>JAWZYV010000202.1:0-475356 GCA_038373885.1 Cheiracanthium punctorium
TGGGATCTGTATCTCTCGAAAATGCACAAGAAAAACCTGCTTCCCCCCATTTCCGCATGGAAGGCGTGGGGAACAAGGTAATTAACAAACTGCCGACGTGACAGCCTACCTACCGCCTGATAAATTACTTTGTATTGTAGGAGCACATGTCCGGTGAATCTGACCAACTGGTCTCCCTCACCTCTTTCCCCCCTAAATATTCCGGAATCTACGCAACGTTGTAGGAAACCGAAGTTCTTTTCTCGGTGGCTTACATGTACAGTCATCCAGAGCCAGATTTTTGTCTGATGAAGATTGGAAAAAGAGATATTTTGTTTTTTGTCCCCTCTCATAATGAGCAGGTAGTGAGAGTGACGCTTGTGCTCTAAAAATAGTAAAATTAGTGATTATCTTTTTACTACACTTCTTTATCTGAAAAATTTCTTTATAAAGCTTTAATAGAAATGAACGAAAAATAATATATCTAATGGGCCCCTTTCAAGATGAGGCCCTGGACACATCCCCGATTTGCTCATGCGATAAGACCCCGTGTACATATTTTCAATAAAGTGTCCAATGTCAGATATATCCCATTTACCTGAACCTTATATAAGACGCTGTCCTTCATAAAATGTGCAAAGTGTTCCATATAATTATTATTATTTCTTATATTTTTTCGAACTGTGCATTTTTTCATAAAAGTTTATACAGTTAGTTACGAAAGAGAAATAGGAAATTTGGCTTTCACTCGATCATTTTTGAAGTTGTAATGCAAAAAAATATGACAGTTAAAAAAAAGAGAGAGAGAGAGTATAATGTACTTGAGTGTAGGGTAATAAAGCTTTCATTTAAATTATCTCAAGCGTACGAGAAAAATAAAAATTAAAAATTCTTCGATGTTTCATTTAAAGGACTTGTTTAGTAAATTTGTTAAATGAAATATCTATATTAATCTTTGTTAGATAATAAACGTTTTTAAAGACCTTTATTTATGTTCTGCATATGCGAAAAAATTCCAAGAAAAATTAAGAGCACGAATCTGAGAAAGTAACACACCTAGGACTCATGCCATCTGAGATTTTTACCAAAAAATTCCCAGTTGTTATTAATCTTATTAATGTAGCAAATCCAGAATATTTTGTCTCAAAGTGAAGTTGTTCATCTTTTATGGCCCACTAAAAAAAGCAGACCCGTAGCCAGATTTTCTATTCAGGGGGGCACCCTCTTTTTTTCAGGGGGGAGGGGCACCCTAACTTAAGTGGGGTGGCATCCTATATTTTTTTGAATGATAGCATTTTTATCTATATTTCTCTTCATTAAATAATAGCATAAGTTTATAATTAAATAAATTCTGAAAAGTCCAAACGGCTTCCAAGAAGTAAAAGTTCCTTGGCTTAAACAGAATGGATTTAAAGTTGTTATCTTTGGATCATATTTGGAAGAGGAGAACACAAAACAAAAATGACAGAGTATTACAAAGAAAAACTTTGTATATATAAAACTTTGATATATAAAACTTGTATAAAACTTTGATAACTGTACCTTATATACAAAATTTTTTCAAAGCATCTGCATTAAACTTTTTTTATGTGAAATTTTCTAGGGGGGGGTGGGGCTCAGCCCCACCTGGCACCCCTCTGGCTACGGGCTTGTAAAAAAGTCCGTGCAGCACACAAAAGTGGGCGTTTTTCTCAGACATAGAAAATGCTGTGGTCAAAAACTCTTTGGGGGACAACTTGCCATGATATTTATTTCACATCTATAATGTTAGACGATAGAACTTCATGAAATATATGAGAAATCTGTGGCAGGTTATCGACGCAAAGTCACTGAAGGTCACAAAAACACACATTTTCTTTCTTTCTTTTTTTTTTTTTTTTTTTTTGCTTGTCATTGCTTGCACTGCAAGTTGCTAAGGCAAAAGAGGTGTCCGTTGAAAGACATGTATTAGAACTTATAAAAAAATGCATGTATAGTTGACGCAAGTTGAATGCGCTTTTAGATTTATAAGACCAAAATCTGAAAATTTTCGATTTTGACTGAAATTTGAAAAATTTCATAAATTCTTGCGGCAGAAGTTTATTGAAAGTAAATCTTTTGGATCGTTTTTATGTGAATATATTGTATTATTTGAATGCTCAGCGCTTATACCAAGTTTTGCGCGCAAGATTAGGACCCACTGGCGCATTGACTTAAATTGAATTAAATGAATTTAATTCAATTTAAATTATCTATATTTAATAATTTTAGCGACTTAAATGGCTAAATTTAAGCAGGGCCTGATTATGACCAACAGGGGGCCCCGGACATTGATGAATTTTAGGGGCCCCATCCATGAATTTTTTTTATTTTTCAAAAAATTTTGATATAAAAGAAGACTATTTCAGAACATTTGAAATTGGGGGCCCTTTACAAAGTCCCGATTTTCCCATGCGATAATAAGGCTCTGAATTTTAGTATTTTTGGGGAAACGGGTGGATTTTCAAAATTTTAAGGTCGCCTACGTCTTCTCTCTATCATTTTGCGCATCTTTATGCAGTTAGAGGGATTAATCAAAAGCGAAGCGCTGTTAATTTGTCAACGGTAATGGTTAAAAAACATGAGTACAAATTTTTGTCAATTTTAAATGTATGACGTACAACTGGTGCCATTCCCACATGTAATCCAAAAAAAAAAAAAAAAAAATCCTTCGGAATTGGACCACTGAAATGCTTAATATATATTAATCCTTATATCAATGCTTTATTTAGGCGAAAACAATTTATTCGTTTTAATATTCTTAAAAGAAGTAGAAGTTTAATAATTTCGAGAAGCTATTTCAAACGATTTAAAATCGCAAAAATTTGCAAACCTATTTAGATTATGACATATAATTTGTTAGAGTTAACCTTTTAACTCATTTGGAACGGTTTCCTTCTTAGAAAAAGTCTGCATTTTAAATTAAGCCTTTCTGCTTAATAATTTGATTTTTTTTTTTTTTTTTTAATAGCCGAATACTGACAGCTTAGCAGTACGGGACTGATTTATAGCTATTATGCCAGACTTGGGGATCGTCGAGAATCTTTTTTTCCCTACAATTTACACTCTTAAAAAAAATCAGTTGATTACCAAGAAATCTCTAAGAAGCAATGATTCCATTACTTGTTACTTTCCGAACATGTACCATGTAAGGAAAGTATTGTAATCATGAAAAAATTCGACTTCGAGACTTTGATGTATTTACACGTTTTGAGGTCTTCTGAATTCATGTATGCTGTTTTTACGAGATGTATGTATGTATGTGTGTGTGTGTGTGTGTGTGTGTGTGTGTGTGTGTGTGTGACTGAACACGATTGCTCCTAAACGGATCATTCGATTGAGCTCAAATTGGACATACATGTTATAAACCACCGTCGCAAGACCGGTATTGATTTTGGCGTATATAGGACTTATAGTTTTTTCTACAGGGCTACGACAAAGATTTCTTTGACATTATAGCATATGGGGAGAAAGTCTTGAAAGTATGCTAGCGTTTAAATGGTGCATTCGATTGAGTTTCAATTTGGTATATATGTTTGAATTATTCATCGATTAAAATTTATTTAAATGTTTGGTAATGATCTAATCGTAAGTCTTCGGAAAGTCGAGTGGAAGCACTCCAGATTTTTTTAGTATGATGCCATAACTTTTCTTAGTATTACTACTAAATAAATGTTTGCCAATGTTTCGCCAAAATGGCCATGTTTGCCAATTGATTTACATGACTTTCTTTAGCAGCAATACTAAGAAAAGTTATAGCATCTTTGTTTCAAAGAGATTTCTTAGTAATCCACAAATTTTTTTTTTAGTGTAGGGCATCACCCAAAAGGATGTTATTTTCGGATCCGCAACTCTCGTCCGTATACCAGCCTATATACAGCTAGAGGAGCTGCGGACCCACAGATTTATCGTTCACGTTTGCACCATGTACATATAGCGGTTTTTGATCAGCCGAGATGTGAAAACGAATCCTTTCACTTTCTGCACACCAGGTTTATTACAACTCCTTAAAAATTTATTTTAGGATGAATAGGAAAAATGAAATTACTTAATTAACTAAAACATTTTTCTAATTTATGTGTATTGAAAGACGAAAGGGTTGTCACCCGATCGTTAACAGTGCCAATATAGCTTTTGGGTCATCGAGTGACAATTGAGCTAGCTATGACAGCATATTTTAATATCCATAACGCTAGATTCGAGTAAAAGTTTTCTGCATTTTTTCAGTTTCCGTATAGCTGGAATAATTTAAAATGCATGTGTAAAAAAAAAAAATCATTACTTTCTTCGTCGTGAAGAACTGATACGCAGCTAGATATAACATGTTATGTATATGTAAAAATAAATTACTTGAAAATCGAATTAAACATTTAATAATTTTGCGATTTCTCAAAATAATCAAACGAAAATCCCCACCTCTCCCTCCATGTGGTTATACGTATCATGGCTTTGATTTGCAACAGCGCTTCGATTTGAACTTCATATTTTAAACAATTACACTAAAATTAATCTTTATTTTTAAATTTAGGTAATTGGAAATTTTATTTATTTACTTTTTCGTCTATTTGGCAGCTTAGTTTAACTAATTGTTAAAGTAATCTCTATTCCCGTGTGATGAGCGGGTACATCAGCTAATATAGAATAAAAATAGAAATTAAAATTCGTATTGTTCAATTAAAAGCAGCAATAATAAAATAATAAATCGATGACAAACTGACGCTTTCGATGTGATCCGGTATAAATTTAAATGCCTCGAAATCTAAGATGAAAATTTTGGCTTTATACAAATTGGTCTATTTCTGTGTATTTCTTTACGTAACAATTTCTTTAATTCTTTACAGATTGAAAAGTTTTTCTAGCATGTATACATATTTACATAAATGAACTGACACACACACACCACATTACACCAAAACAACAACAAAAAATCTTGCAGTTCAATGTGGGAAGTTAGTTTTTCTGGAAAGATGTTGTAGTTAGGGTAAAACTAAGACAGTGGAGGATCCTGAAAAGTTTCAACGGCAGGAGGCAATATGCGAGAAATTTTGTAAGAAAAATGGATCTTCTTAAATTTAAAATTTTGATTAAATAATTCTTATCGTCTGAAACCAGGTTTAGGATGGTTGCTCTCATCATTTATTATTGAAAAGACGTTTTTGAGAAGATTCCTCTTCTCTTACATGTGTAATTTCTTAACGTGGATCTTTGAACACTCCGCTAAACCGGCAGACTATTCAAAGACCCATGCTAGGTGAGCAGGGAAACCACACAGATCATAGAGTGTAATGTAGTGCATTTATTGCAAGCCTGCACTCAGGGTATTTGCCAAGTCGGAATGCCTTGGTCGGAGGATTTTTTCAGGTGTTCTTCCGCGTCTTCACGAAACATCTAACGAAACCGCCGGAAACCCTAGACCGTTAGAGAGACAGCCGCGCGGTAGTCCAGAACCCTCGACTTTTACTCTTCAGCAGTAGCGGATTCAGGGGAGGGGCTAGGGGGCTTCAGCCCCCCAAAAGAGATTGCTAAAGGGTAACATTCTGCTTCATTATGCACTTTGAGTATGTAAAGTGATCTTTTTTAATCACTTAGCCACTTCCAAAAGTTTTTACATTGGTTTAGACTAAAATTTTGCTTTATTGTACATTTTGTTTGGGTGAAATAAGCTTTTTTCAAAATGTAGCCCCTCCCAAAACAGACTTTCTGGATCCGCCACTGCTCTTCAGCCATCTACCATTTTCAGTCCCTTGTGCAATGGGCCATGGTGGGACCGAGACCCACAGATCACAGAAAGGGAATCATCACCACTGAATCCAACTGGGATTTAATTTAATCTTACTTCTTCTTTCACTGTTATTCACTAGTTCTTTCACTATTTATTTTATCTTTATCTTCTTTCACTGTTCTTTTCAACTAGTTATTTTAATTTTGTTTTAATCTTTAGGACGGAATAGAGCTTTACTGATAAATTTGATCGCGCATTTAATCGTGTTACTTTTCTAGTAAAATCAAACTGAAACATCAATAACTGAGGACTAGTTTACAGCAATACAGTCTGGACACATACTCAACTTTCCTCACTATTTTTAGGAGGGCCCAGTGTCACTTTGCTTAAATATTTACCTTACATTTCATTGTTTACATGAAAAATACTATAAAGACGTTTTGGCTTCTAACTATATTTCAAGAATATTATTTTTATCATTCCAATTTTAATGAACTAACGCATTATGTAGAAGTTGTCTTTATTTTATAACACCAGGCAGCTTCTACATAATGCGTTAGTTCATTAAAAATGGAATGGGAAAAATAATAGTCCGGAAACATAGTTGGTTGCCAAAACGTCTTTATAGTAAGTATTATTGATGTAAACAATGAAATGTAAGATAAACATTTAACCTAAGTGACATTGGACTCTCCTAAAAATAGTGAGGGAAGTTGAGTACGTGTTCCGACTGTCTTGTAATTTAGTCCTCTGTTATTGACGTTTGATTTTCATTTTACTGGAAACTTAACGCGATTAAATGCGCAATAAAATGAAGCTGAAAATACCAAAAAATTGCTTAAAAATGAGAGAACGGGTGGATTTTCAGATTTTTAAAATACCGCAATCTTTTTTAAATATTTTTTTACACAATTATGAAAATTTTCAAGCCGATCGCACGAACTGTGTGAATTTCATTAAATTTTTACACAGTAACTTTTTAATCTGTTTGGATTAATGACGGTAAAAGTTTTGTTTGGAAGGGGCCGGGCCGGATTTGTTAGCGAGTGAGTCACGTATCAGCGTAACTATATAATAGGATAATTACAGAGTTAATATTTATACAGGAGTGGTTTATGACATGTAAATTTGTATTAATTTAAATAATAATATGCACTACATTTCTTTAAAGCCCCTCTTCATCCGTAAGCATGCGTGCCCAAGACCCCATATATGTTAAATTGGTCTCTTCTAATAAAATATTTTTTTTTTATATGCCAACTGTTTTGTTGTATTCGAGGCAACACCTTTTCCTTTTCAAGTAACATTTGAAAGAAGTAAAATATTTACTCAAAATTTGTTATTTTAATTAAAAATTTAAAGTTATTATAAATTTAAAAGTATCCTGGAGGTCTTTGAAAAATACAAAATATTCAAACTTATTTCCCGTGCCCAACCATGCTTAGAAGGGACTCCGGGTCAAAAGATTACTTATCTGAAAAAATACCGAAAGCATTCGGCCTCTCTCTTCTTTAGTTAGAAAAGGTATGGTCACCACATCTGTAAATAATTTTGTGGGGTGTTGAAAGCTACAATTAAAGTATCGGAGGTGTGTCTTGGCCATTGTGCGCACTCCCCTCCGTTGCAATCCATTAATCTAAGTGTCACAGGTGTTTTGACGAGTGGGGGTAAGCAGTAACGGGATTTTATGTCACAGCCGCTTTCGAAGCAGAAAAAGGGGAGCAGAAAATTATGTCTCAGCCGCTTTGAACAACTCTTACAGATGACGGGATTTTACGTCTCAGCCGCTTGGAGGGTTAATCAGTCAAAGATAAATATAATAAGATTAAAATAAAACATACCTTAGAGTGTTTTGTTGGCGTAAAATCCTTTCTTGGGATCGCTTTCAGCCACTTTTTTTTTAAGTTTTCTTCTCGTGGAAATCCATACACCTGTACTTTTAAGGTTCCCCGGTAATTACCACGGCACATAGGAACACAGCAAACATACACCATTTTATATCGTGCGAAATACACTAATTATAAGGAAATGTACACAGAAAAATGAAGAACATAAGCGAAACACGAGGCTCTAAATGCGTCGAAAAATGTTAGCATGTGCACGCACGTTAAAATACTCGCCGGGACCAGTTGACGAAACGCGGGAATACTGTCTCACCAGTCGACGTCAGAAATCCACTGGAAACAGTAGGTGTTCTGTTCTTAAGGTGGATTCATATCTGCCGCGCCGCACCGCACCGCAACCATGCCGTACTGTTTCGCCGTTTTGGACCGTTGGCTGTCCGCGCGGCGAGCTTGCGGTGCCGCAAGTAAATACACCAATGCTCTTCTGTAATTGGCTGCAGCTGTAAAAGCTCTTCTGTAATTGGCTGTAGCTTTGCGGTCGCTGCGGAATATCTGTTCTCGCCAGATAATGCGCAAACCCTCGGCGCTCGCCGCGCGGGCGCCGTGTTGCTCCGCCACGTGACGTCATTGCGGCATCTTAGCGGTGCGGTACGGCCAGTATGAATCCGGCTTTACCCACTCTGTGTGACGTCACATCGTTAAAAGCACAGAGGAAAGTGGAGGGAGCAACCGACGCGCATGCCGGTATCAGGAAGTTTCCGCCGCGGAACTATTTTCTTTTCTTTTGATTGGAGCCCAGAAGATTAGACGAGACGCTGGGCAGGCCGGATTAAAGTGCTCTCTGGCGATTTGGCGTGCAGTCAGACTCCTTTGGCAAGAGTCGTTTCTCCAGCTGTTACACACTGCACGCTAGGGGTTGCCGCCCGCATGAAATTTTATCTCGCAGCTATTTACAGTTTTCTTGTTATCTTTTTATTTTTTCTTAATGTTTTACTTCTTTCCCTTGTCTTGCCTTTAACATTGGAAAAAAAAAAAGAGAAAATGTCATTGACAATACAAGAAATTTCCAGATTTCACCGTTCAATTTTTTTTTTTTTTTCCTGTCTTTATACATAGACAATGTTTTGACTGGTGTTGATAGGTGATTTTTAAGAGATATTAAACTTTAAAATTGGAACACATTTTAAGAAAGGCTGATCTATGCAAACGAAATAGCTTTTCTGCTCTTTGCGATTTATAAATAGAGCGCTCAACGTTGCCTTACGCTGAGGCCTGTGGGGTGATTATGGATTGATGCAATTTATGGGATCTGCATCAGTTATGTTTCATCAATTTTTCATTTCAAATAATTGCATTGCTTCCGCACTTTAGCATTGAAAGACTAAAGTTAGGAAGCAACGCTGGACGCAAAAGGGACTAGTCAATTTAAACATCCTAACTATCCTAATTTAAACATTGTAAAGTAGAGAGCCTGCAGGTCATGACTTGTAAAGTTCATTTGCATGTAAACTACATCTATTTTCATTTGTGTATTACATGAAGTGTGCTTTTAAAAAAATTACAAGCAAAAAATATTCATTAGAAAAGTGTGTTTAAAATATCGGTTCTCCATCCTCTAAACCTAGCTGTGAGAATTTTCGATTAGAATAGAACGACCTCAGAATTGCTAACATTAAGATACTGTATAGGATAATTTAGGATTTTGTTTGTTTAAAAAGAAACATACAAAATATAGCAATTTTAAAAGCCAAAGTAAGGGGGAAATAAGAACGAATGAATTTTAAAAGAACAGATAATTAAGACAAAAAAATTATAATGCAATATATGGGATCTGCATCATTTATATTTCATCAATTCATTTCAAATGATTGAGTTTCTCATTTTTCCGATTATTTAAAAACAGTCAAAAGCTTAGGTGATGCCCCCTCCATCACAGATCTACAGGGAGGGCACAAGGGTACGTGAATTGAACGGTGAAATCTGGAAATCTCTTGTATTGTCAATGACATTTTCTCTTTTTTCCCCCCCAATGTTAAAGGCAAGACAAGGGAAAGAAGTAAAACATTAAGAAAAAATAAAAAGATAACTAGAAAACTGTAAATAGCTGCGAGATAAAATTTCATGCGGGCGGCAACCCCTAGCGTGCAGTGTGTAACAGCGGGAGAAACGACTCTTGCCAAAGGAGTCTGACTGCACGCCAAATCGCCAGAGAGCACTTTAATCCGGCCTGCCCAGCGTCTCGTGAAGATTAGCGGGAAGCGCTTGTTATTGCATGGTGATTGAGCTTTATTTTACTAAATCTTTGTTTTAAAATAGAGATGGTAGCCTGTTATGTTATTGATTGCACTAACAGATTAGATATAAAGAAGCCTAGTGAAACTTTTCACAGGTTAAATAATTATTTTTAATGTACTTTCATCTGGACTAGCAATTTTTTGCACACTACAGTTGAACCCGTATGTCAAATATAATCAGTGGCGGATTATTGCAAGTTTGTCGGGGGGGGGGCGGTTAGCTTGTCGGTGGGGGCGGTTAGTTAGAAGAATCACATATACATCCATTTTATGGAAGTAAAATAGGATCTTTTACATTAATTTCTTTCTTTTCGGGGGGCGGTCGCCCCCCCCCTTTAATCCGCCCTTGAATATAATGTTCATGTATCTGGCAGTGGCAGATTTAGCTCTTGAGAGACCAGAGGCGCAACTCAATTTTGAGCCCCCCCCCCCCCTTAAAAATACTTTTCACTATAGTTATACCTTTACATTGCGTGTTCTATGCACACGTTTTTTACAGTAATTAATGATTTACTTAATCACTTTGATTAACCAATATTAAATTACAACTGTCTGATGGCTGTATTTAAAAGGTTGCTAATGTTACGATTGAAGTATTAAAATGATCTGCTAATTCTTGAGTAGAAAAAAATACACTTTATATTAAATTTACTTCTTATGTGTATTTTTAATGCACTCAAACCTTTCTTTGTGCGGTATATGAAAATTTAAGTCAAATTGGAAGATAATTGAGGAAGTTATCAATAAAAAAAAATTAGTATTCTTGATCGGCTATTCAGTTTTTTCGATTTCCGACATGTATTTCATCATATTACATAAGTTTAGGTATTGCATCAGCCAATTACATTACGTATGTATTGAATTCTATAATCGCTTAATTTAAGTTACTTTTTTATGTGGTCCTTATTCACCGCATAAAAATTACTTTTTGATTGTGTTGCGTAAACTATTTTTTACAGCTGCTTGTGTGAAGTTAAGTGCGATTGTGTGAAGTTAAATGCGTTTTCTTTTATTCGGTCACTATCCACAGCACAAAAACAGGTTTGAGTGTAGTCTAGTAATGTATGAATAATAAAATAATATATTTGTAGATTATTATATTAAATTTCACTATCATTAGCTATTAATAACAGGGGACATTTTGAACAGCGGTTGAACATTTCTGAACATTAGTTGGAATTAATTTCATTCTAAAGATTCGGATTTATTTTTTGGAATTTCTGGGAATGTACTAATTGATAAAGTCCAAACAAGGACAAAGAAATCTCATTTTTCGATTCCATATTCTCTAATTGAGAATTATGTCTAAAATATAAAAGTTAATTTATGTTTAAAATAAAATTATTTTAAAATGTTTTCACTCCTTTTACATCTAATTTATGTTTACAAACGAGCATTAAAAATTAAAAATAATTTTTATATTTATAGATTAGTACAAAAAATATTTTACCTCATGAAATTTAATACTTTTTTTTACTACTTTTCACTTTTCATCATTAACACTAAATAAACATCAGTATACCTCTAAGTACAACCGCGCAAATGCAATTCCATATTAGTGTACCTTGATTTTATCGAATCTGGTATTTGCCTCTTGTTTCAACCGTGAAAATTTAGTGTACTTAACAGGGACTTTTGAGGGTCCGAACAGGGGAATCTTGATCAGAAACATGATTTAGACCTCGAAAAGTTTACTTGGATAAAATGAATCAAAATTTAACACTCCTGTAAAAACATATTTATAAATATTTAAATATATTCATAAATTTCCCGCTTGAAACCGCAAAACTGTAAGCAGTTTAATAGTGAAAGTAAACTTTCTGTTTAGTCTAATTATTGTGTCTATTCAAAAACTGGCAATAAGTCTAGGACTATTGTACGAAGTACTATGAGTAAAATATATATATACACCATTCTATACTTGAAATAGAACAAAAAAAATCTTAGAAGAGAGTAAGAAAATATCATTAAGTACTTAAAATATAAAAAATATTACTGAGTTAAAAAATAAACTCCACTTTATATTGAAAATCTATATGCTCAAAGCTTCTGCCTAACATTTCTTACTAATGTTTAGCATTTTCATCTGCGACTATAAAAAAACATGCCGTGATTATAATATAGTTTTCATAAATATTTTTTTGTTAAAAACAAAAAAAAAATTAATTTAGTCATTTACTTTTCAAGTTTTTAATTAACTATGTATGTCATTTTAGCTTAAAATTTGCTTATGAATTTTACTTCCTATTATGCGATCGAGCTGAAAATTTGCACGCATAATTCCGGTGACACTGAGTACTGCTCTTCATAATTTTTTCCCCAAAATTGTGTTATCTCGCACATATCAGCTTGTATCCGCTTGATTATTTGTCGGCAATTTTTTATCATTACACCCTCGGAAAGTTCTTTTGATTCTAAAAACGATAAAGTCGTTATCTCTAGCTTAATTTTTTAATTTTTAGGGATTTTTCAAAAGGTAAATTATTCCTCTCAATTTCTGTACAACTGAAATGTCCTGACTGTGTACAACTGAAATGTCGTCTTCTGTACAACTGTTCAGTTTCTGTTGGAAAAAAACACTCAAAATACTGGTGTTAAACGTTAAAATAAATAAAAATTTTGTGAAAAAACACACATAAAAGGACACTTATAACATGATACGATTGCTTCGTCTGAAAATGTATTCAGTCTTCATCAGTCAAAGCTCTTCGTCTCATTGTTTTATGAGACGAAGTTTTGTGTTACACTGTTTTGTGTTATATATTCTTTTTAGAACCGAAATTTTGAGGCCCCTTAGATTTGAGAGGCCCGAGGCGCGCGCCTCATGCGCCTATTGGGAAATCCGCCACTGGTATCTGGTGCGTCAAAAATTTTTATTTCGATTGCATAAACAGTTGTAAAATTCTTTGATATTCATATATAATGTACTGTAAACGTTGAAAATGAAAATCGGCCTCTTAATTATAAAGTATGGTTTGTTTAATTATGTGTTCAGTTTCTGTTTGCATTGTTTTCATCCGTGTATTTTGATTAATAATTTTGGTTAATTGCGAGGTAATGAAGAAAAAGAATTTTTTTATCTGTACCGTTTATGGCTTAATTACTAACTTAGAATAATGTGTATCTATCCTGAATTATTTTTTTTTAAATTTGTATTATTATACAATATAATAACTGATTGTCTTGCAACGATTGCATATTTTATTTGCCTATATTTGAAAGCTAGTGTAATTCAAATGTTAAGAAATGTCATTTGTAATATGATATAAATTTGAACTAACCTCCACCGCCCAAAAAATATGATTAATCCGTCTCCGAATCGGTAATATGAAAACGAAACTAACACCTGCGATATTAAATATACTAGCAAAACATATTATCGTTAAATAAAAATTGTTCAGATGTATGTTGTACGGTCTTTTGAGTACCGTTGTTTTTAATTCTACTTTCATTGTCGTTTCTCAATCGTTTTTCGTAAAGAAGAAGGCTTCAATATAGCCATTCAATCACCGTAATCAGTGTATCTACATAAGGTTCGTCTGCTTTTTTTGGTCTCCAATGGTTCCATCTTCCTCTCGCGGAGGAATACAATTTTGTTACGAATACGCTGTATTGAAAGCTTAGAAGTGCTCTCCACTTTCTTCTAGGGTTAAAAGAGACCCGTGTCGTGGCCTTCCTCTCTAGGGGACGTTGGTTCTACTGGAGCATTGTAGCAAGACTACTAGGAAAACCAAACGTAAAGGTAGATTGGGATGTCTATGATCTATTTGACGCAATCTCGCTTTTAAAATTTCTGTATTGATTTACTTTCTTTATAGAAGGTCGTTAGCATTCATCGCCTGTAAGTGAAGTTTTTAAAAGAGAATGAAGCTGTAGTACGCATATTAGAGTATACTATGTATCGAATAAAATAATATTTTACGTACAAATCGGGTGTGACATTTTTTTTTTCATATTTATCAAAATAATTCGGAGCATTCACCGACCAGTAGCAACGTAAGAAAATCTAGCAGTTTTTTTTTTCTCATACGTCCTCTAATCCTAGACAAACACCAAGTTTCAAAATTTCAGTATCAACACAAATTTACCATTTGCTTCGAATATCTAAATTTTCATTGATTTTTCAAAGAGTTACAAAGCCCTTTCGAACGTTCAAGAAAATACTCTAAGTGATGTATTTTATTATTTACTTGCTCCAAAATATTGTGTATAAAAAGATAACGAATACGTTTTTTACTATACGTGAAAATGAAACTAATACTAAAAACTATTTTCCTTATATGGATAACTGAATTATATTTTAAAAATTCGAAAGTAGGAAGATGCAAATATTTCCCTCATAATCCTAATTTAAAATCTTCGAAATTAAATTTCGGTTACATTCGGGCCAGTCATTTTGGAAAAATCAGAGAATACATTTAAATTCGAAACTTTAAAAACCACACATGTTAATTTCGACCAATATCCACATTGTTATATTCAGCTTTCTAATAGTGTATCTCATAGACGGCTGGTAGACAACAAAATGTGTGTGTGTGTGTGTGAGGGGGGGGGGTCAGAAAAAATGCTTGGTGGCTAAAGCTGATTTTTTTTCTAATTGGGATAGATTACTGAATTTTAACGTTATTATTGATTAAATTAGCTTATCTAATCATTGATTAAATGTCCTCGAGAGGTGAATTCTTTCTAGCTAGTACTCATTTTCTTCTCTCGGTTTGTGAATTGGGTCCCCCACCCCCCATCATTTTTTGATGGACCGTTACTTTTGAACATTAAAAAGTGAGGAGTCAACGCCTCTTTACTTATAGAAGCGAGGGCGCAGTTCCCCCTTGTCCCCCTGTACGGGCCTCCTATAATGTACGTGAAAGTTGATACAATCTCATAGCGTTAATTTGCTCAATTCTCCTCACAAAATTATGCAGTTTCATATTTGAGTTAAATGAACTTCAAGAAAATTGAGGAAATAAAAGATAATGATTATTTTCGGAAATGTGAAAACCAAATAACAAAAAAATTAGTTTGTAGATGTTTCAAATAGCATTAAGACAAGCGATAGTTTTTGTTTAAAATATTTTCTAACGTTTAAATAGCTTTCTTCTGAAACAATTAGAACTCTATGCATAGCTTTTATTTGAATTCTTTTTTAAACTGTACCCTTTAAAAAGTACTATCAAGCAAAAATAAGGCAGTAGACTTAGTTTAGCATCTGTAGAGAGGACGAAAAATTGATCACGTTATCACTCTTTCAGTGTCAAATCCATTTGGAAATATGGAACGTTCACTAAGGAGATTAAACGAGCCCAAAGTAACAGCAATTATATCTCTACAAACTTGCCTCACCTGAAAACATATAATATTTCACTCGAAACAAACATGGTCAAAATTAAGACACTAAAATTTGATCATTTTAATCTGAAATAACTATACAAATATATAAAGATTCTGGAAAAGGTAGTTCTTATAACAGATTAAGACCGCATTTGACTGTAACATATCGTTTTTGACTACTGTTTGAAAGAAGTTCGGGTTATTGCGTTAAGTTACTGAAGCATCATGGCCCATTACTTCCCAGTTCTCCAGTCAGCAGCGGAGCATTTCCTGATAAATAAATATTATCTTAGATACGGTCATATTTAAAGAATATGTCACTTTTATTCGCCTGTTTAGAAGAGTGGTCTTCAAACATTTTGAACACGGAAATGGTCCTAAAAAGTTCAGATATCTTAAAAAATATGTGTTCAACACAAATAAGTATTGCTAATTTAAAAAAAAAGACACTAATAAAAAACTGTATGCAAAGTAGAATAAGGTTGTTTATCACTTGAAATGTTCGGACGTATTTTAATTTGTGTGTTTTTTTATTTGCGTTTTAGTGACGACGTAAGGTGAAATTGATTTTTTTTTCGAATTCACTTTATTTGCAATACAAATAAAACAGTGTTTGAGAAACATGGGTAGAATTAAAATGGACATGCTAATTTCACGCATTAACGTAAGTTTTTGTAAACTGAGGCAAATACAGTAACTTTGATTCAAAATAATTTCAAACTAAACAATGCAAGCCATCATTTCTCGTCTATACAACTACCTTAATTTTCATATTTAAATGAATTAACAGGTAGGAATATAACGTAAATGGGGTATCAACAGAGTGCGAACTGAATATTTTCTCCAGGGGGGGACATTTGAAAGTAAACATTCTGCAGGGGGGGGACACTTGAAAAGAAGAAGCAGGGTAGGTAGGTGTAAATGCTTCCCTCACATGATATTACTTGACAAATGCAGTCGCCGACACGTGTGGGAACTGACTTATATTCACACAAAAGTCATAGATTGTTTGTTCTATGGAATCACAGATACACAAGCTACATACAATGTACCTGTATTGCAGGCCACCCTTGAGGGTTTTTAGCTTAGAAAAGAGACGATATTTTAAGGCAGTCGCCTTAGAGTATAGTAACAAACGATAGTACCACCTTCATTTTGACTTCTTGACTTCCCAATCTGAATCCCAAAATCTTCACTCACCAGTTTAATATTTCTTCAGCAGGGGATAAATAGTATCCCTGGCAGGGATCCATTAATATTTCTCTAGCCAGGGATATTACATTCTTCAGCCGGGGACGATCCCCGGCATCCCCCCTGTCAATTCGCACCTTGGGTATCAAACGATTATAGTTTCATTACCTTACACATACCAAGTGTTCATTTTTTAATCATCTTAAATTCCGTTTAATGAATACTAAACTTGTGATGTGGCTTTACCCTTTGAACGTATGAAAAAATCCATTCCTTTTCTTAGAATAATAGTAATTAATCCTATGAAATGACTGGATAAAATTATAGTAAAAATTACTATGAGATTATCGGTGTGAAATAATGTTGATAATTATAAAACGAGACTAATTTTAAGGTTTTCTGAATGAAAGCAACAGTTAAGCAATACGAAATCTAGCTAAATTAGTAAAAGATTTCACCTTCCAAGCAGAATAAGAGAAACATTTATACTTTCTTTGTATTAAGATAGAAAGAGAGAAAATTCAAATGTCACACGAATGCGTGACATTTTAATTATTAATTCCAGAAATAATAAAGATGGTGGGCATTTATGTTCATTAAAATACGTTTGAAAACAAATTAAAGAAAAAAAAGAGGACGAATTTCTTTTACGATAATATTGAAAGTAATTACTTTTGAGAATGAAATATGTACAGATAATTACTACTCCTTTCATAAAGGAGAAAACCGTTAATAAGATTTCATAGCTGGTCTATTATTATGTTTAACATTTTCATTGTTCCTCGAAAACTGAGTTCGGAAAAATTCATGAGAATAGCTCTAAGAGAAATAGCTGTCATGGCTGATAAATTCATTATCCACAGGATGTATATGACAGAGTTAAAAGTAAATGAAATAAGTTTAAATAATGTATCCAAGCTAATGTTTTAAATTACGTTACATATATTTGAGCTTGGTGAAATATGAAGAGGTTTTTTTAAATTACAGTTTACTATTTATTATTGACTTTCTCAGGATGTACATAAATAGACATTTTGAGAAAACAGTTTCACAGAAAACATTTCAATAACATTAATAAATATCCTCAAAAATAAATAAATTGATCCACACGAAAAAGTTCAGCCAGTATAAAAAAGTGTACACGAAAAGTCTAATTCTGAGGCTCAACGAAAAGTAATCCATCATTTAATTTTGTAAAGTTTTTGCCCCTGAGCCACGTCAAAAAGTTGAAGAGATTGCTTAAACAAGAAAAAAAAAATTATCATAAAAATTTTCAACGCCTAATGCAGTTCTCTATAAGTGAACGAGTATTAAATAGTTATATTGATTTTTCGTTTAGAAGAAAAAAAGATTAAATAAATCAAAATTACCATTTCTCATTTTGGTTAAAGAGAAAAGCAATTAAATGACATGTATTAAAATATAAAGCTTAGTCGATTGTTAAAAGTCTTAAATTTTCTTTCGTTAAAGGATCATGGTCAAAAACTGAACTTAATATAGTTAATTGGATTTATTTAACTAAAACTTTAATTAATTTTTACAATACGCAAAAATCTGGTGTTAAACTAACTATTATATTTAACATGCTACACAAAATAGAGTAAAGTCGATTTGTGAGCTTTATTTATATGTTGGTTAAATATTTTGTATTAATGAAGTGTTCTAAAAAACACTTGGAATAAACAGCATTAGGCGTCCAAAGGTTTAATCAAAGGCGGATCTAGGGGAAAGGCGCAGGGTACGCGCGCCCCCTCCGAAAAAAATATATTTAATTTAGATAAATGGGGCTTTCACCAATATTAAGTGGCATTTGCACGAGATAAAATGAGTATTCACGATTTGCTCCCCCCTCCGAAAAAAGTTTCTTTATCCGCCCTTGGGTTTAATTAGGCCACTTACTACATTGTTCATTGGTTTCATGCTTTATTGTATATCTTGTGTAATACGCCGACGCGTGGTCGTGAGATTAAGACCACTGAAACTGAAGTGTGAAGGTTGAGGGTTCCGGCCTACTGCTCGGCTTTTGATCTAACGGTCTGGAGGTTTTGGCGGTTTTCTCCAGATGTAACGTGGAAACGCGTTAGATCCTTTTTAAAAGTTGTCCGTCCGAGGCATCTTCCCTTTCGCCGATGGCCCTTGTCCCAGACAGCACAGCAAATTTGCATCAAACTTGCAGTAAACTTGATTTATCCAGTCAATAAACTTGAATTAAGCTTGAAAATTTCAAGCGTGTAAGCTTAATGCAAGCTTGAATCAAGTGTTCAAGTTTACACTTGCCCAACTTGCATTAAGCTTGACATAGCAAACTTAATTCAAACTTAAAATTTTTTCCAAAAAAAAAAAAATTCTTAATAAATGGGGCGCCGGTCGGCGAATTCGCCCCATATATTTTATTTTCCCACGCATTTCCTCCCCCCCCACGCTGAAACCTCAAGTTATTTTAATCTATTTCCGTCTAGCATCCGCGATCGATCTCGGGACCTAAGGGTTGGGAAGCTGGCGTCCTAACCACCATGCCAATCTCACCCTAGACAAGATAAAAGTTTGAAGTGACTGTTATGGTTGTCACGACGTTTTTTGGCGAGATTGGTATTGGCCGATGCCGATCTGCTTTTATTTTTCCATGGGATGAATCAAACTTAAAATAATGTTATGCGTGATTTATAGACTCTACTAATAGGGAAATAAGCATAATATAAACTTAAAAGCAGCACACGTTTTAAAACTTTCAATATCGCGACACTCATGTTGGGCAATATTGGGCCAAAATCAAGACAAAAGACTGATTTTGAAATCAATTTTGTAGTATATTTGTATTTTATTTTGAAGAATTTCAATATTTGGAAATATAGAATCTTTTTTTTTTAATTCTATGGTCAAGTACATTTATGACTGATAATAAATTATTTGTTACGTGAATGTGGATTTCCAAATCAAGCAGTCATCAAGTTGTATTCAAGTTTGACAGTTCAAATGACTTAAATTCGGCGGGAAAATAGTTGCTAACTCATTATTTTGTAATCTCCAAGCTTGCTGCAAGCTTGCATTAATACGTCAAATTCAAAAAAATGTCAAGCTTATGTTCTGTCTGGGGTGTTGCTTTGCCTTAATCAATAACTTAACGCTATATAACCTCTCGTGTCATACAGAAAATCCCATACGTTTGAAATATGGTCATGTCCAGATTTAAATCGTTTTTATTACAGATCCACATTTTGTAGCACTGAACCTGTATTAATCTTCTAACGAACGGTGAAAACACGTTAATCCACCATTTTCACTGCTATACTCAAAGAAATAGGGTTAAATGTCCCCAACTCTGAAAAAGTGCATCTGTTGCCTTCCCTCGATTTTATTATTAGCAACATGGCGGTCTTGCTAATCACCAATCGCGTGCTACAGAGATAAAGGACATTTTTGACACAGATGGCTCTATGGCACGCGATTGGTGATTCCTACGACCCCTATGTTGCTGGTAGTTAAATCGAGCAATGGCAACGGCTCACCTTTTCAGCGTTGGGTAGTAGTATACCTAGTTTTTCTTCTATATCCATGTAAAAATGGTTGGGAACTTCAAAGGGTTCATTTGAATCATAAGAAAAGCATCGAGGTTATTTTTTAGCTTGCCGCTACTTTCCTAAAGTAGGGTAAGGTGGTGTAAGTTGGGACTGTGCTTTTTAGCATAAATTGATTTTAACGTACTACTGCACGTGTTGTAAGAGGCATAAGACCATAATTTTTTTCGTACATTCTCACAACAGTTGCCTTTCTGAACAGGGAGACATGTGTCAACTTTCACAAGTTTTGATCGTGAACGAAAGATAATAAATAAATTCAGTGAAGGTGGCCCACTTACCCTTTTCGTGGGGTGAGTGGGCGACCAGCCAATATTTTTCATCAGGCTAGTGGTAGAATTCGGGTCTGGTAAGTGGATAAAGGTTGATATTTTTTAATCTTTGGGGGGAAAAATCGTTGGCTCATCTAATACGGTTTTCTAGAAGCAATCCCCCCCCCCAATACAAATATAATAGCAGAAAATGCATTAAAAAAAATATTTTATTTAAGATTATTCTTTTAGGAAATCCTGCAATAGTTAAAAAAAAAAAATCATTTGCGCTAGACACTCGAAGAAATTTAGACTCTCTCTTTAGAAGTTCAGACTTGTCTTACAAGTTGTACTGTGAACTATTACAATTGATGAACCTATAAAAATTACGAAATACTCGAAAAAAAAATAATAAAAAATAAACATGCGAAATTTCGCAATATTTCTCTGAAAAGGTTACACGTCGACCCTTGAAAGAAATTTTCATGCTTAATTTTTTTTTTTTTTTTTTTTTTTTTTCCTGAAAGTACCATATAGGTTGACCTGTGACCCCTATCGCTTTCCAAAAAGACCATCCTTAAGGACATTTACATTACAGTTTTATTTTACTTACTTTATTGCATAAAACATTTGAACATGAAAAATAACAAGTATGAATATTATTTAAGCTTGTAGTTACATGAAAAAAAAAAACAAAAAAAAAACCTAAAATAATTAAACAGCGTAGAGTTGGTCAAAAATATTTAACCTGGTTTCAGCTAGACTAGTAGCCTAGATTAAAAATAAATTCAAGATGTATTTGCAGTAAGAAATATCAGCTTATGATGCTTATTTGAAAGTGTTGGCTTGTTCTGTTTTTATGCTATATCTTCTAAGGTACAGGTTAGCGATATGGAATAAGAGGATTTTATTTTGTTTTGGATCATGATCAAAAACAAAATTGAGGGGGATAAGTGGGCCATACGTGATCTACTTGCCCCACCTAATGCTTTCACACTTAAACCAAACGATCGAATTTCGATCAGTCGGAGCGATTTTTGAGGCAGTTTTCAAAAGTGAGCTTCT
The DNA here is from genome assembly GCA_038373885.1 of Cheiracanthium punctorium. Classification (NCBI taxonomy): domain Eukaryota; kingdom Metazoa; phylum Arthropoda; class Arachnida; order Araneae; family Cheiracanthiidae; genus Cheiracanthium; species Cheiracanthium punctorium. Next base: position 21,268 of record JAWZYV010000202.1, read on the forward strand.
CCTTTAGGAGCGTTTTTCGATCACAAGAGCGGTGCGGAATATAACAATAAGCGAGGGCGGAAATTCTCGGGAAAAAACAGGAAGGGAAGAAAGTAGTTCTCAGAAAAACGACTACTTAAAGAGCAATTTCGCGGATAAACCGGTAGATTTCCATGGAAACGGATCGCTCCGCAATGTATAGTTTTTTTCGCTCTTTGGGTTTAAGCGTGTTGGTGGTCCAGTATCCCCAATCGCGGTGCAACTGGGCCACGCATTTTAAAAAACTAATTACAAGGACCACGAGGATTTTAAAAATTAAGACATCTTCTTTATGCACTTTATAAATGTGTTACCTTTTTTTTTGTACTACATTTAGTTATCGGGAAAAAATATTTTTAATAGAAGTCGAATTTTTACGAAACCGCTGATAATTTTTACAAAACATAAATTAAAACAATGCCATAATGTTCCCCAAGTTTTGTGGAACATAAGATACTTACAAATAATGTTGCTGATCATCTATAATGAAAGAATTTGTGAAATTTAAGGGGGGTTGACAAATTTCTCTAACTGGCCCACTTACCCTAATTTAAATTCTCGTGTACCATAAAACCGATAGGTTGTATATATAAAATGCTATAGATGATTTACTCATCACTTTACGAAGAATTCTGTTCAAAGTAAGATATTTTTAACGATCATGCGTTGCTAAATGAGTAACACATGACGTAACAATAAGTTACGTCTGTATGTTCTCTTACTTGACTTTATGAGTCGTTACATTTCTTCTTTAAATTGAAAAGATATGTTTGCTAAAAATCTTCTTACTGAATAGCAAAGTGTAATTATAAGTTACACGGGAAATTCGAATTGCTCCGCAAACCTGAGTTTGGTGGGACCTGTAAATGATACAACTTACACGAAAGTTAATACGGAACTAAAATTTAACATACAATTAACCCTTAACACTCCAACTTTTAAGTTGAATATCCACCGGCAACTCCAACTTATTCTCGTCCTGTTTTGACTTACAAATTTTAAATGTCAGACTTTAGATGCTACAATGGCATGTAAATAATATTATAAAAAGTAAACTTGGAGTAGATCGCAGCACATCGATGGTGCTTGAGTAGTTTTAGAAAATCGTTTTCAAAGACTATGTCTTTCAAGAATACAGGATCATTTGATATAAATAATAATCAAGGGCACACTTTGAGTCATAAGGGTTACGATCGAAAGTGGACTTTTTTGTTTTTATAAGTTTAAAGGTGTCGCATTCCGACAAATATTCTGGATTCTTTAGAGTGTATCAAGAAAGTGCTAATCATGAGTCGCCAGATACGCAATCCAGCCAAAGATATGTGTTCAGTGATCTATTTAGATCTAGTCTGAGCATACATGAACATGCTAAAATACATTATGCACTGTTGCGATAAACTTGAGAAAATAGATAATTTTAACAGTAAATATGGTACATGAGTAAAATTTGGAAGAATTTCAATTTTTCTGTGTATTCCCTAGTAGCACAATTAGTCCAAAAGACGTTTAAAACACGTTTTTTAACGTCAAAAAACGTGTTTCCAACGTAATTTTAACGTTTTTTGAACTATTTATGCTACTAGGGTTTTTTAAGCATAAACGCGAGACGAATGAAAGGGCCATCACTACATTTCGAAAAACTCTTATTAATAATGATAAAAAGTCTCTTGTCTTGAACAAAAGCTGAAAATCTTTGTTTCGTCGCATATCACATCCATTCCTAGTATTTTTCCGGGAAATATTTGTTACTGGCGCTTAAGAGATTAAAAAAATATTAAATAAAAAAAAGACTTAACCCTAAAAATAAATAATTATTTTAGAAATTTTTATTTATATATTGTTAAAAAGATGTAAAAAAAAATCTTTTGACATAGTATTAAATACGATTGTTTCATAATTATTTTCTTTCTGAATATTAAAACCGCAGAACATACAACGGATCCTCCTATCTCATTATATTTAAACAAAGATAAACTTATGTATTCCAGTATATTTTACAGATATTAAACAAATAAGGACTCCGTGGAAAATTCAGGGTTTAATATACAAAGATAGAGCTAATGCAATAAACATTTCATGAATGAGGGCGTTCACCATGAATGAACGTTCAATTTATGTAACGTCTTTGTCGTTATAATATGCAGGTGCAGTATGATTAACTGCATTTACGGCATAGAAATAAGCTAAATTAAAATGGTATTGTATATTCTTAAGGGAATCAATACAGAAAATGAGTTGAAGATGTCAACGAACGCTGAAACAAAGCTTTTTTTTATGTAATATACTTTAGAGCACATATTCAGAAAGAGGAGATTGACTTGAAACTTGAAATTTTGTTGTTGTGATCGATAAAATGTACTTGAAAACGATTATAGTTGAAAAACAAAATAAGAATTTTTAATAAAAAAAGAAGTTTGCCATGCACACTCTGAGTTTTTATAGATTAGGACTAAAAAGTTCAAGACATTGATTTCAAAGATTTATGATTAGATTAAAATCTCAGATATTAGTTATTGTAAAGTTGAAAAAAAAGTGTGAGCATTGGAAAAAAAGCCATGGTAACTAGAGCTCTGAGCCGCCGCTCCACGCCGCTGCCGCCGCCGACGTCTAGGCCGGCACGCCGTCGAAGAACGATTATTTTGCCACGTACAATCGGCTTCAAAATTAAAAAAAAAATTACCTTAACTTTCAACTGCTTATTTTTTTCTCGATACTTCTTAACGCTAGTAACTTGTAAAGATACAATTTAAATTTTTTGAGTCAATGGCGTCATTTGATTGCTTTAAAAACTGTTTAAACACGGCATTATACCTCAAAAAAACATAATAGGTTTGCAATGGTTCATAAGAAGGTTGTGGAGGGAAAAAAACGCATAAAAGCAAATAATGTATAGATCGTAGCCCACGTGTAGCTAATTGGCCGTAATCACACAACATCAATCTCAAAACTAGTTTTCATAAAAATTCTAGTCTTTAAAAAATCTCATTTTAGCGCTAATTTATGCATATGAGTGTGTATGTGTGTACGCATACACCCATTTTCATTATGTTCTTTTTCAAAAATTTTCCCACGCCGCGCCGCGCCGTCAGGTCTCTGAGGTCGTTCGCCACTTCCGCGAATTTCCGTACGGCGCAGACTTGTAATGGTAACTTAATGGTTAATACATGGGGGGAGGGTTGAAAGATCGATCCCGGATCTACCACCAACAGATCCCTGTATGCACGTGCACGCTCAATCCGTAGTTCCGAAAGCTCCGACCGCTAACAGTCTAAGGATTGCTGATATTTAGAACTCCTGATGAGGATCTGAATCTATTTCGAAATGCATCTCTGGAAGGGGTACAAATGACTCTGAACGACATAGTTGGTGATGTGAGCTGTCCTCTCTTGGCATAAATCCTTCAGAATAAGTTGCTAATCTGTAAATATGATCTTAACAGCGAAATCTGTCTTAAGCTCAATGTTGTCCTTAAAGAAAATTCTGCCTGTTCCCGAAAATCTCCTTTGATTAGTACCTTTATTCAGTGGAGAGAAAATATTTAGGCCCCTTTCCCACATTTCGATCAAGGCAGGTTTTGCGCCTGCTTATTTTGTTTTGTTTGTAGAGTTCTATAAGACAATTATTACCCGCCAAACACTCTTATAGTCTTCGTATAGCTAATTTTAAACGCTATTAAAATAAAGGAATTTTTAAAAAATGTTAATTTTTTTGACGTTTAAATGAAATATTTATACATGTAAAAAAAAAAAAAACCTAAAAATCAACAACGTATTTTTCAAACAAAAACCAGGCTGATTTAAAATATTTTACAGTACTGAAATAAGAACATAAATTTCCTGGTTAATCATGCAATTATTCATGCACAGAAGACTGATAGAAACCGAATACGGGTGTTCAGCAATGCTATATCCCACCTTCACATACTCTATTTCGCTCTAACAACGAACCCTTGTAAAATAATTTAAAACGATGCATTTGTACTCACAGCTCAAAAGGTGTTCGCAAAATTCATCCAATACCACCTGTCATATTCTATTAAACATTACAGATACACTATGCAAAAGATGCGTTAAAATATAAAATAAAAGGTTTTCAGAATAAGACTTTATTTATAGTTTTAAGATACTTTTTATTGATTTACTGCCTGTAATTCATTATCTGATAAAACAGTTGTGAAACTTTTAAGATGGATAACCCTCCAATTCAAAGAAACTTCCAGACTAATTCATGACAAATCCTATATTCCTCTTACAACTTACTGCGCTTTATCTTTACTGGGAAACAGAAAATAAATTCATTTCTTTTTGAACATATTTGTTCTCAATTCTTTTTGACAGATGCCTGGCTTTAAACAAAATGACGTATAAATTTCAAAATAGTATGGACATGTTACCGTATCTGTCTGAAACTTTTCACGCTTCTACTGTTTTTTAATTCAGTTGTAGTTGTAAATTTATTTGGAAGAGATTTGTAAAACATCGATAGTTGTATTTGAAATTTTATAGAATGATATCAGTCTATATCTATAAGAATCATAGTCTATGTTACCTATGGAAATTTAAGATTATGTGTTTAAGTGTAAGAAGTTAAGTGTATTCTTATGAAATCTAAACAGGTTCTAAAACATTTGACTGTTAGTAAACTACTGACTAGGGTTGGACGCGAGACTATGCAAGACGAGAAATGGCTAAGATCTCGTCTCGTCTCCAAGTTTTATATCGAAGTCTTATGTCGCTCCTGGAGGCCTCGTCTCACAAAAGCGAGAGACAGCGAGAAGTCTCGTCTCGCACTTGTATGTCTCGTCTCACAAAAGAGCAAAACCGCGAGAAGTCTCGTCTCGTCTCGTCTCGCGGTCTCGCGTCCATCACTAATACTGGCTAGTCAGGCTTATTAGGCTTTTAATTTGAATGCTTTGAAATGTAAAATGGCGGAATGAACATGGTCTGAGTATGGAACAACAAACGGAAACGGTATATTAAGGTCTAACGGATGAACATTAGATATCTCGTACAATCACTTACATATTTCATACGAATATCTGTTACTACAACTAAATAGTAGACATGTTTTCAAATAAGTTTAAAAACACAGAAAATGGAAGAGTAAGGAAAAATTAAGTTTATGTCAAAAATCGGATGACATTAAGAAAGTCAAAAAAGATAATTCCAAAGAAATGTTTTTTTTCAGCAATTGCAACATATACACACCGACAGAATGAAATTTGCGTGGGTATCTTTTGTGTTTTTATTTACTGTCAATACTACGACAATGTCCTCTTGATCTGACATTTTTATTTGATTTCTATTTTTGGTTGAGAGTTTTGTGGCATAGACAACATCTTTAAGAACTGAAATACACTATTCGAAGGAAAAGCTGCATTTAGTGCTGATGAGTTAAAATAAGAGAATAATAATTTTGGCTTAGATAGGCCAATTTAAAAAAAAATGCATTTTCGAAATCGAATTTTGAACGACAGAAGATATTGGATTATAAATTAACTGTACGTTATAGCTGATTTTTAGCGTCTAGGTTTAAATATTCTTTTAATGGCAGTTATTTTATTTATTTATTTTTTAAATAAAAACTGTAGCTTCTGAAACAATGGATTTACTCCATTGGTATTGAAGTACACTGGTCACGCCTTCGAAGCAATCAAGTAATTTTATAACGCTTAAAAATTTATGATTGAGATGAGGTGAAAATTTAGTCATCTAGGTAAGTAATCTTTATACGACAAGCCTAAAAAACATTGCATAGGCTAGTGCACATTTTGGTTAAAGAACATGGAAACGAAAAAAAAGACTCCGGCTGTCGGAGATTAACCATAAATAAATATTTTTACAAAAATACGTTAAAATATTCTCAAAAAATGCATGTTAAAACATATCCAGCGATAAATGTGTATTTTTTTAATCTATTTTTTAAAAATAGCTCTAGAATGCTAATACGCGACTCAATAAATATGAGTAAAAAGAAAGTTTATTTAAATCAGACTTCTTATTCAAAGCTGGATTAAAATAATTCTTTTTGACTTGAAGATTGGTCAGCGAATAAATCTACCTTTGATATTATGAAACTGAACACAGTCGATTATGATTTAGCGTATTCAGTGCCAAAGTTCACAATTAAAACAAGAGAAATGTAATTAGTGTACATTGCTTTGGCCCCAAATAAGCAGAAAAAAGGACACGAAGAAAAACTTTGATAATTGTTTATTTAATTTCATAATTATCTTGCTGGAAACTTCAATATTAGATATCTATCGATACTGAATAATTAAAAAAGCATGTAAAAAGAAAAAAATAAAAAAGAAAGAAAGAAAACCAAGCAGAAATAAAGAAAAACCAGTTTTCTATGGCCATCCACGGCAATTTTTGTTAACTCTACAATTTTTTTTTTCACTGGACACAATAATGTAAAGAAAAAAAAATGTCCGATCAATAGTTCGGATGAGATGAGCTGATGTGTGTGGAGGAAGAAAAACACGGTTTTTAAAGCAAAGCATCAAACAAATAACAAATACTATTAAGAATATCGAAAAAATAAAAACGGTTGTAGTGAGTGTCATTATACGCACGTGAAAAGTTTAAGCTTCATTGAACGACAGAACGGGGGTTAAAATTCGTAGTTTTGAACTGGAACGACATAATTACATGGCAAATAACATTGCGAGCTAATAAAAAGCTTGAAAAAAGATACATTGCAAAGAAATTGCACTGTCAGACCGCTCAAGAGATGTACTTTTCATTTATTGAGCAAAAATGGTACACAAATGCAACAGAAGCTGATACTTTAGTTTATGACGTAGTTAAATGTTCATGCACGTTATTTATGCACAGCACTAAAGATTATCAATATCTCATGTCACTGTTAACAAGTACTATAATCGCAAAACAAATTCTCAACTGAATATAGTGAGTCTCTCGGAATAAACAGAGTATGGCTGTTTTTGTTTGTGTAACATGTATTTCGGATTTGTGTGCTTGGCCCGAAATCCGCTTATAAGTCCACGTCAGATGGACAACACAAAGGGGGGGTGCCCTCCGTGGGGGGCCTTTCTAAGGGGTCCTAACCCGTATTTATGATAAGTTTCGGATAAAACCACGGAAAACTCCGACGTGTTAGGTCGGCGGACGCGACCTGGTTTTGAACCAGGCACCATTCCGTCTACCATTTCGAGTGACTTAACCACTCTGCCACGGTGAGGCTGAGCATGGCTGTCTTTCGGATCTGCAGTATTGATAGCTGCCTTCTTTAGCAAACTAAAAATTTTTGATTAATCGTAATATCGCGTATCGTAATATATGTAGTAAGATGGTTAAAATATCGATTTTTGAAATTTCGAGATCGTCCAGCCTTAGTTGCCATATCGTCTACATAAGCCTACTGAAATCGTTTTTGTCTTCTGCCCGTCAGAGGACAAAAAACGATTTCAGTATGCTTATGTAGACTATATGGCAACTAGGGCTGGACGATTTTGAAATTTCAAAAATCGATATTTTAACCATCTTACTGCGCGATATTACGAGCGATAAAAGCGCGATATTACGAGGGATAAAAACTTTGAGGAATAAAGTTTCTCAGATCTTTGAATTTTCTGTATATTCTTACACGTGGTTTACGAAGACATTGGACTTCTTTGTTTCATATGTTGGATTTTTTTTTGCAACTGCAACGACATTTTGTTGGTTCTGGTAATTTTATATATATATATATATATTATTTTAATGTAAGCATGATGTGTTGGAAAGCTTATAATAGGCAGACGCTATGATATGAAAAGTGTTCATTTATGCAAAGAAATTTTAGTTGTATTACATTTTCATTTATTAAGGATTTGAAACACTAAAATTTCCTATATATTTAATATCGAGCACATAATATGAAACATCTATAGTACAAATGTTGTCTCATTTTGAGTACTATAAACGCACTATAGGGACGCACCGAAGAGGGAACCATATCTGGAAAATCCTTCGTATACGCTTTAATAATCGGGGCCAGTGCTAGTCGTTTTGCTGCCCCTGACAAAAATGTAAAACGCCACTCCTCTATTTGCTAATAGAAGAAGTATTTAACTGATTGGACCAAAATACCATCTCGCTCTATCGGACTGTAATTTTTTAGCGCAAGAAAAATATCCATGTATTTAACATGTATTTAACGTATTTAACGTACAGCAAATAATACCCTGATTTCAAAATTAAAAATTTCAAAAACGAAGGCCAAAAGGAGAATGCAGCAAACGGTATGATTATTATGTAATTTGTAAAAATTTTATGCAGAAGATTCGAAGTATTAGTTACAATAGCTGCTAAGAAACAGTGGTGTAGACAAATTTCCTTCAAGGGGAAAATGTGTTATTGACGTAATGTTAAAAAGTGTAATCGTGATGTTGAAGATAAAAAATTATGGACTTGACGTTTAAAAATCTTCTGCAAGGGGATTAGAGCCCCCAAACACAGCCTTGCGATCTCCAGTTCTAACAGATGGCGCTGCACGCTAAAATCGATCGACGATCATCATGTATAAGTATAAACTCCTTCATAGCGAGCAGTCACAATGCAATCTTTTCAAAATGTTCACCTTTCAGCATGCAGAGGTTTCACAAACGATTAATGAAATTTGTTATCACATCCCGTAACGGAAAAGGATTCCCGTGGCACTCAAACCGACGATTCAAGCTCCTCCAGCTTGTTGATAGGGTTCTGGTAGACAGTATCTTCCAATGTGCCCTGCAGAAAGCAGTCACACGGAATCAGATCCGGATAATATGTAGGCCGATCCATTATGGAGGCCTGTGATTACAACGCCATCTGTTAACGGTTTAACTACTACTTCGAAACTTAAATATAAAATTTTTACTTATTACATAATAAACATCCCGTTTTGCTGCAACCTTCTATTGATGTTTTTTTTTTTTTTTTTTTTTTGAGATTTTAACTTGGAAATCGGGATGTTATTTGTTGGACATCCTGTATCAATGTTTTTGTCACACTCGCAGTCAAAATGCCCCTCACCCGAATCTTGGGGCCCCTGACAAATGTCCCCGTTGTCCACCTCTAGAGCAAATCCTGTTGATAATGCGTGAATATATGAAAATAAAATCAACTCGTATGAAGTTTTTTTTTTAAATATGCAGCTGTATTTCATAATAAGATGTAAAATTTTAAATTTATCTGCATTTCAGTATGTTACTGTTCCTTTCATTGTTTACATTGACTCTAACCTATTCGAAATTCCGTTTAAACGCTTTCATTTTCACTGAAAATTCCAGCTTAATGAGTGAACACAATTTAATGGGATTCTAAAGCGATTACATTAAAACGAGAATCTATCATTAGAAAACGGGATAAAATAGGATTAAGTGCAAGGGCATTTTGGGCTTTAAATCGGAAATGTGTCCTTCGACTGGAGAATTAATGCTTTACTCAAGCATTACTATGCTAATTTATAAAGAACTTCATCAAGTTGAATGGGTTTGTTTAATTTGACAGAGCAGAGTAAGATAAAATTGCTTACAAGAAACTTGGTTTTAGCTTAGAAATTTTTAAAAATAAGATCAAAGTGTGTTCTGCTTTTTTTTTTTTTTTTTTTTTCGCAGATGAAATTTGAAACTCAGCAAGAGCTATCAAAGGTTAGCAATCACATAATTAGACGGTTACATTTAAAGAAAGAATTATTTTTATTGATAACTGAAAAATATGATGAAAAATTGAATATGAAATTTAAGTTTCACTTTTAAATATGCATTTACTGTCAGCAGCGGTGCAACGAGAAAATTTTCATGGGAGTGGGGTTACGACTACTGCAACTCATATATATATACATGCTGCGTGTCTGTGAAGAAAATACATTTTGTATGATAATACGATAAAAAAAATCCTCATGGGAGGGGGTTATGACTCCCCATAACCCTCCTGTAGGTACGTCACTGACTGTGTGTATATATCTAAGTTTGTAAATCATTATTAATAAATCTGTTTTCAGATTTCTAGACAGAAAATTTATTTTAAAAACATAATACAAAATGATCGTATGGTGCGCTAAAAGGTTTTTCAGTCAAAAGAAATGTAAAAGATTTTTTTGAATGTTATGCTAATTACCTAACGATTATCGATCACTAAATTGTAGAGCATTTAAATATTAATTGGAAGAGTTTTCTAAATATTCGTAAAATGATAACAGTTGAATTTATTCAAATTATAACCTCTTTCAAAAATTCCCTTTTAACATAATGAGTCAGATAAAAAACTTATTTATATTTCACCAGTGTTTCCTGCTTTGGTTTATCTGTTTCAATCCCCTACCCCCTCCATCATTTCTGTCTATTTTTTTATAATTCAGAAAATACCAAAAAATTTTAAGCATGGGAAAATGTCTGCTAATATTTTTCCTTGTCAATAATTACCTTACCATCGTATAAAATCTGAAAAGAAACACCTGATTCAATCCCACAATGCGATGAATTAATCTAATGAAAAATTTCGAGAGTATGATGATGGATCGCATCTAACCCAGTGTTCTGATTTTGCATTATTCAAAAATCTCATTATTGTATAAAACATTATTTATAACTTGCTGTTATCGATATACATTTATCATACTAAGTTGCGACAGGTTTTACATCTTAACACTGTCTATTTGAAAAAAATATTTCTTTTAAATATGAATTATTTCCATCTATCGTGGAAGGAATCTTTTTTTTCCACCTTTCCGGTGTTTAGTAAATATAACTATGTGGAGGGTGTCCAAGAAAGTATGAATCAATTTTTATTTTCGCAACATTTAGATAAATTGAAAAAAAAAAAAATAACCGAGATAAATGTTTATGTCGTAGAAATTTAATACCAAATTACCACAAAACATGGTTCTGTAAAAGTTGCAAAATATAGCATTTCAAATAGTCCTTTGTTATATAATGTTAATTGCCAATTATTTTAAAGACAACTGTACAGATTTCAGTGAATTATTATTTTTTAATCGAAACATTTTGTGACTCACCAATATATTCTTTTCGATGTTGTTGGAATACCTTTTATTAAGAAGTGTTACATATTATTGAATATTGTAGGTAATTTGCTTCTTTAATATTATTATATTCAAACGTCAAGTTTTATATTTACATAAGGAATGTTTAGGAGAAGCAGGTTTAAATAAATTGTATACTATAAGTAACGACAAATTGTAACTCAAGGTAATGTAAAATATTTCGAATGCCATGCACGGAAGCATTCTGATATCTTCTGTGTGTACATTACTGTGTGATGTGTGGTCTGTTAAAGCACCCTTTTCATTGAACAGATGATTAATAAAATATTTTAATAAAAAACTACTTATATTGATATACGTGGTTTAAAATAAAATTCAACAATTTTTTACCAAAAAAATTCATTTAGCAAAAAAAAAAAAAAAAAAGTCATGCAACAAAAAAAGTGTCACAAATAGCTATTATAAAACCACTAGAATTTTTGCTATCTGGATGATTAATTACACATTTCAATAAAAAAAAAAATTTCATTATCTAAGTAAATGATGTTTAATATAAAATTTATCGACTTATATTCAACAAAGTGAAGTATTACTGGTGTTGAATTATTTAACTATGAAAAAACCACAACTTCTGTTTTTATTGAAAAAAGGACATTCCATAACACTTTTGTATTATTGTTATCTAAATACTATTGATTTTTTAATCCTTCGTAGAATGGCGCAGAGGAAGACGATTCGAAACAGAATTTTTGAATTAGCTTTCAAGATTTCGAAACAAAAACAAATTCAGAAGCAAGTTGAAACTAGAAACGTAATCTTAAATTTTATAAGTGAGATTTGGGTACTGCCACGTGCAAAATTGTTGCATTTCATATGAAATTCCAGCAACAGTGGGAAAAAAAGTAGCCTACAACTGATTATTTGAGTATGGCAACGCTACGCTAGGGCAATCTGCCAAGGATAGGGGGTGCCTTGGTAGGAGGATTTTCTAAGGGCTTCTAACGTGTATTCCCGTTACATGTGGAGAAAACCTACCAAAACTCCAGACCGTTAGATCGACATCCGCGCGATGGGACCCGAACCCGGGACCTCCACTCAGAGGCGCCGACTTTACAAAATTTCTGTGGGTGCCCTAAAAGTCCGTGGGGAGGGTTAGTAAAATGTTGAAAGTCGCACAAGTTTTGTAATTTTCGATAAATGATCGCTAAGTTTGGTGCCAAAACGCGACCATTTATTTTAAAGGGGGAGTATAGTTAGAATGTACTTGGCTAAGATTGAAAATAGTTTTAGTAGGTGATTTTAAGATAGATTTCGATTCCGAAGATGGGTTTTTATGGAACAAGGAAGAAAAATACGGCAGACTCATGAATAATGATACACTTTCCAACTTTATGGAATCTTTTCCAATTACCCTTCAATCTTTTCCTATTATTATTTGCTTCCTTGCTCGTAACTACTCAATCATTTGACTTTTCGTGCATATTTTTACCAGTGGGAAATGGGTAATACAAATAATTATTTTAGCTCCACATAAAATATCCAATATCTGAGGGTATAGATCGAAGAAACGATATCTGTATCACGGTTTTGGTACACAAATTAAAATAAACTAACTGCACCAAGGATTCGAAAAAATTCAGGATAATTCTTTACAAGCTGCACTACACACTGCAATAAATTCGAAAACTTTCATGAAACTTTCAGAAAAAAATCTTAAATGTGGAACTGCACAGCAAAATATTTCTAAGAGTGGCCATTCTGCAAAACATTTTCGTTTATTTGGGTGTCTAGTACAGCTTGTGAACCTGCATCCTAAAAATTGTGAAGTGCTTGAGATAATTAGTTTTCTTTTTTGTATTTATATACCAAAATTGCGTGTTTTTTTCCCAGGGCTGAAGGCGACATTCAAAGTTTAATTTAAGTGAATAGTGTGAATTTTGGCATCCGATTATCTGTACTACGGTGAAGCAACGCTGGGCATAGAATGAAAGTCTCCACCGTTGTGTCTTAGTAACGATAACAGCAAAACAGTTAAAATCGGGATTCTTTTTAAAGTAATGAAGTATTTCTGATGAAATGCCCTTCTTCTAGAAAAATCTGCTTGTGCTGGAGTCACCTTAAATTTGTTTGCCTTACGCAAATTCTCTGTCAAAATTCGAGAATTCCTGGGCGCACACCCCCTTTGCCCTTGTAATAAATCAGATCCGACAGAGGTGTATTACACTATTTCACTTCATTTTTTTTACTTTTAGCGATAGAATTTTGATTGGTTTTAACTAATTATTATAAATTTCAAAGCAAAAGAAAAGTTTATTGGGGGGAAAAAACATGCAACAATAATATCACAATCAGTCATGTTCTTGTCATGTAAATGGAAATTTTGTATCAAAAGTGATTCAGTTTTCGAAAGTAACAATTCAAGATCAATGTTATTCTTGTTTAATCTACCTCATCCCTGTCTGAAATCCTCAGAGTTTTCAAAAAATGTTATTCACAGTATTTATTGTTTCTCAGCTCATTCATTTCCTGTATTATTATTATTATTATTATTATTATTTTTTTTTTTTTACATTTTTGTACTCCTATAAACAGCTGCAGCTAAGCCTTGACTATTTTCTTTTCTTTTCTTTTCCCAACAAATTAAAAAAATTACAAACATTATACCTTTAAAATTAAACTAGATAATTTCCTCAGAATTAATTAATGCAACGTTTTCTATGTTGAAATGTGTGTAGGACCACATAAAAAAGATTGGTAACTATTTAAATGCAAACAGAAAAATAAAGCAGAACAAAAAAGTTGTTTATCTTAGAGTTGATAATTATTCAAAAAATATTTTTAATTGTTGGCCATATAACCTCCAGGCATGATTTTGAGCATCCTCCTGAAGTAGAGCTATTTTACCCTCTACCATTATGTGGTCAAATTTGCAAAATTACGAGAGACATACATTTCAGTAATGTGTGTTCATGCACCCATGATTTCAGTATAATTTTACAAAAACAGCATTGGGCTAGATCAAAGTAAATAGTACCTAATTCCGCTTTGTCAAACAAGAACAAAAATTGAACAAAATATTCGCAGAAAATGAAACGGAAGGCATCTCGAAATGTTAGTGTGGACGACAGTCTGTTCCACCCTTTTCAATAAATAACTGAGCACTAAAATCATTCAAAAATAAGAAAAGGAAATTGAGACTTTAGAAGAAAGTGACACAAACCTTTATACCTTAGAAGCCTCGCCCTCGCCTCAGTCTCATTCAATTAACACCAAAGCGCGGACACTTTTTGATGAATGGGCATCTTTTTTTGTTCCAGAGACATACAAAGTGTTGTATATTAGGTGCTTGTAAACAGACAGACCTTGATGTTCTCTATTTACAATAAAAACAATTAAACCTACTCACTTCGGAATCCTGAAGTAATATTATTAGAACTATCTCAAAACATTTCCATAATGGGAATGAGTCTTTCACCTAACTCCTGTGTTATCTTTCCCGCGTGAACTTCTGATTGTAGCCAGCGGCTTTGTCTCAAATTCTCCGTTTTCCGGTACTCTTGGGCTAACATAGTATCATGTATTCATACATTTACCCATGGAGGACGAGGATTCTGGGATGAGGTCTGTACGTGTGGGTCAGAAAGGGGGGGGCACAGTGGGCAAAGGCATTGCCTGTGGGGCTGCAGGGAGTCGCACATCACATTGTGAAAAAGCTTTGACTTTTAGAAAGACATTGTTTCCATGGGCGCCAGATAGGAAGGCAAGTGGCAGTGGGGGATTGAGATTTGAGCCCGCCAAGTATAGTAAACATATTTACAGCATACTGAACTTCTAAGTATTATTTCCGTGCTAAAATGTCTGAAAGTTAAGATGACCCCCATACACCTCTACATTAGTACTCATATGAGAAACTATTATAATTATTATTATTATTTTAAGTAGACAAAAATATTACCTGTTTGGATTCCTTTTTTTTTTTAAGCACTTTTTAAAGTTTTAGAGTATGTGCTAAGTTACTACCTATTGGAATTTTATTATAATTACTCCAGTTCCGAGGCACATAAGGGTGTATGCTGAAGAAACAAAATCTGCATAACGGTCTTAGTACACAAATTAAAGTAGACTATCGCACCAAGGATTCGGAAAAATTTAGGATTATTCTTTATAAGCTGCACTACATACCGAAATAAAGAATAACACTTCTCTAAAATTTTCGATTTTTAATAATTTTTTCTAAAAGTTTCGTAAATGATACAGGTTTATTGTTCATTTCAGTGTATAGTGCAGTTTCTAAAACATACATCCTAAAAATTTGAAATATTTGACATAATTAATTTTTTTGAATCTGTGTACCAAAATTTCATGTTTTTTTTTTTTTTTTTTTTCGAACTACAGCGATAAGTTGAAAGTAGCTGTCATTCAGTTGCCTTTAAACAGGGTTTAATTTCTATCCAAAAAAAGTGCAAGAGCCCTGATTTTTGTGTTGCAATTTACAAAATTAATTACCTAATTTAAGGTATTATTAAGTTAATTTTTGTTACCTCTGTATTAGTTTGCGATGTAATAAAATTAATATCAACCGATGGTAATTAAACGATGGTACGATGGTAATTAAAAATTTAAATTTAGTGTAAAATTTCACCGAGAAAAAAGAAGTAGTGGAGCTGAGCTCCCTCCCATGCAAATTAAGCACTTCCTTTAAATACATGCAAGTATTTAGCACCCACGAAAACTTTTCTGTGTGTGCTTGAGATCTGACATACCACATAAAAAAAACAACTGTCCCTCACTAAAATTTTATTTTCGAATTATGCAGTTGAAAAGCACTCGTCATCATCAGTGGCGTGACTATACCGTTAGGGCCCGTAATGAATTCATTGGATAGGGTCCTTCCTCATTGTACAGAATCTCAACCAGCATGTTGCAGTTCACTTTTTCTAGCTTTCTATTTGGGAAAAGCTCCCCCTCCGTCCGGGGGACCGTGGCTTTTGCCCGTTCTACCGCCCTATAGTTACGCCAGTGATTGTCTCATCGAAGTTCCTCATGCGCATCTAAATTATAAAGGACATGTATGCTCATATAGGGAAGTAGGACGGCTATAGGGGGGCTCGGGTCCCTCCCTATAGCCGTCGGTATAGTGAACATTTTTATATTAGCTAACCTTTTTTTCACTATTTCAGTACTAAAATGTTTGAAAGCGCGATTGCCAATGACCTTACAAATGCCAGAAATAACCCCTCCCCCCCTCGTCTTAAAGTACTCATATGGATATCCATGCCGAATCACCCACATACATTTGGCCTCATTAAAGATTTTCTTTTAAACTTTTAAAATATCACACAACTAATAAGCAAAAAAAGCATTTTAGTACTGAAATAATGCAAAAAGTTCCGTATGCTTTACAAATATTCATATTAAGTAATGGCATAATTGGGGCGGGGGGGGACCCTCCTTGAGTGTACATCACTGTGTTGGGGTTATCAGACGGTTGCTGGTGCTCAGCATCCAACGTAATTTTTTTTACAAGCCCAAAGCACCCACATAAACGTCTTTTCCTAGCCCTTTCTGGGAACTTCAAATTATGACTTGGCACTAAAATTTCTGTGGGTGCTCCGCACCCACAGAATTTTTTCAGTGGGTGCTTGAGCCCCGGAGCACCCACGTAGTCGGCGCCACTGCTTCGGCCGTCTACCATTTTCAGTTACATAACCGCTGTGCCATGGTGAGGCTAGCCTACAATTGAAGTGCAAGGAATGCATTCTAGAGAAACAGCCTTAATTTGTAAACGCAGATAGTGATGAAATTTAAAATTTGATAATGATTCTTTAAAAGGTTTTGATTTAACCTTACGTTATCGGAATAAATTATTTATTTTTACATGAACTCGGAAAAATGTCAGCCGTTTCGGGCTATTTTGAGCTATTGTTTTAGCCATTTTTTCTACTTGATCATGCACGTTCTGTCATTCTTAGGGTCCAATTAATTACGAATTCCATTTCTGTTTGAAAGTGAAAGCAGGTACAGTTTTTAAAATGCAACTGTATTATTATTCCGTACAGTTACTTTATGCGTCATTCTCAAAACAATGATACAAATCATGTTCCTAGCGTTCAATCTCCCTAAGTTCATTTTTATTTGTTGCTACAACACAGATTTTGAAAAAGATGATGGTCTTAATATATTTGGTTAAAAAAATCATTAAATTAGCGTCCGAAATAGGTACATAATAATTATTACTTTCTTAAAATCGCTTATCTCCTTAAAATAAATTTGAAAAATGTTTAGTGATAAAGTTATAAAAAAAGAACACTATTTTCTAGTAATAGGACACCAAATGAAAGATTACACTACGGATTCTTTTTCACACTATAAATAACTTAATCAGCATTTTTTTTTTCTGTTACTATATTCTGTAACCCAGAATGAATTTTTTTTATGTCCACTATGTTATCAAGTTTTTTTTTTTATAGGAGAATTTTCCAATACTTGGATCTGCCTTATTAGATAGGTTCCTCATGTTGCCATTAATTTTTTCAATGGCTGCTAACAGCATTTTAATGGCTCTTTTTGGGAGACAACAAATTTATTAATATATTAAGGTGAGTACTCTTATTTTTAAGTCCACTATGTTACTTTCTTTATGTTAACTTGTTATGTCATTAAATTAAATCCTGTTCTTTTTTAAAATCCTTTTTAAAGAGCATGATGCTAATAAGATAAAAGTCAAACCTAAAGAGGATAAACGAAATAAATAAGCTCCAAATGAAGAGTTATTTGTCCACTCTGTTACCTGCTGACTCTATCACTGCCTGTCTACTCTGTTACCGAGAGTTTAACTTAAATTACGTTTTAACTATTATATTGAGATTCTTAAGGTTTACATACATTGTTAAATTTTACCAACTAAGAACCCAATAAATTTATAATCGTAAAATAGTAATAATTTTTCTTTTTTTCATAAAGGAAAATTGTACTGTCTGCATTAAACGTAGCAGAATAGACATATATTAGTAAATAATTTGAAGGAATGTATTTATTTATACATGATGGGACATTTTTTTATTAGTTGTCACCTGCCTAATTTTGTGTATAGGCAGTAGAATGATTATTTTTTCTTCATTTTTTTATGCGGAAAGCACTGGTATCACACGTCTAACTGTGCTGTCCATTCATCACAAAAATAGCATGGAATTCAGAATAAAAGGCATGGAAAGGGAGTGGGAGTGAATACCAGTAAAATAAACGCAAGATTGAAGACGATAAATGTGATACTTTTACCCAGAGATACAATGAATGTGCGGTTCAGCAATTTTAATTATTTACTTATTATTTATTCTTTTATCAGCTTTTCACGTTGCGCATTGTATGAACCGACTATTGAATACTCCCTTTTCAATGGCCGAGTGGATAGGACACTCCAAATGGTAGACGGCCGAAGTGTGAAGGTCCCGGGTTCGGGCCCCGTCGCTCGGCTGTCGATCTAACGGTCTGAAGTTTTGGTCGGTTTTCTCCAGCTGTAACGCGAAGACGCGTTAGAGCCCCTTAGATAGTCCTCCGACAAAGGCATCCCCCATTCTAGGCAGACACCCCTCGTGTAGGTTTGCCTTAATATACACTATACCCTTTTTTAATGCTGCATTAAACATTTCCCGAATGAGCCGTAAATATAAGGTGCAAGTTGAAACACACACACTAACAATACGAAGATGCAGAAATAAATTTATGTTAAAATTATACATTCCTTCTAAAATATTTCTCGACGATTCGAGGCCCTAGTTTATAACGACACCTGTGTTATTCGAATTTTGATTTAACTTTACATTTCGAAGGTATGCTGTTAAATGGCGTACTAGAGTAGGCGTTTTCAAATTTTCAATCGATATTCGTGCGCTAAAATCTCTCCCATTGGATGTCTCTTAATAAACGCCTATTTCTACGATACATTCGAATTCCTTTGCTTTAAAGGGAATCCTTTTTCGAAGCCTACTGAACCCCGATACTTCGATAATATTGTTAAAAATAGGTAAAAGGTTTCATTTTCCAATGAAATTATCAAAGTGCTCTAAAATTTTATTGGATTGAGTGACGATTAATAGTCACTGGAACATTCGATGGAATTTCGTCTCGTATATGGTAATATTACTCAAATTTTTGTATTAAAAATATATGTATTACGCGCATTTGAGGGCGAGGAGAGTTACATACAAAAAAATGGCCATGAATCATTGAAACGTCTTGAGGAAAGTGCCTCAAGAACAGTAAAAGGTATGCATACTTATGCAAGAAATTGTAAAATTGTTTGACTAAGGCTGATACTGCAAAACATTTGAAATAGCAATTAGGTTTCACTATTAGATGAATGCAGTTGACCCATTTTGAGTTGACCCCCATAAAAAGGGCAGCCGTTGCCATCGCTCTGCTTAACTACCAGCAAGATGGCGGACGATAGAAACGTTCATCGCGTGCCACAGATCTAGAGAGCCTTTTTTGACGACAGCTGGCTGTGCCCGCGCACAGCCAGCTGCGTCAAAAAAGGGTCTCTAGATCGGTGGCACGCGATGAACGTTTCGATCGTCCGCCATCTTGCTGGTAGTTAAGTCGAGCGATGGCAACGGCTGCTCTTTTTTCAGCATTGGGCGATCTACCCATCTGTTCTCGCATTCTTCCATTTTTCAGCAGATGTCAGTGCTGTTAAAAATAATCGTGACAATTTTTTTTTACGGGAAAGGACGCTCTAAAAAGTAAAGGATTCTCGTGGAGCTATGTCACCCGCAACTATTTTTATAGAAATAAAATCTATTCTTCGTGACTGGCAACAATCAAAACGTCAAGAGCTTGGTGTCCTCACGGCGAGGACACCACGCGGTAAAGGGTTAAGGCAAACCTGCACGAGGGGTACCTTCCTACGATGGGGCTGCCTTGGTCGGAGGCCTTTCTAAGGGGTTCTGACGCTTATTCATTATTACACCTGGAGAAAACCAACCGAAACAACTGACCGTTACATCGGCAGCCGTGCGATGGGGCAACCACACTTTGGCCGTCTACCCTTTTGAGTGCATTATCCACTCGGCCATGGTGGGCTCTCAGTGGTAGAGCGCACGTTAAGCGGTAGTCCTGGGTTCGATTCCCAACTCTGGAATTTTTCGCATAATTGGTAAAAAATGGATCAACCTAAACGCTCCAGCTCTTCCTAAATTCATTAAAGGTTGATACAATTTGCCAAGCTTCTTACTTTCTAAAAATATGTTTAACTTATGATACTTCAAAAGAAATTTAAAACGTTTACAAACTTTCGCAAAAAAACCTCGAATCAAATTTTGAAGGTACGTGACAGAAATTTCTATGTGTGTGTGTAAATACCGGCTGTCCTCCCCAAAATTGACTGAGGCTTTTATTCCTTAAATATCGATCATGGACACGTACAAGAAATTACGAAGTTACGTAAAAAGAGATGCAGAATTTTATGGTATCGATTAAAATTTTCAAGAGATTTAATTTAAATAAATACGAAATTCATATTTCTATACGACCCCCATAGATTAAAAAAATCCCAATTAGTAAAATGTGCCCCGTATATTACTGAGGTGTTGTACAAGATTTCAGATTTTCATTTCAACATGTGAAAATAAATAGGCTGACTTAAACCACTTTCCAATGGTTAACGAAGGTGAAGAAATCGCGTCAAGGGATTGCATTTCAGGGGTCGTACACAAATTACGAAAAAAAAACCCAATGATTCCATCAATACATACTATTGTTATTGGTAGTGTATAGCCCCTTACGAACTCTGTTTAGCACTTTGAGCCTTTTTACGAAGGTCTTTATACATCACATATTAATGTATGGAGCCCATCTTACTAGCTGAAAACATTTTGTTACGGGAGCCACGCAAGCGTATAAAAATTTAAATTTTGTTTTATAAATGTTTTAATCTTCTGAAAATTTTAATCAATATCA
Organism: Cheiracanthium punctorium; assembly: GCA_038373885.1. Classification (NCBI taxonomy): domain Eukaryota; kingdom Metazoa; phylum Arthropoda; class Arachnida; order Araneae; family Cheiracanthiidae; genus Cheiracanthium; species Cheiracanthium punctorium. The sequence goes on from JAWZYV010000202.1 coordinate 42,235, forward strand.
TAAAATTATGCACCCTTTTTGCGCATAATTTTGTCATCTAATGTACAGGGTGCCCAGTAAAGGACATACTGATATCAAAATTACATATCTCGAGAAAACGAAGGTCAGTAAAAAAAAATGCAGCTAACAGCCTGCTTATTATATAACCTGTAAAAATTTTATACAGAAGTTTCGAAATAGCAGTTACATTACGATAGCTGCTAACACAGAGTGGTCTACACCTATTTCTTATAGGGAGAGAGTGAGTCACGGACGGGATGTTAAAAGCCGTAATCTTTATGTTGAAAATTAAAACACTTAATGTTAAAAAATCTTCGACGGGGAAAGCTTAAAACCCCGAAACACGCCCTCGCGCATGCCACTGCCAACAGATGGCGCTGCACGTCCAAATCGATCGACGATCATCATGTATGAGTAATGACTCATTGGCAGCAAGCAATCATAAAACAATCCTTTCAAAATGTCCACCGTTCGACCTACCAAAGTATCGCAAATGAATAATGGGGTTTGTCATTACACCCGGCAATGTCTCGGCGGAAACGGATTCACATGCCACACAAATCGACGATTCAAATCGTCGAGTACGTTTCGATGCTTCTGGTAGACAGTAGCTTTCAATGTACCCTACAAAAAGTAGTCACACGGCGTCAGATCGGGAGAATAGGGAGGCCAATCCACTATGGACGCCAAAGCCATCTGCTAGCAGTTTTCGTAACTACTACTTCGAAACGTCTCCATAAAATTTTGACAGCTTACATAGGAAACATACCGTTTGCTTCACCCCTCTGTTGTCATTGTTTTTGAGAGTTTTAACTTTGAAATCAGTATGTCCTATGCTGGACACCACGCTGTATATGCGTATGATCAATATTTAAGGAATAGATTGCATAGGTCAGTGTTTTTGTGATACCCTGTATCAGGGCCGCCGACAGAATTTTCGGGCCCCACGGCAGGTATTTACGACAAGACCCACCCCCTCCCAAAAAAAAAAAAAAATCCTCCCTTAAAAAAAAAAAAATCCAGAATTGTTTTTTTTTTTTTAGCACTTTAGGATTAGTACACTTTAAGCTTACCGTAGGCCCTATATGCAAAATTTTGTACATGATTAAACTTCCATCAAAAGAATTGCAAGTACTTTATCTGAATTATGCATAAATTTTTCTTCAACGGGCGGTTACTTTTGCTCATGAAGCATCTTGCCACTACCAAAGCCCGAATTTTGTGGCTCTTTTAATATGGGGGCACCGATTGGGTAGCCAGCAATACCCCCTATGAAGGGGCGGACAAGTTAACATCCATGCTCCAGCTGGGATTTGAACCCGGACCCATTGCGTAGTAGACTGGCTCTTAAGCCACTATACCACCTGGGCGGATACCTCAATTATATTCATGTACATATAATTCTGAAATTCTTTCATACAGAGAGTCTCTAATTAAATATTCAGTACTCGTTATTTGAAAACTTTATTATAAAATTCGTAGCCAAATGAATAACACAGAAAGAAAAAAGTTAGCAAACACCAATGAGAGTTAATGCTGCAGACCGATTTTGCTAAGTATGACTTACCAACATCAGTGCGAAAACGTGTTCTCTCACTGATGATGGCAAGTGATATTTCCATCGGATTCCTACGAATACAGCTGTGTAAGCCAACGTGTAAGGTACGCTAAACATTCATACATACGTCCTCCAGGCCCGGGCCCCTAAGGCCCAGGCCCGGGGGGCAATTGTCCCCTTCTCGGAGGGCCTGCCCTGTATATATATGTATACACACACACACAGTTGGGTGGTCCCTAAAAATATCAACTTTTAAAATTGCAACTTTTATAAGGCACCCCCCCCCCCCCCGTTTTGTTCTATGACCAAATGCTTGAAGTTTTAAAAAGGGCTTGCTGCCAAGGTTTAAGAACATAAAAATTAATTTTCTTTTCAAGTTTTCTAGAAGATTTTTAATAATATTTTATTTTGTCTTTCCGTCATCCTTTTTGAGAGAGATTTTTATAAAAAAAATTATAAATTTCATTAAAAAGAAAATCGTCAGTTTTACATTGTGTTTAAAAGTTATGCAAGAGTTTTTGCAGTAACCCATATAAGTGTGATAATGAAAAAGATATGTTTTAAATACTACAGTAATTTGAATTTAAAAAAGGTTAGATAAGAAGGTTAAACAGTTTTTTTTAAATAGCATTTAACATTCTACAGAAATATGAATTACTTGAACTCTAAATGCATTTTTTGATTTCTTTAAAAGAAATAGTGCATGAAAAAATGATATGAAAACTTTGTACTAACACGTAGTACAGGGTTTGCAAAAATGAATGATTGGATTTTAAATAGTTATATTTTCGGAACTGTTACATATGTCAAAATAAATGATAGACGAAATTGAAGAAAAATATACCAATTTTTTCCCCAGTTACAAAAGTCCGATGTGTGACCCTTTTGTTACAATACAAACATCTAATTTGCAATCAATTTCGTTCCACACATTTTGTAGTATCACAATGTGAGTAATTCCTAATGCTTACGAATGATAGCCCCACCATGGCCGAGTGGACAAGGCGCTCAGAATAGTAGACGGCAGAAGTGTGAAGGTCCCGCGTGCGGGTCCCATCGCGTTCCTGTCTATCTAACGGTATAGAGTGTTGGTCGGCTTTCTCCAGATGTAACGTGTATACGCGCTAGAACCCCTTAGAAAATCCTTCGACCAAGGCACCCCCATCCTAGGCAGATCGCCCATGCGTAGCGTTGCCATAACAAAACAAACTTTCGTGAATGCTGTTTGCGAGACACCGATGGAGAAAACACTGCATGAACTTAAAATACGTATTTGGGAAGTATTAGGAACCATTGACAGCATGATTCTACGAAAAATCTGAAGGGGATTTCAATATAAATTAGATGTTTGTCGTGAAACAAAATGGTCATACATTGAACATCTATAATAGTCAAAATTTTTGATCTATTTTTGTTTAATTCCATGTATTACTTATTGCAATATGCGTAATAGTTTCGAAAAAAAAATTAAAATACGGTCATTCATTTGTTCTAATCCTGTATAATAACAGACACCCTTCTTGAGAGAAAAAATTACGAAATATTCTTGGATTACATAGCAGAAAGCTTACTAAGGTGGATGGTGTAGAGAATTTAATGCACTTCGCAAAAATGTGAAACCTTAGACTTTGCAGGCTGTCTAGCCGTGTCTGGTTCTCTTGTGATATTTGACTCTTGAGAAAGTTATTTATTTTGATGTTGTGTATTCCAGCACTTGAAATGACTGCAGGCGTTACTATTTCCGAAGAACAGACAAAATCTAATAAAAGTGACATTTCCTAACAAAAGACATAAGCAAAAAACAAAAATACCTTCGCTTTTATAGATCCTTTCACCAAAAAACACACGGCAACCTTTCTTTTTTCCCCAACTATCATAATATATTGCTTTATAGGTAATCCAATATACTGAAGGTGTTGTGATTCTGTGCCCAAGCTCTGTACTTTGAACGTTACTAACAAGTGTTAAATTAATAATATACAGGGTGTCCCAAAAGGTGGTAACGGACTTTAATTCCTTATCTATTAGAGATAAGTGGGCAATATAAATTGAAAATTTTTTCAAAATAAGGTCGGAAATAAGACTTCGTAAGAAAATCCTCTCGTTCATTTACAAAAAGTGACACTTTCTAAATTTGTATACGACCCCCGCAAAAAAAAATTCCCAATCGGTAAAATGTGTCCCATACAGTCATGAGGAGACATACAAAATTTGATAATTATACCTTAAAAAATGGCAGAGATATCGTTAAAAGAAAGAGGATCGGGGACTATACAGTAGTTTGAATGTAAACATTTATTGCTAGAGTGAAGGAAAAGATTTTCTTTCGTAATTTTTGTATGACCCCTGATATGAGATCATACGGCATGGTTTTTTTCTTTTAGAGAGCCATGGAAAAGTGGTTTAAATCCGCGTTATATTTATCTTCCTATCTCTGACACTTTTTAGGGTATAATTCTCAAAATTTGTATGTCACCTCATGAGTGTATGGGACACATTTTACAAATTGGGAATTCTTTTGTGCGGGGTTCGTATACAAAATTTAAAAAGTGTCACATTTTGAAAATGAACGAGAGGATTTTTTTTCTAAACGGAGTCTTATTTCCGACCTTATTTTGAACATTTTTTCAATTGACACTGCCCACTTATCTATAATCGATAAAGAATTAAAGCCGTTACCACCTTTTTAGGAGAAATTGGTTTTAAGATATTCTGCTAATAGTAAAAGAATTAAATCTACTTTTACCCGAGACTGAATTTCTAATTTGCCTTTGTTACTTCACTACAACTGGCATCCAGTTGTTTATATTTTTCGGAGTTCTGCATTAACCGAACTGAAAAAAAAACTTACGAAGCAAGAGCTAGCAGTAATAGGATTTTTTCATGCAGGATCATCAAAATGTATATTTTCATAACAACTGAAATTAATTGTATTCAGCAAAAAAACACAAGCATAAACACAAGGAATTTTTGTGTTGTGAAATACAAAAACATTCCAAATTCACATTTTTTTTTTATAAATCTACATTCAAAATAGAATTAAAAAAACCCCAGTATTTTGTACTCAAAAAGAATGACTATAAGCATTTTCTTCAAAACAAGAATAAGTCCCGAGTAAGATATAACGTAAAATTTCACGTTGAGTGACATTGCACATTAGCATTTCTTTACGTGATTAACTGTTAAGCGGAAGAATCCAAATTGGGTGCATTTTGTAAATAACATGATCTATGTCTGTCATATAGGAAATATAAGGTATTCCAAAAAGGACTACCCGTTTTTAAAAATGAATAAAAAAGAAAGGAATATAATTATTAAAAAATTCTTGCAGGAAACGAATGTGTGATGTCTGGAATATATTTTTTTAAACTTAACACTTTACTATGTTCGTCCAAAATGTTACCGACAGATGGTCCTGCAGCATCGTCTGGTACTCTGAAAACCGCTAAAATAGCTAGGGATGGACGCGAGACGAAAAATTGGCGTCTCGCGTCTCGCAAAACAGCCGAAAAGCTTGTCTCGTCTCGCAAAAATCCCTGTATCATAATGTTAAAAATGTTTGTCTCGTCTCGCAAAAAAGCTGTACATCTCTGTCTCGTCTCGCAAAAAGTCGTCTCGCGTCCATCCCTAAAAATAGCCTTTGACTACTGGAACGCAATCGACAAAAATATGAACTGTCCACCCTACTCACCAGATTTAAATCCATGTGACTTTTTCTTTGTAGCCGTTTGAAAGATAGGGTCTACTACCAAAATCCAGAGCCTGACTAAGCCAACATGGGGCACGACTCGAGGCAGACATTTATCATGGGGGCCCCCTTTCATATATACCCATTCAGTTTACAAAAATTAGAAAGCCTGGCACTGTAGGCTTACTTAAGTTCCAGGCTTTCTACTCTGGCAAATACTTAGAACTTTTTTTTGCAACTGAAAAAGGGTAGCCCTTTTGTATTGCCTAACATGATTAGATTGACCAGACATTCATTATTTTTCTCAGAATGTTTTATTAAAACCTTTTCTTCAGCATAGTTTGACAACCTTTTTAGAGAATTGTTAAAATTTAAGACAGAGAGAGATAGAGAGGAAAAATTCTTTCTGGAAACAGCACATTACTTCAAAATAGAGTAGGAACATTTTTTGATTTGGTAACTCCCCCACCCTCCACCCTTTTGACTGGGGGCCCGTTGCAGCTGCACCGCCTGCCCTTGCTTTAGTTAAGTTCTGTCAATGTAGTTAAGTTCTGTCAAAATTTTGTCATGAATTGTCAACCACTGCTGATGAATGAAGTGGCCTCTTGGCAAGATTTTGTACTAAAATAATAAAATGTTAAAGAAACACAGAAAAAACAGTTTTTTTCAATTATTATTTTAATAATTTTACTCGTTTTTTTTTTCATCCATTTTGAAGAATATGTAATCCTTTTCGGAACAACCTATATATCTTTAAAGTCCTTAGAGTTGAATTGAGCTTAACTTATCAATTAAAAAAAATTAAATTGTAATTTAATTCTTGCTTCTTATTTGTGCATTTTCCTTTACTTAATAAAGTTAACAAAAATTAATTACTTTTTTTCCCCCCTACGAAATCCGTTTATTTCTCTCAAGTCCCGAGTTGCTATACCTTTTTTTGCCCATCACGGCTATTTTCTTTTTCTAACTTACGCTTTGCATTTGAGACGCGATTAATTTCCAGCATTTGAATTCTCCTATTTCATCTTATTAAGTTTTGTTATTATAAATAAGATTATTTTCTTTGAAACTAACATACTTGGAAAATTTAATACTGCCCTTAAAAAAAAAAAAAACCAGATTCTAGAAAGTTAAATTTAGCATCAGTATTTATATTGACAAACTGTAAAGATATTTTTGCTGTTGCTTTTCTTCGTTGATGTACCTATCACTCAGAAAGAAAAATAGTTAAAATTCCGATGAAAGTAAATGAGGTAATATTTTTTCTTATATCCAAAGATGTATCCTGTAATTGGTCTTTCTAACAATAAATCTTAGGCACAGCGATTCCAGAACCGACAAATGATGATTGAAAAATTTTCGTTTAACACTTAGCGCATTCTCTTTCAAGAGCAACTATTTTATTTTTTTTAATTTATTATTCAGTGGATGTGTTAATGTGAAAAAGTATCTTGCAAAACACGACTCACGTTTGGCGAATATTATATGGAAAAATCACTGGAGCATGATATCCAATATAGTCTACAGGTAAGTTCATTTAATACCGTATTTTACGAGTGTATAACACGCACTTTATTTTGAAAATTTAAGGCGAAAACTTTTGAGTGGGTGTTATACACGGAATATTTGTTTACTGCTGCTTGTAATCCACGATATACGCATAAATCAAGAAATTTATTCAGAATAGATTATAAAACTAGAAAAATCTTTCTCAATAAAAGGACTGCAGCATTTTTATTTAACTCGTTACACTTTTTTTTTAAAATACAAAATCGCTAGTAGCATTATTTTTGAACACTAATTAGCAATTCGCATTGTCGGTACTAGTGCTATCATCACAGTCCTTGTCATCACTGGTGCAGTCAATGACTTAAATGATAAGGTCCACCCATTTAATTGAAAATTTCAGCCACTTACAAATTCCCTTACATGTCAAATTTATGGTGCGGGTTATATAAGAGATTAAAAAAATTTCGCCTGTTTTGCATGTGAAGTATAGGATGCGCGTTATACACACATGCGCGCTATACACGAGTGAATAAAACTTTAGAAATTTTCCACAGTTTGAGTCTAATGTAGTTTTCCATTACATAGTTCATAAAAAAAATAAATCTGGACAAAGACGAAGAATGCAGAATATGTCACTCTTTGAAACGTTTTGTTGCGCATTTCCATGCTTAAGAGATTTTTTGGAAAGTTTCTTAAAAGGCACCTTTTTTTCACTTATCACAGTGCAGTCTAGAAAGAATCATTCTGAATTCTTTCGTTACCCTGCAGCAATTAGTTTATCATAACCTGTGGACAAAGACCGCGAGGCAGATTATGTTTCCTCGACATACGTGTTTGCCGTGAAAGGCGGTCAATAAGCTCTCACATACTTAGTTGAATGCATCTGAGCTTAAAACTGAGTCCAAGCCTTGCAATTGTGGTAGGGTTTAACAACTGAGTCAGCTCTTGGCAAGTGTATCAAGGCTTTAGAAATTGTGCTAGGGCTAGTCAGAGTCAGGGCTTTTCAAATGAAATAACCCTGTATTTTAATAAACCCTATATGTTCATCATAAAATATAGGGTGCATTAACATAAATCAAAGTTGTTACTTTTGAAAATTTATGAAAATTGTCAAAATATTGCAACTTTTCTTAATTTTTAAGGAATTTGCGCGATCTGAAAATACTCTCTAAATATATGAACAATTTTTTTCTTATTTAGCAGTTCCCATTGCATCATTTTTGTACAGTAGCATTGAAAAAATTCGGGAGCAAAATCTTTAAAAATACTAAAGAACAGTGAAATTTTCCATTTTTTTGGAACGTTTAGAGCCTTGTGCGATCGTAAGACCTCACCAGGTTTAAATAATTCCTTTTTCATTAAAGTATGCATCAATCGCAACTTCTCTGGACCGTAGCGACTTGAAAATATAAATTTTATTTTGTTTTCCACTCTACCATATTGAACAATCAAATAAATTCAAACTGAACTATGACTAACCGATGCAAATAGAGTTTTGCTTGTTTGCAATTTCAAAAACTTTCCTTCATAATAATAGTGATTTTTTGCTTTCGAACCATTTTTCAATCTTTTTGACAGCCAAGACTTACGAGATAATTTTAACTTCTAGAAATTCACTGACTGACTAATATTTTAAATTATTATTTTCATGCTAACGCTCAGTAATTTTCTTGACATAGTGAAGCATAATTTGAAAGGGAAAAAAAAAACACTTGATCGAAATAGCATAAATGATAAAGTACTCAATCATTTTTATTGATTGCTTTTTCTTCTTACTTTTGAATTTGAAAAGCGCGATCAAATCTTCTTGTTTATTCTTTTTCATGTATTGCATGATTTCCATCTTATGATGGCATTACAAGACTTTCTTAGAGACTTCTTTTTCATGATGAAAGCTTTTTATTTTAACAAATATTTCTTTTGAATATTTCTTGAAAAGTTTTATGCCAGAACAAAGGAATGTGTTTCATATAGCCAATAACCTTGAAGTACTACTTTCATTAATAATAAATAATAATCATTGATAGAACTTTTAAAAAGAAAAATAAAATGCTTCAGTTATTTTCACACGGAATATATATGGTTTAGTAAGCACGCAAGTACAATTGAATTTATAATTCTCTATCGATTTCCTCACCTTCTTTATTAAACTTTAGAGAAACAGTATCACGTAAAATCCTTTTGAAGTGCATTGTACAAAATAGTTTGAATATAAATAGTGTCTTTTAGAAATGAACTGATGGTGCATAAAGTTTTTCAAAAAATGAGTTTTCTATCCCCCCCCCCCTACCTTTTTTTTTCTGAAAGCCGGGTGGGGCGAATTGTAAATATATTTTATTTGCTGCATAAAAAATCAGAAAATTTGTCTTTTCACACTTGGATAATACTTATAGAGTTATACGATTTTAAGATAAGATTACTTTGCATATGTTTGCAAGATATGGTTATGCACGCGCGTAATCACTTTTCAATAACTATTATATGGTTTCTGAAAGAGGGGGGGGGGGCAGTACTCCGAGGACATCAGAATCTGGTAATTTGCGAAATTCGATACTGTGATTCGATTCTGTCGATATTGTGATTCAATGGAAAACAAATGTACTCAAAAAGCATGCAGAGTACAATGTGAAAGGAAATTTGCCTGTCATGTCATTTTCGGGAATTTTGAAGATTTCTTATTACTATTAATACCCACTCTCATAAAGTGATTTGTATTTTAAAACATTTATTACATTGAAAAAGAAAAAAGAAAAAAAAACACAGTTTACAACTAAATAAAACGCAATGATTCATAGCCAGTTAAAAAATCTTTTACCAGTTTTCGAGATTTTAAAAACTTTCTTTAAAGGCGGAGCTCCCTGTCTATCGTGGGTAATAACAGTACATGGGCTTTCTTTAGCGTAAAATCCTCGATTATTTTATTCTTATACTATTGAACGGTTGCCACACCACGCTTGGCAGTATCATAAATTACGTGCAGTTTTTTCACAATAGCCAGAGTAGTTAAGAAAGATTTCGACCATTTCCTTGGGTCAACCTGAACAAAATCATATATACAGGCCTCGCAGTCGGTCCTATTTTTTTTTAATTCCCTATTTTTTTTAAATTCCTTTTTTTTAATTCCTAATTTTTTTAATTCCTATTTTTTTTAAAATTAATAATAGAGTAAAATCTTCTGCTGCTTCAACAGTTGTTAAATATTCTTTTAGATCTTAAGGTTTCGCCTATCAAACCATTAAAATACTAGGCTATATAAATAAAACTTTGATGAAGGTAGGAATTTTAAAAAAATAGGACAGACTGCGTGGCCTGTATATAACATTAAGGATTTAACCCTTAGAGGCGCAACCCTTTCCCAATGCTGAAAAAAGGGGCAGCCGTTGCCATCGCTCGACTTAACTACCAGCAAGATGGCGGACGTTCGAAACGTTCATCGCGTGCCACAGATCTAGAGACCCTTTTTTGACGCAGCTGGCTGTGCCGCAGAACCAGCTGTCGTCAAAAAGGGTCTCTAGACCTGTGGCACGCGATGAACGTTTCGATCGTCCGCCATCTTGCTGGTAGTTAAGTCGAGCGATGGCAACGGCTGCCCTTTTTTCAGCATTGGGCAATCTATCCAGCTGTTCTCGCATTCTTCCATTTTTCAGCAGATGTCAGTGCTATTAAAAGAATCGTGACAATTTTTTAAAAAAGAAATGACGTGCTAAAAAGTAAAGGATTCTCGTGGAGCTATGTCACCCGAAACTATTTTTATAGAAATCCAATCTATTCTTCGTAACTGGCAACAGCCAAAACGTCAGAGTTTGGTGTTCCCAGAGAGGGAACACTGCGCGTTAAAGGGTTAAAGAAAGACGAGGTTTCACAAACAAAGCCATCCAACGATGACGCCATCTTATTCAATTCTATGACAAGAGAACGAGTTAGAGAAAGCGCGTCTCCCTTGTTTCGATGCAGTAAAAACTTCCTAAGGTTGACGCAGTGGCAGATCCACGGGGGAGCGGGCTCTGGGGGCTCGAGCCCCCCCAGAGCTAGAAATACACTATGGATTAAAGAAGTTTTTTAAAAAATTGTAAATTTGCACATGAACTGAAATTTAAAAAAGTAGCACTGTATACAGTGTCGGATCCACGGCAGGGAATTATAATGCAGCGCAAAAACATCTGTAGCGCCCGCCGACTTTTTTAGACCAAGCTGAACATTTTCCACAGTAAAGAAAGCAGTGGAATGTTACATGTTACATGTTAGTCTAAGCCAGTGGCGGATCCACGGGGGGGGCTCTGGGGGCTCGAGCCCCCCTAGAGCTAGATATAGTATGGATTAGGGAAGTTAAAAAAATGTTGTTGTAAATATTCACATGAACTGAAATTAAAAAAAGTAGCACTGTATATACAGTTGACTCTCTGTTTAACGACGATCTCTTTCTAAAGACGATATTTCCCAGCAACTCCAAAGTAAAAAATTTCTATTCAAAGACGAGGTCGTTTCTGTTCAACAACGATTTTTTTTTTCATCTTACGCTACAGGAACAAGGGAAAATTTATTTAAGCGTGGGGAAAAAAGTGTCGGGGAATGTCAAAAGTGCAATTCGCAAGACAATCTCAACTACCTGAGTGTATTCTCAAAGGTATTTTAGAAGCAAAGATAAAATTCTTGAAGCAGCGCAAAAATTTAGTTCGGGATCCAAATCCAAACGGCCGAAAAGTCAATGTGGCCGATTGGAAGAGTTTGCCAAGGCACTTCTGCATGCAAATGGTTGCATGAAGCAAGAGCGTCCAACATTCTAATTTCGGGGCCCCACCATGGCCGAGTGGATAAGACACTCGACATGATAGACGGTTGAGGTGTGAAGGTCCGGCGTTTGGGCGTACCGCGCGGCTCTCGATTTAACTATCTGGAGTTTTTCCAGATGGTTTTCTCCAGATTTAACGTGAATACGCGTCAGAACCTCTGAAAAAATCCTCCGGCCAAGGCTCCGACCCCAGAATGCAGATGCCTCTAGTATAGGCTTGCCACATAACATCACATATCACATAACTCCAATTTCTGGAGGCCCGACGAGTGGCTGAGCGCATAGCGCTCGCAAATGGGAGAAGAAAAGTGCCTGGTTCAAACTCAGGCCACGTCCGTCAATCTAGCCGTTTGGAGTCTTATGCAGTTTTCTCCGAAACTTCTCATAAATATGGATTAAGGCCCCTTAGAAAACCCCCCACATAGGGCACCCCGTACTCGGCCAAGATCCCTCATATAGATAATTGTTCGTATTACCAAAATAAAATAAAATCAAGCAATTACTGCAGTGCTGTTATTCTGGCAGAAAAATTTGGAATGCAAAATTTTCAGGCTTCGGCTGGTTAGCTAGAAAAATTCATAAAATGGAAGCTGACGCATTTCACATTTGAGAAAATCTGGAAGAAAGAATAGCGGGAAGGCGAAAAATGAAACAACTGACTCATTTTGATTTTCATGAAACCTAATTTTATTGTATTGCTTGTTTTTACAAGCTTTTTTTTAAGGTAACTTAAAATAATTTTTTGTGGATAATAAAATAATATAATGATAATAGAAGTAACATCTTTAAACACGCCAACATATCAAGAAATATATTCACAGTCCTAAGAATGTAAAGTGTAAAGGGTTGGTGTTGGTGCTGTAGGATTACGGCCAATTATCTGCGCATGGAATCTAAGCCGATGGGTGGGGTGTACTCCGTGGGTGGTCTTTCTAAGGGGCCTAACCCTATTTACTCTAAGTTTCGGAGGAAAGTAGGAAAACTCCGAACAGTTAGGTCGGCGGACGCGAACTGGTTTTGATCCAGGCACCTTCCAAAGTGTAAAGGGAAATGTTATTCTTGTGTATAGCATTAAACGGCTACGGGAAGGTGTAGTCGTGTGCCGGAGGACGCGAGGCTGTTTGAGACCCATTCTCGGGGTTGGGCATTAGGTGAGGCGGCTCGGGACTCTGGCTTAGGACCGTTATTGTGGGATCCTGGCCGGTCTTCGCTGGCCGGCAAAGCCCTGGAGCGAGCTGTGAAAATCCTTGGGCCGCTATGACTGTCAGTGGAAGAATTGGTCGAACTGCAGTTACATTATTTTATTGGGTGATTCGATACATCTTTCCTTGGCAGTTGCTGTCAAGCGAAAAAGTCGCTGCTGGGCTGCATCAGCCCCTTTTATTAACTTTTGAGGTCGTGTCACATGATCCATGCAAGTTGCAATTATTGGCAGATCCCAAAATCTGGGCAGCGGTTTTTCAAGGTTTGTTATGGCTTTTAAGAAGCCAGATTGACTGGACGCGGGGACCGTCTACAAAATTACAAAGGAATTGCAAGGGACCGTGTAGTAATTGCAGCTTTTGAAAGCAGATTCCTTTGTTCCAACTGAATTAAAACTGCGTAGTTCTAGAAATGTGGGATTTTAGCGGTCTTCTGATTTGTAATGTTATATATATATATATATATATATATATACCAAGAATATTTACACCAATACTTATTGAATCCTTGTGGACTAAACGTAATTTCTCTATTTACAAAAATGATATAGAGCTTTTATTTTTAAACAGAAGGAGAGGCACATTTTATTGATTCGCTATTGCCACAGTGGCTGGAGCAGTGTTCCCAGATTTATTTGTACAGTGGAACCTGTCTAATGGGACTACCCTTGGGAAGAACAAAACTGGTCACCTTACAAAGGTGGTAAAGTGTGATGGTAGCAAAGCGAAATTGCATTAAAGTTGTCACTATAGACAGACGATCTCTTTTCCAAAGTGGTCATTTTAGCAGGTTCCACCATATTTGAATGGACGACGGCACACTGATACGGGAAAAAAAATCTTCCGTTGCTCTCTCCATTTTATAGGGGACGGAGATTGCGATTTAGTGCGGAAATCTTTTATCGGTAAACCCCGAATTGCTATAAAATGTCGTAAAATTCGCGACGAGAATGCCCTCTTACCCACTGCCGTCACGTTAGACGCAGCAGCAATCAGCATCGGCCTTAAGTGATGCTGAAGCATAGACGAACAATCCAACCCTCCGCAATTTGTACAGCTTTCATTCTTTCAACTGCTCTCATAAGTTGTCTACACCACCCAGACGTATGGGTACAAATCCTCATTATAAAAGTAAAACATATTCTAAGATATCAGACAAAGCGAGTACCTGGCAATGTATAGCTGGTCTGGTTTTAAAAAAGAAAGCTCAAGTTGTAAATAGCAGGTAATAGTGATAATAGTTGTGAATAGCAATTGAGGTTTGTTTACTACAGTCTTCACTGAAAAGGATGGGAATTACTTAAACTGGAAAACTTAATGCCATCCTAAAATGCGTAAATGTATGCTGTGAACACTGTATATTGCACGGTGGCTGTGAAATGAGTTCAATATTGCATTCAGCAGTTATACTCTGTACACACTAAAATGTTAATGGGTAGGGCCCGCGAACAACAAAATGAATAATTGCCGTTGCTGATTAGCCATGTCTTGTCGTCACTACAGGGGTTAAGGCGAGATTTTTCTGGCGAAATTTACGACTTTTAATGGCCAGTCGGGATCTACCAACAAAAGATTAATGCGCTAAACTTAAAACACTGTTCCCCAACACAATGGAGAGAGCAACGGAACATTTTTTTCCCGTATCAGTCCCGTCGTCCATTGAAACGCATAGAACACGTAGCTTATGAGCATCGGCCGTAACTTGATCGGTATAGGGCGCACGATAGCTCTGCTCCCCCCTCCCCTTTCCGAGTTTTCTTCGACGGTTCTTGCAGCAGACAACATACTTATTTAGTTGTGATATACCCTGTCTAATTATACATTGGGAGAAAAAGTATTGGGAAATCAATGTATCATCCTAATGAAAAACGGAGCCCCGCCTAGATGATTTTTCTGGATCCGCCCCTGGGTTGACGATGTTTGTTGGAGGACATTCCACAACTATAATCATTCCTCCTATGTGCAAATCTCTGAATCTGAAAAAGGAAGCCTTGAGGAGGGCTCTTCTAAATATAAAAAATGTCGACTTCATTTGACAAGTGCAACTATAGTATCCTGTTGAAACGTAAGATCTTGGTTTGAAGCTTTTATTGCAAGAGGAGCAGTCAATCGAATTTTCATCCAGTGATTCTCAACAAAAGTGCAAGTTATCGAATGGACTTAGCTTGACCCCACTTAGAGTAGGGTCAAGCTTTATCTAAAAATAAATGAGTAATAATTAAATAAGTAAAAGTAGTCTTTGAAAAGTAGTAAAAAATATGTAGCAAAATGGGACTCTAATACTGTTCTTTTGTTTATAATGCGATCTAAATAGAAACATATGAATGCAATAGATAGCTCTTAACATAAGTCTAGCCAAATTGACAGCCCTCGCCAAAAAGTGGTGCGTCTAGCGTTGGAGTAAAACCAAGACGGATAGCTAGTTCCAAGAACTCTTTCAGATCATCTTGTGATGTTTCCGTCCGTAATATTAATCAAAATCCTCAAAAATTAGATCCCCGAAACACACAAAAAACAATGACTGTAACATAGGTTCAAATTTGACTACTTACAAAAAGCTGCAATACAGGGAATTTATTTAATGTTTCTGAGCTTCCAGAGACAGTCTGGTTCCTTTAACGTAAAGATCAGCTGTTCCAGTCTGGTATGTTTTAGAATCAATCTTTGGCCGATTTTCCTCGAAAATGCTGGAAACCAGAGCTCCGGTCCAGGGTCCAACTGCTTTCAAAAAACGAAGAAAGGAAGATTTCGAGTAAATGATGGTGGCATACAAAATGTTTAAGCAGTAACTTTTAGCAGGAAACATTTATAATTAATATCAATTAGTATATTTTATTTGGTTTGTCAATGAACTGTTGTGATGTAGCACAAGAGTGCACAGTATTCCCATATCTCTGTGTGGAATATGACGAATCAGAACTGTTCTTTCTTTATTTGATCCCAAGGGGGAGACTTTCCCACCAGGCATACGCCATTACTAAGGCCTTGGGCAGTGGGCATTTTATAATGGGAACATCCAGTGTTGCCACCTATAAAGACGGTCTAGTTAACACTCAAGCCCAAGGCGGGAATCGAACCCGGATTCAAGGTGGAATAGAATGGTTTATAAGCGACTACACTACCTGGGTGGCCGAATCAAGAACGCTCTAGAGTTCATTTTGATTTGGGAGCCCCATTACAATGTAGAAATTTAGTAGGCCTGTGGAACTTGTGTATCAGGCCATATTAACAAAGTCAGAGAAATGGTAGCAGTTCCTCCAAGCTTCTTATCAAAGGGGGTATCCAAATAATGTGTAATGACACATCTGCCACTTAAAGAAATATGAACATTTTACTTGCTTCAAAAATTTTCTAAAAATACCTAGTCTAATCGAACGTTGGCTGATTATGCTATGATTTATTTCGCTTTGGAAAGAAAAATCTTACGTAGATTCTTTACATTTTGTGAATAAAAAGGATTTTTCTGCAAGTAAGTAATGATTTACGTACTGTATATTTTATGCATATGAGTGAATACATAGGAATATTTCGGTATGAAGGGAGCCCTATCATAAACATGTTCCAATGTGCTTCCTGCAGGCCTTCATGAAGGCCAGTGGGAAAAAAGAAAATCAAGTCCACTGAGAACAGAGGGGATTTCCAACATTCAGAAAGGGGAGAAACAGCGAAATCGCTGTTTCTCATATTAACACAACTATTTATGTTTCTGTAGATACTGGAAACTTCAAGGAAATCCAATTCAACGGGGAAACAGTGTTTTCAATTAATTCTATCTGAACTAAAGTAAAAAATATGGTTGGTATCCCAACAATGTTTGCAACAATGTATTCTTAATGTTGGAAATCCCTCTGTTCTCAGTTGCCTTGATTTCCTACTTTCCCACTGGCCCTTAAAAAAAAAAAAAAAAAAAAAAAAAAAAAAAAAAAAAAACCACCTGAATACCCGCTTCTCCGTTGGCCCTCGTAAACACCATCTTGAATCGCTACATTTTCTTTATAAACTGAGCGAAATTTTAAATTCGCTTTCTAGCACGGACGGCGGCATGACATACACGTCGAAAACATGAATTAAATATGTTCATTCTTTAATTTATTGTCAATTAATAGATAAAACTGCAATGGTTATCAAATTAACATAGAACTACCCTTTAAAAAAAAAAAAAAATTGGAATCGCCAAGTATGAAACTATGCGATGCCATTTTTATCTACATTATTTAAAACTGACAAAAATTAGAAAAATGAAGAAATTATATTTAATCAAAAATTGGCGAAAAGTCACATAACACTCAAAATAAGAGACGCCAACTTTATGCTAATATTTAATTTCAAGCAATTCTCATTTGTGCATCTCATTTTTTATTCATACGTATTTTAAAACGTTCCGTTAAATAAATGATGTATTTGAAAGTCGTGCTTTTTATTCTTGAAAAATCGAAATGTAACTTAATTTTAAGTCTTTCAAATTTCTCAAATGTATATGATCAATTTCGATTCTAAATTTTGTGTGCTTCATACCTCTATTGTACTACAAAAGTGTATTCAAGTTTAAAAAAAAAGTAGCTTTGATCTTTATCAGAAAGCATTGCATGCATACATACACGCACACACACGCGAGGGAATGAAGATAAAATATCTCAAAAAATCATTTTTTACTAAATTGAATAAAACGTGAATTATCAAAGTTTATTTCGCATAATACTTCCAGAAATTGCTTCTTGTCACTTTAACTGTAGCATAGACGGCTCGTCAACTTTTTCAGAAATATGAGAATTATATTGTTTTTTTTTTTTCTTCAGGTTCAAATAACAGGAAATGTAAAAGAACAAAAAATCCTTTATAAAAAAATATCATTTGATAACTTAAAGAAATAATAACTTTTTGAGAAACGCTTCTCGTTTATTTATTCATCTGTGTTATTTATTCATTCAACTGTAATAGTATTAGAATAAAAAATAAAATTTCTAAAGAACTTGTTTTTTCTTTCTAATGGCCGGGTCAGCAGCCTACTTGAGGCTTGACCACAACGAGGGCCGCAGATGTTGGTCATTTCATTATTGGGGGGGGGGCTATTAAGCAGACCAACGTTGTCCCCTATGAGTGGTCTCCTAATTTTGAATCAGTTCCAGATGAGAGATCTAGCACCTGAGGTATTGTTTTAACATGGAGGTCATTGGAGGCACGAACAGATTTTACGTGCCCCAGCTCCTATTAGCGAGCACGGTCCCACAGCAGTGCAGCCGAGACGGGAGTTCACCCTCCGAAGCACTGGCCAAGCCGTTACTGATTCATTTTCCGTGTTCTTATGGGAACGGAGATTAGTGACTAAGCCACTACGGGACTTTCTAAAGAACATATTACTTTACGAATTGAAAAACTGAAACTGATTGAATTTAGAAATTGAGTGAATGCTCTTTTTCGAGACAGTTTATACCATTTTGTCAAAGATATCATTTAATAGAGAAAAAGAAACTTTTAAAAAGATTCTTTCATAATATTAATCAAAGGATCCATCTTTGGCTCGACTGCTGTGGGAACGTGTACGCTAACGGGAGCTGGTGCACGTAAAATCCGTCGTGGCTCCAATGTCCTCCAAGCTGTTAACCCTTTGAGGCGCAACCCTTTCGCAATACTGAAAAAAGGACAGCCGTTGCCATCGCTCGACTTAACAACCAGCAACATGGCGGATGATCGAAACGTTCATCGCGTGCCACAGATCTGGAGACTCTTTTTTGACGCAGCTGGCTGTGCCGCACAGCATACAGTGTACTTTAGTTTTAATGAGTAGTTAGTATACTTAGCAGTGTTGATCGATAATAGACACATAGATACAGTTGCGATTGTGAAAATTCGTCTCGCATTCATTGTTCGCCGGGCTGCTTAATGGCAGTTTTTCGGGTTTTCTTCCATTCAGTGTTTCTTTCCACGCACTGCAAATGCGGAGCAGATTTTCAGAAATCTTCAAGATCACACTTCCTCCGCGAAGTACAAGCCTTAACCCTTTGAGGCGCAACTCTTTCCCAATGCTGAAAAAAGGGCAGCCGTTGCCATCGATCGACTTAACTACCAGCAAGATGGCGGACGATCGAAACATTCATCGCGTGGCACAGATCAGCGATGGCAACGGCTGCCCATTTTTCAGCATTGGGCAATCTATCCAGCTGTTCTCGCATTCTTCCATTTTTCAGCAGATGTCAGTGCTGTTAAAAAATAATCGTGACAATTTTTTTAAGGGAAATGAGGTGCTAAAAAGTATAGGATTCTCGTGGAGCTATGTCGCTCGCAACAATTTTTTATAGAAAACAAATCTGTTCTTCGTAACTGGCAACAGTCAAAACGTCCGAGTTTGCTGTTCCCAGAGTGGGAACACTGCACGTTAAAGGGTTAAACGGTACCTCTGGGGCTGCCGATTTCAGGGGTAGGCCCCTCCTCAGGAATGGGTTCAAAATGAGGGGAACACCGTGCTAAAGTCGGACTTCCTCCCACTCTCGCCCACTAAAAATGGAACCCCCCCCCCCCCTCTGCCCATCGCCTCCCTATCTGGGGGATCTGGCATCACAAGCGGTTGTCAGAGGGCATAAGAAACAACAACAACAAATTTATATACAAAAAGCCTCATAATATCTCCAGGTAAAATTTATTAACCAATCGCAATTTAGATTGAAAATTTTTACGCTGTCATTTCCTTAGACAAAAAAATAAAATAAATAAATAAACAATTGCAGATAACAAGGTTTTGTCAATTTTTTAGTCGTTGGTTTACTGCACACTTATAGACTTTCGTAGGTTAGGATATTAGACTTTCGTAATAACCGAAACTCTAATACAAATTTACTGGCAAGAGAAATGTTTGTTATATTATTAAAAGGTTGTTTTCTTAAAACAACAGTACACAAATTTTTCCAAAATAATGATTTATGAAGAATTTCAACTATTTCCTTAGAGAAAGGGAAAAAACTGGCTTTGCTGTTACAGTAAAAATAAGCACAATATAGTAAAACATGAAGTAACGATCTGCTCGGACCGCCTACCGCTTTGGACAAATTGTATAGGGTTATGGTTTATTGAATTAGCATCAGCGTGGACTTCCAAATAAAAGTCATTTTCTAACTGAAACATTTTTTATCATATTTGGGGATTTCTTTGTAGTGGAGATTAGAAACAGAAATTGAAAAACTTAATTACCCGTTCGTCTAACTTCTAAAATGTGTAGAATATATTTACAGCCTTCTTATGAACAGTTCAGATCGAAACAAATATTTGCTTGAAAAACATTTTTACTCTAACAATAGAAGGAGTAGAACATTTCACCATTAAAATGTTGCCAAATTAGCTGTAACTTTGGTATGCATTAGAAACATAGCAACATGATTTGGTGCTTAAACTCATTAATAAAGTCAATCATAGTGAAGCCATGATCCCATAGAGAGGTTGCAGCTAATAGACATTTTGCATATGAAATCACTGGCAGTATTTGATCTGCCACTTGCAGTGTTTATGGTGGTGTTTTCAGGTTGTTTGGATCCTGGAGGTTATTTAACACTTTCTTCAAGATATTATAACTAAGCCGTTAACAAATAATAACTTTTTATAAATTCATTTTCTTTTCATTCTGAGATTTTGCTTTAAATATTATTCAGGGTTCAAACTTTAAAAGGCGTGGAAAGTGCTTAATAAATATTTTTATTCTTTCAAATGCTTTAAGCTTAAAATTAATCGTATGAGGTACTATTTAGACAGTGTTCGCAGTAACGTAATAATTTTAGAACGTTAATATTCCTTTTGGTAAAATCATACAAGCCGGTGCCCACCCCATGTAAACATGGCGACAGTCGCTGGAGCTTGGCGGTCGCCAAGCTCCAGCGACTGTCGCCATGTTTACTAGTCATTCTAGGCAACCAGTGGTCCGTTTTTAACTAAAAAAACCCCAGTGGATTCAGCAACCTAGTTGTACAGCTATCTAAACTAGGCAACCAGTGGTCTGTTTTTAACTAAAAAAACCTCAGTGGATTCAGCAACCTAGTTGTACAGCTATCTAAACTAGGCAACCAGTGGTCCGTTTTTAACTAAAAAAACCTCAGTGGATTCAGCAACCTAGCTGTACAGCTATCTAAACTAGGCAACCAGTGGCCCGTTTTTAACTAAAAAAACCTCAGTGGATTCAGCAACCTAGCTGTACAGCTATGTAAACTATGCAACCAGTGGACCGTTTTTTACTAAAAAAACCTCAGTGGATTCAGCAACCTAGTTGTACAGCTATGTAAACTATGCAACCAGTGGACCGTTTTTAACTAAAAAAACCTCAGCGGATTCAGCAACCTAGTTGTACAGCTATGTAAACTATGCAACCAGTGGACCGTTTTTAACTAAAAAAAAAACAACAGTGAACTAAGCAACCTAGTTGTACAGCTAATGTAAACTGGGCAAACACTGGCCCGTTTTCAACTCAAAAAAACATCGGTGGATTAAACAACCTAGTTGTACACCTCTTATAAAGTCAGTATGATTAGAATAGCACGTAAATAGCACTTACGAAAACATAAACACTTCAAATATCAATTTAAAATTCACATTAAAAACCTTAAACATTGCAAAGATTCGTTAAAAAAGAGCACTTACCTCTATTTTTTTTTTTTTTAAATAACCGCTCAGAAATGTCCCCAACACCCACCGGCTTATAACGTACTATATTTCTAACAAACACACACAAATTCTTTTCTTATATTAACATAACACATTTCATTCCCTTCCATCAATAACGCAAACAATTTCAAATTCCCAAACCTGACGAAACACGTATTCTTTATGGTTGCCAGTCACAACTACCACCGGCAGTTGGCGGTGCATCGCTCACTCTCGCGTCAGATTGTTCGCCAATGATTTGTAAACAAACCATTGACATGTAAACAAGGCACCGTATACGGAATATAGTCCTTCCTTTTATTAACGAAGTTTTGAAGCAAAATGCGATATCACATTTTTTTAAACATTTCATTTAAACATTCATTTATATAAAAGACAATGACTCATTCCTAGACGTTCATACGAGGAAAAAAATTATTATAAAATGGATACTCAATGCATTTCAATAGAAACTGACGAGCGTAAATTACCATAGTAGACAAATTTTAGCCTCGATCTCAGAGACCACGCAAAAGGTTCATTTAGCACCATTTTATGGCGAGGTGCAGATATACATTAGCAGTGTAACGTATCTAAAAGTTATTATAGGCTGTTTTTGTAGATAGTAAACATGTAAATATCTTTTTCTCAATACTTACTCGTATTACAATATGTGTTGGAATTATCACAACAGCATTGATACTTTCTTCTCTCTACTGTTATGTTGTTTTCCAGAACAATTGGCTGGAGACTAGGGACGCATTCGTATATGACAAACTCGTTGCACGAGTTTTCGTAAGAAAACTGGAATGCGTGTGTTTAGTGCTGTCAGTGGTTATCAGTTTCTTTGGACTTTACGAACACCTTCAGTTTATTGAGTTTCGTCGCCTAGGAGACGTGTTTGTTTACAATTCGCGAATGCGTTACTTTTGCTGAGGAGAGTTTTTAGTACATACTCAATATAAAATCAACAGGATTTTTAAAAGAAAGAGTGGCCATCATTGAAGTGCACAGATCAAAATTTAGAAATTTCAACTTAAACTTCATTTTTTCAAAAGTATTTAGCAAAAGAAGTTCAAATTTCGCTCATAACGGTTTGAATCAACTTCAATCTCAACACTAAAACATGCATTTTTGAATTGACTAAAATTAAAAATACAAGTAAATGATTACCTTTGAAAAATTATGTACCTTCGTAGCAGTTTCTAGCGCATGCATGAATTTCCTCCTCGAAAAAGTAATATTTGCAGCTTCAGCAAACGTAAAATACTTTTCATAACAACATACTTTTCCATAACAACAGACGCCATTTGTAAACAGCAACAACGTGCAGCAAGTAATCTTCTCAACAAACTCAATCAACCTAAATCGCTCTCGGTTTACTTCGTTTGAAACTAATTGCACTCAGTTTTGTATACGAACGTTCGAGTTTTTAAACTGAATGCACTCAGTTTCCTTTACGAACACCTTAGATGGAAACTCGTTGCCGACGACGTGGCTAACTCGCTTGCTGCCGACTTTCAACTGGCTGCATTCGTAAACGCCAAACGAGTTACACTCGTGCAACGAGTTTCCATCTAAGGCGTTCGTAAAGGAAACTGAGTGCATTCAGTTTAAAAACTAGAGCGTTCGTATACAAAACTGAGTGCGATTAGTTTCAAACGAAATAAACCGAACTCGATCAAGGTTTCGTCAGTTGTTTAGAAGATACACTTGCTGCACGTTGTTGTTGTTTTCAAATGGCGTCCGTTGTTATGGAAAAGTATGTTGTTGTGAAAAGTATTTTACGTTTTCTGAAGCTGCAAATATTATTTTTTCGAGGAGGAAATTCATGCGTACGTTAGAAAATGCTACGAAGGTACATCATTTTTCAAAGGTAATCACATTCTTGTATTTTTCATTTTAGTCAATTCAAAAATGCATGTTTTAGTGTTGAGATTGAAGTTGATTTAAACCGTTATTAGCGAAATTTGAACTTCTCTTGCTAAATACTTTTGAAAGAATGCAAGTTTAAGTTGAAATTTCAAAATTTTGATCAGTACATTTTAATGATGGCCATTCTTTGTAAAAAACACTCAAAATACTGGTGTTAAACGATAAGATAAATAAAAATTTTACGTTCAGAAAACGTCTTCTGAACGTTAATAGACGTTCAGAGAACCTGTGTGTGTTTGCTGGGGAGGTTACATTTTATGTGTGTTTTTTTCACAAAGTTTTTATTTATTTTATGGCCATTCTTTCTTTTTAAATCCTGTTGATTTTATATTGAGTATGTACTAAAAACTTCTCGATAAAAATAGTAACATACGCGTATTGTAAACAAGCACATCTCCTAGGCGACGAAACTGAATAAACTGAAATTGTTCGTAAAGGTAAAAGAAACTGATAGCACTGAACAAACGCATTCCAGTTTTCTTACGAAAACTCGTGCAACGAGTGTGTCGTTTATGATTGCCCCCATTGTTTCTTTGTGAGAGTTTATCGAGATATATGGCTGTTATGTGATAGGCATTTCCTCTCTGTTCCTTGCATGCAAGTCATTTTTTTTTTAATTCCAAAGACGGTCATTAAGAATTACAGAATAACACAATAGAAGTGCAAGCACAGGAGAAGAGGAAAGTGACAACCATGGGGCTAATAGGATTTGAACCTGAGACCTCACCTCTCGCAAGCGGGTGGCAGCGACAGGTGCACAAAGCCTAGCAGCCAGGAGGTCCCCCCATAGATTTTTCATCACTCATTGCCCCACCAGCGGCCGAGCGCATAGCGTTCTGAGTTGGGAGACGTTTAATTGCCAGGTTCAATTCCAGGTCGCGTCCGCCGACCTAACCGTTCGAGTTTTCCGAGATTTCAAAAGTGTTTAGGTCGAGTTTTCCGTGGTTTACTCCGAAACTTAGCGCAAATACGGGTTAGGGCCCATTAGAAAGACCCCCCCCCCCACGTAGTTCACCCCCATCCTTCCTTGTGCTGTCCATTTGACGTGGATTTATAAGCGGTTCTTCGGTCGGTCCAAGCACACAAATCCAAAATACATGTTACACAAACAAAGCCACTAGGTCCTCTCGCGTTGCCTTCGGTCTAGCGGTCTGGAGTGTTGAGCGGTTTTCTCCAGATGTAACGTGAATACGCGCTAGATACCCAGAAAGGTCCTCCCCCAAGGCCTTTGCCCCCCCCCCCCACCTCGTGTTTGTCAGTTCTCTGACGTGGATTTATAAGTGGTTCCTCGTGAGCAAGCACCCAAATCCGAACAGATGTTCCAACAACAACAGTCGCCGGCTCGGTGCTGTAGTGTGGTGCGTACAATACGAGCTTGTTGTCCAGGATAATGTTAACGTGTTTTAATTCATTCTTAGGCGAGTTCTTTTTAAATTGTATTTTATATTTTAATGTGTTTTTAATTTAAAGAGTTAATAAACGTTTATTTGAAAGTTGAGAGTGAGTTTTGACGAAGTTTGTTAAACACACTTGCAAATCGATGCTAAATGCACAACATATAAATGAAAAAAATGTTCATAAATATTCTTCTGTTCAGAGTTCTTCTTTCAACTTCATTATATTAGAAGTATGTTCCATAATATTTACTGTATTTTATGAGGTTGCCAATCTAAATGAAATTAAAGTTCAAATATTACACAAAATATACACTGATTTGGCTTAAAATTCCCAAAGTTCCCGATGTGTCGATAAGTGGTTTTAGAAATATACAGACTCGTCTTTTCATAAACATAAAGTGGAAATTTAAGCCAGTGATGTTAATAACTTTTTCATTTCAAACGTTTAATCACTAGTCTCCTCATCATCGGACCCTCACGATAACTATAGAAATCAGTTACTTTACTACTAGATGAATCAGTGGCGCACTTAAAGGGGGGGGGGTGCTCGGGACCCCTCCGAAATTGTAAACCAATTATTATTAAAAAGCGGTTATTTTAAAACACTTAAATTAACTCTAGTACAACAAGATTTAAAATACCGGATCGCCCCCTCTCCCCCGAAATGGAAACCTATAGGAAACCTATAGAGGAGATGAATTATCGCATGACTTTATCGTTACTAATGCCTGGAAAAACAGAGTGGTGATGCATTCTACACAAGATCAAAACTTACAGCTCCTTTAATGAAAAACAATGATTGGTGATCAGATTAGTTATTTTATTTAACTTAACCCCTTCCGGTACGATTTAACCTCATTTTACTCACGGAGCACAATTGGGTACCTTTATAACGGCCCCAATCCCTGCTTGTCACACGTGATACAAATAATTGTATGATTACGTGATACAAATAATTAATGATTCTGCATAAAAATTTTGAATGAAATAATTTTAAGTCATGTGAATGCAAAAATTCTTCAAACTGACAAATTTTGTTTGCCGTTACTCAAAAAATGTTTGAACGTTATTGAAATTTCCTATATTAAATTTGCGAATAACTTTTTTTTTTTTTTTAGTTCACGTAACTAAAAAGGTCTTGTAGGACATCATTTGTCCTTAACAGTTTCGTGATAGTCTTCATTTAAGGATGGTATAAGTTCTTTACTACTGAAACAGATGGCTGGGATGCAGACTCTATTGACCGTCATTATAAACTAGTTTATGGACAGATTCCGGTTTTATAATTGGTTTAAAAACTAGAATCGCGATCAATAAAACTGGTTTATTAGGACGGTCAATGGAGTCTGCATCCCAGCCTAGGAATTAGGCTTCCATTCAAAAAATTATTTAAAAATACGTACATTACTTATGAGATTTTTCTTTAATTTGAGATACGAGATTTGTCAGACTTGAAGAATTTAATCATGTAAAAATGATCGACTCACAGAATTTGCCTGTGACTCTTAAGGTAAACAATATTTGATATCCCCATAAGCCTGCAGAATCTGAATCATGAAAAAGTGTTTGCAGTGTTCATTTTTATATAGTTCGTTGAGCTGATTTTAAATGACTTATTTTTCCCAGTCAAGTAAGGATTTTTCATAAAGCGGGCTTGAATATACAGAGGAAATGTTTATTCACTTCTTCTGGCGTAAAGTATTTATTTTTTTATCTAACAAATCAGGCATTCGTTTACATTTTTGAATACGCTTTGCGAGAAAATTCTTCCAATCCAATAAATCTCTAGGAATCGATTTTAACAGCATGTAGGACACAATCAGTAAGTATTGGGATTTATTCCATTATTTTCTAAACCTCAAATATGCATTTCGTATTCTGCATGAAGTCTACGCAGTGCTATGATATCGTTAAATTTAGCTTTGATATCCGAGTCTCTCTAATAATATCCTTTTGTCTATCTTTTAGTAGGTTGAATGCGATGTGATAGTTTTCTGAGTTTAATGCTAATCTGTGTATGACTATTTCTGCGTCATTAAGATTTTAAATGACTGAATTTTCTATACATTAGTAAGGTTCGAATTATTTTACAGAGCTACCGAAAATTTTGAAAAAGATCGTTACATTTGAAAATGTTCCCATCGTATTGAGATATCTGCAAACGAGGGGGTTTGACTGAACCTTGATTTTCAGGTCTTATTTCGGCAATGATTCTTTCAACAATTATTTTGGTTTCTGTTTTATTCAAATGCTTTTCTGCACGAATTAAATAATTAATCCTTACATTCTTCCTTTACATTTTACTATATATACACATAGTCTGGCGCAGTATGTCCTTTCTGGACCTTGTGCCATTAAACCCCAACCAACCAACCAACCTTACATTCTTCCTATTGATCCATTTTTTTTGTCAATTTCATCTAGCTTACATAAGTTTAAAACGTTGTCAAATTTCTCTAAATTATCCTCTTTATCTAATAATTTTGCCCAAAGTTCCTGAATCAAATCAGCTGATTTATTTTTCTTTGGCTATTTCATCCTCAACCAGATTGTTTCTGTCACTGACCGTCTGATAGAGGTTATTAGCAGTGTTTCAATAAACACTATGGCAAATAAAATTATATTCAGTAAATTAAAATTCATAATACATTATGCCCGTAATACACATTATGACAGTTAAATGAGGTACTCATTTCGCAATAATCCAGCTAAAGGTCTGCCCCATAAATTTTGGTCTCCAGTGTTCGCAAATAAACATCTCAGTTCAAAGCCAAAACAAAGATAGAAGCTAAAGTAAAGCACTTACCTGTCGGACGGTGTGACGACGCAGTGGCTGATGACTTTTTTAAAATTGCACTTCTCTGTATCAAAATTGGCCCCACCACCATTTCTTCTGATTCTGAAGTAGAAAGACCCACTGAATCCATATACGACAGCCATTTTGGCCCATCACCGACCTTCTCCCCCCCCCAGGGGTGTTCAGGTCCGATAAAGGCCAGTTTAGAACTGCGGCCAATGTCGGGAACTCCAGGAGTAAATCAATGTGTTGAAGTAGACATTCGCGGGAAGAAATCTCCCGCCCCGTTTCTCCATTGTGTGTGTGTGGAGGGATGGGGGCGTGTTTTTGTGGTTTCACAGGTTAACTTTTGTTGGTGGATTCATTCCTGCGGTCATTCCTGCAGGGCATTGTAATCGAAAAGATTTGAAGTGGGCTTTTAATCACTTTAGCCCATTTCATCTCACATGTGCGTATTCACATTGAAACACGACTTTTGCAAACAGAACAATTTATTAACAATAAAACTAAAATAGATAAAACATAAACTGGTACCTTGAGCCGAGTACAAATGGGGGGGGGGCTGCGCCCCAGGCGTAGTAACTAGTTACAAACGTAAAAACAGAGCGAAGTCTATTAACTGGCAAGACCTTATGTTAATGTGAACTTTAGCGACGCTATATAAGTCCGCTTTTGTGGAAAAACCGGCCTGGGACGGGGCCTTCGCGATCGCAGCAGTCCCCGCCTGGGACTCTACCACCATGGTGTCGTAGAATATCAGTGACGGATATTTCTCGCTCTCGGATAGTCAGATACTTCGGATAAATAGCCGCGACTCTCCTTTTGGTGCTACCACGATGAGTGTCGAATAAAATAAGCGAGTATTTTTGTTCTTGCTACAGGTCTATCCGACACTCAGAGCGATCAACCAATCAAAACACTAGACTTCCCCCTTTTTCTTAAACGAAGGCATTGTCTTCAGAATTTTCCAAGACTCCGGAGACATCCATCACGAGTGGAAGCCAGTTTTTGACAGACCCACCGTGCTAGGGAGAGGGGTCCTTTTGTGGAAGTAGTTGACACTCCACGATCCACACAATAAAAACCCATCCATCTCGTACTCCCCGATACCGGAATGGAAGTTTTCGCCTTCATCCAACGTGTCGGGAAAAAACAGCATTGTTTCCGATAGTCAATACGACAGTGAAACAAACACGATAGGATCGTAGTAGGGCATTTCTCGGATTGTGACGTCATGAGAAGAGAAGAGACTCTACCCATACCGTCTCTAAGGGAACTTTGTAGATGGCGTTTCCTCCTTTGTAGATGGTGTTGACTCTACCACCATAGTATCGGAAAGCTTTCGCTAGCGAATATATCGAGCCTTCTCTTCTCATGACGTCACAATCCGAGAAATATCCGATATGCCCTACTACGATCGTATCGTGATAGTTTCACTGTCGTATTGACTATCGGAAATATTGCTGTTTTTTCCCGACACGTTGGATGAAGGCGAAAACTCTCATTCCGGTATCGGGGAGTACGAGATGGATGGGTTTTTATTGTGTGGATCGTGGAGTGTCAAGTACTTCCACAAAAGGACCCCTCTCCCTAGCATGTTGGGTCTGTCAAAAACGGGCTTCCACTCGTGATGGATGTCTCCGGAGTCTTCGGAAATTCTGAAGACAACGCCTTCGTTTAAGAAAAAGGGGGAAAAGCCTAGTGTTTTGATTGGTTGATCGCTCTGAGTGTCGGATAGACCTCTAGCAAGCACAAAAATACTCGCTTGTTTTATTCGACACTCATCGTGGTAGCGCCAAAAGGAGAGTCGCGGCTATTTATTCGAAGTATCTGACTATCCGTGAGCGAGAAATATCCGTCACGGATATTCTACGACACCATGGTAGTAGAGCCCCAGGCTCGATATATTCGCTAGCGAAAGCTTTCCGATACTATGGTGGTAGAGCTCCTGATCACCAGAACACTCTCGTGCGTTCATGTCGCATATCCTGGAGGTGGAGAGGAACATAACGCAAAGTGCTGGCGCCGCAGTACCCCCCCTCCTAGTGGAAACGAACTTGGGTTCTTGGTACCGCTCCGGGGGTTTGCTGGTACTTCCTGCACGTGCGACCATAGTGTTGTCGGTCAGATCAGCACTTTTTGCCTGTTGCTCCTTCAAAGTGAAGGCAGGCTTCAATCGATCAACAGTGATCATATTTTCCTGGCCTTTCATCAAAACTTTATAAAATTTATCAGTTCTCATAAACACAGGAAATGGTCCGTAGTAGGGTGGACACAGCGGTGGTTTCACGGTGTCCTTACGAACAAATACATCTTTGCACGTGGCTAGTGATTTTGGAATGAATATTTGCTCATGGCCATGCGAAGATATTGGTCGAGGTACTAGTTGTTCTATCTGCTGCTTTAGTTGTCGAATGAAGTCTGGAACATTAACATCTGTTGCAGAGGGCTAAAAAATTTCTCCTGGGAGTCTAAGCGGAATGCCATATACCAACTCAGCCGTGGTTGCTCTTAATTCTTCTTTACATACGGACCGAAGTCCTAATAGAACAGTAGGTAATTTTTCCAACTATTGGTCGGTCAGACAGGCTTTCAACGCAGTCTTCAAACCCCTATGCCAATTCTCTATAAGGCCATTGACCTGTGGGTGATAAGCTGTACTACGATTTCTTTTTATTCCAAATAAATGTAAAAAAGAATTAAACAAACAGGATTCAAATTGCCGACCCTGGTCAGTTGTAATAATTGTGGGCACTCCAAATCTTGCCATCCAATTTTCGTAAAATGCTTTAGCAACAGTGTCGCTGGTTATGCTTCAACCTAACGTGTAAATCTGTCGATCATTGTAACGAAATATTTAAAATTTGTTTACGGGTACTGGACAGACTAGATCAATATGTACGTGGTCGAATCTATCTCCTGGAACAGTATAATTCTGTATTGGGGTTTTTGTATGTCTTTGCGTCTTGGTCAACTGACAAGGAATGCAACATTTCGCCCAAATCCGCGAATCCTTTTGTATGCCAGGCCAAATAAAACGTGAACTCAGCAATTTAGCTGTAGCCCTCATACCTGGGTGAGACAAGTGTAATGTAAATTGTCAAATACTTTCTTTCGAAAGAGTTCTGGGATATGCGGACGAATTTTGTCAGTAGATACCTCACAAAACAAGGGTGTTTGAGATTCTGGAACTGTCATTCGCTTAAATACTGATCTGGTATATGTACTGATTAGTTTTTAAAGTTCTTTATCACCTTGTGCCTTTGCGATTGCTGAGCAATCTAATGTACTCGGGAAGGTAATGCACTCAACTCGAGAAAAGAAATCGGCGGGGATATTGTAGCGTCCCGTGTTGTAGCGAATATCCGTACTAAACTGACCGATGTAGTCTAGGTGTCTCAGTTGTCTAGGAGACCATTTATCCCCTTTAAAGGCGAAGGTGAGGGTTTTATGATCCGTGAAAACACGGCCCTCGAGAAAGTGCTTAAAATATTTGATAGATGCGAACTTGGATCGCGTAAACAAAGTCTTTTCAGATCAATTAATAAGCCAAAGTGTTTTATAAAAGCAGCACCAATTATTGGTCTGCTAACGTCTGCGATCACAAAAGGCCACTGAAAAGATTTGTTTATTGCAAGATCCAGTTTTACTAATTTAGTTCCGTAGACTTTGATTCGAGATCCATTAGCAGAATACAATACAATATTTTTAAGTCCATTATACGGAGTATTTTTTGCTCTGGGTAAAACTAAGCGGACCCTTAATATAAGCGTGTGACCGTAGTGTTGTCGGTCAGATCAGCACTTTTTGCCTGTTGCTCCTTCAAAGTGAAGGCAGGCTTCAATCGATCAACAGTGATCATATTTTCCTGGCCTTTCATCAAAACTTTATATAATTTATCAGTTCTCATAAACACAGGAAATGGTCCGTCGTAGGGTGGACACAGCGGTGGTTTCACAGAATCCTTACGAATAAATACATCTTTGCAAGTGGCTAGGGATTTTGGAATGAATATTTGCTCATGGCCATGAGAAAATATTGGTCGAGGTACTAGTTGTTCCATCTGCTGCTTTAGTTGTCGAATGAAGTCTGGAACATTAACATCTGTTGCACAGGGCTGGAAAAATTCTCCTGGGAGTCTAAGCGGAATGCCATATACCAACTCAGCCATGGTTGACACAGATATGACTGCCAAGATCCAGTTTTACTAATTTAGTTCCATAGACTTTGATTCGAGATCCATTCTGTGGATCTCGTGGCATCTAGTGGCAGTCCTATCTGTGTGACACAGATATCACTGCCACTATGAATTAGATATTCGACCCCCGATGTTTTATCTCGAATGAAAAGACGGCGGCTTATAACGTCCTTGTAAGTATAGTCACATTACGCCGTGATATAATGTGACCTATCTTCTAGTTTTTTAAAGTGTTACAATTGCATGGCTCTAGACATTTGTGAGCACAATCTTTTTTTATGGTACTAACACACCTTTTCAGCGGAATGGGAGGGTGTTGACCGAGTAGAGGGTGTTGCACGGGGTTGGGAATTATGCTGAAATTTATTATTAAAGTGCCGCGTACGACTAATTGTGCGTGGTCTAAGTTGATTTTTATCGTCTAATACCTTGTAAATATTTCGATTTAGTTCGGTCAATTGCTTTTTTAATTCCTGCACCTCATTTTCCGAGCTAGACTTTGGAGTGTTTACACTGTGTAGTTCTGAACTAGAATTGTCCGCGATTTCTATGACTTTATCTGCCATAAGGGCTAATGTATCTGAAGTACCCTCATATACGGACAAAATAGCTTGAGTGTCCTTAGGCAATCTTTGAGGAAATAGTTTTTGGAAACTCAGTGTCGGTTTTATCGGGGGCTAAATGCTTCATTTTCCTTAGTAAATGGGAAGGTTTTTCATCACCCAACACTAATTCCGAAAGTAATTGCTTTATTTTTGTTTGTTGGGAATCCGTAAATTCGGCTAAAAGCAGTTTTTTAAAAGTATCATACTTTAGAGTGGGCGGCGGTCAGGGGCGTAGCCAGAAATTTTTCATGGGGGGGGTTACGACTACTACACCTCATATATATATGTATACATGTGTGTGATAATGTAGTGAAGAATATACATTTTGTAAGGCAAAAAATTCCTCATGGGGGGTTATGACCCCCATAACCCCCTCCCCTTGGCTACGCCCCTGGGGGAGGTGTTAAAACCACATCATTTACATTACTCAAGATTTCAGCATTTAGACTAGACACTATGTCATAAAATTTTGTTGAATTTTCACTAATGTTGGCTATGTGAAATTGTGATTCTATATTAGCGAACCATAAATCGGGAAAATTTTCCCAAAAGGGTGGTAACTTTAGTGCTACTCGATTAATGTCGCCGGTAATTACTGCCTCTTTAGTAATTTCACCATTCATTTTTAGAAAGCCTGACCGAGCAACCACTTAAACGCGGATGAAGAAACTGTATGAAAGTTTGTTTTAAACATAGCACCTGCCTTGTCCGTTGTCTTCAAATACGTGACGGTACGCTCAGGAAAGTCGAAGCAACAGACCTGAGTAAATCTTCACCCGTAGAACACCATTCTTTGCAGTAGGGTGGCTCCAACTAAGTCACAGAAGTCCAGCTGTAGATCTTGTCCTTCAATATGGATCGAACCTCCAAATTAAGACACTTTGCTGCTTACAGAAGATGACATGTTCCTTTTGCCGGGTCACCACTTGAAGTGGGCTTTTAATCACTTTAGCCCAGCCCATCTCATCTCACATGTGTGTATTCACATTGAAACACGACTTTTGTAAACATAACAATTTATTAACAATAAAACTAAAACGGATAAAACATAAACTGGCACCTTGAGCCGAATACAAAAGGGGCGCCTACGCCCCAGACGTAGTAACTAGTCGCAAACGTAGAAACAGAGCGAAGTTCATCAACTGGTAAGACCTTATATAAGCGTCGCTAAAGTTCACATTAACATAAGTCCGCTTTTGTGGAAAAAAATGGCCTGAACGCCAGAACCCTCTCGTGCGTTCAAGCGGGGCCATCGTGATTCTACCGGGCCTGCTTGTGCATTCGGATGAGTCATCCAAAGAGGCCTGAGGATGCTCACTTATTGGTTCCAGCATATAGATACGTCATCTAACGGCCGAATCTAACCAATGAGGAAACGTCCGCAGGCCTCTTTCGGAGTGCACAAGCAGGCCCGGTAGAATCACGATGGCCCCGGTTCAAGTCGCATATCCTGGAGGTGGAGAGGAACATAACTAAGGTGACCAGATTTTTGTAGTCAGAATCGGGGACATGTCCCCGATTCTGACAACAAAACTGGGGACATTTATAATTAATGCAATAATTAACAGTAATTTAATTGAAAAACAATGCAATAATTAAAAAATTGTCCCCAGTTCCATTTTTACATTCTGGGGACAATTTGAAAAACGTCCTGAAAATGGGGACGTTTGGTCACCTTAACATAACGCAAAGTGCTGCCGCCGCAGATTCCCCTGAAAAAAGATCCCCCGGGAGTTCCATCCGCCGCACCCACCATCTAAACGGGCCTTAACCATAGAGAAGGAATATAGGCGGAGGGAGCAATTGTAACCCTAAACTGAAGCGTGCACACGAGTCACGTGACTTTTGGTCAAGCGGAGTGGAATTTCTCCATTTCCTTTGCTGTTCTCCATAGCTTTGTGTGAGGTCGATGGTTCTAATCCAAAAAAAGGGTGCATTATTTCTCTGCATATGGATGCAATGAAAAATTCTTGAAAGAAGGACAATTGGCATTTCACAGGAAAGCTATGTTTTGCAATTTTAGCCGTTTAAAATGCATGAATGTTCTTTAAAACACTAGATTGACAATTTGGCGATTATATTAACTCGCCAAGTATTGCAGATCTGAAAGTCACGTAAATTAACTATTAATTTCAAATTAAAATTAAAAATCAGATCAAAATAAAATTTACTCTTTATTTTCTCAGTTAATATCACAGGTTATTGTTTTAGAATGGCTATTCGCGCTATAGTGCCTCACTCATGTTTCTTTCTTAAACATTCTATTTTTTCAAAATGTCCTTATGGTTAAGGTAATTTTTTCAGACAATTAGTAACAAATTGAACTTTTTAAGCTGATCCACTGAAGCTATATTCCTCTGTTTTTGGACAAAGAATATCACAAATCATGGGGGGAGGGTGAAATACCATTTCATTATGTTAACAGAAACATGAATTTCAATTGACGAATTCACTATATATGTGTATATAAATGTAAAGGATATTGCTA
The DNA here is from genome assembly GCA_038373885.1 of Cheiracanthium punctorium. NCBI lineage: Eukaryota > Metazoa > Arthropoda > Arachnida > Araneae > Cheiracanthiidae > Cheiracanthium > Cheiracanthium punctorium. Next base: position 77,020 of record JAWZYV010000202.1, read on the forward strand.
AAAAATCAGCTGTTTAAAACGTTCATATTAACTCTAGTAACAATATGGTTTAAAATACTAGATCGCACCCCGCCTCCCAAAATGGAAACCTATATGCGCTACTGAATACAAACTTTGAATTTTAAATTGCTTAATATTCTTCTTAATGTTCTGAAAAATAGGTTTTCGATGTATGCATTATTTTAATCTGCATAAATAAGTTTCTAGTCTTTTTTGCGTGACTAGCATTAAAAAAAAGAGTTTTATTGAAGTTTCGGACCTTTTTTTAGAAATAAAAATTGCTATTTTGATAACTTATAACAATTGTGAAAAAAGTAGTGTCTTGTAATACGAAATGCAAAGCGATGCTGTATCCTACAATTTATTTTTTTTCATCAAGAATTACTTTTTTTTAAGCTTTCCTAAAGATCTAGAGCGAAGACTTCTTTGGGAAACACAGTTAGAAAGAGAAGGATTTAAAGCTTTAGATTATTCGAAGCTGCGTTCAAAGCATTTTACAGAAGATTGCTTTGAGAAAGCAAAATTTGGAGGAATGTGGTTAAAGAAGGATGCAATACCAACCATCTTCAATTTTCCTCATCATCTCCAACGAAAAAATATTCTTATCAAGCTTAATAATGTACATTACTAGATTAACTCATTTTATAATGTACATTACTAGATTTTATTACAATGTTTCATAACAAAATTAAAATAATACAAAAAATACAACAAAATAAAATGTTTCAAAAGCCAAAACTTCAAAGTAATTCTGCAAAACAAAATTTAAGACTAAATAATTTCAAAATAACCAGAGAGGGAGAAAATAAATAGTGCTGCAAAAACCATTTCCCCCCATTCCCTTTCTAGAAAAATAAAATGCTTGAGTTTGCGAACCAAAGGGCGATAAGCAGCCAAATCCGCTTCTTCTTCTTCTTCTCCTACGACGCTCTTATCTTAGCTTCAACTTTCCCGGGAAAATACAATAGGAGGCTCCCTCCACCTATATCCCTTCTCTATGGACTTAACGCCTCGCACTTGGGGCATCTTTTCTATTTTTATCACTGTTAGGTAATTTTATGGCCATGAATATGATTTGGTGTGTGTGTGGGGGGGGGAGGACTATTTTAACCATTAAATGTCTTGTGAGGTGCTATGTAGCTGAAATGCTCTAAAACAAGAACATTTGAAGCAAAGGAGGGGGGGGGGATCTGGGTGATTTTCCCCCTTAAATTTTAAAAAATCAACGAAAAAGGTCGTTTTTTCTGTTTTTTTTCACTTATTTTCTACCTAATCCAACTTCTTGTTCCTCCTTTTTTTTCACTCAAACATCCTGAATATTAAAAATTTATAGCAAAAAGTTTGCTAAAAGCGGATGAAGGGGAAGAGGTTCCGATATTCTTGCAAGAAAGTTTAGAAGATTCACTGCACAACGTTGCCGCCTAAATAAATTCTACGCTCAGTCTTTCAATTTCCGGTATTGTCATATAAACAAGGGTACTATCATATTAATGAATGCAGATACAGTGGTTTGCGTGACAACTTCAAAAACCATTATTGTAAAACTTTTGAATTTCAAAATAATATTTGAATTTTCAGTGTTTTTCTTTAACCCATTTGTGCCTGGATATTTTTGCGACTTTCTTCGATTTTTACTGATAACAGAAATAATAGATAAATTTCTGATGTCAACTTCTTGAACAAGGAATGATTTATTTTAAAATCATTTTGCATAAAAATCGAAATATCAACATCCTACTTGGTCATGTTAAAATATTGCGCGGAGTTGAGGCTCAATACTCATGAATAAAGGCTAGGAAAAATAAATAACGTTTTCGACTAATAGCGAAAATGCCGTCCCAAAAAAGGGACGGTAGGCACAAATGGGTTAAATGTTTGGAACGAAAACCCATTTTTCTCGTGATGAGCATTAACATTCATGTACTTCTTTACTAATTTTTAAAATTAAATCTGCATTATTTTTATACACAGTTACTTGAGTACTATTTTGTTCATTATCGTAAGACTGATTCATGGAGGTGAATTGATTGCAATGAATTCTTCCGTAATATCGCTGATTTACTTACTGTTATTGATCTTTTGTGTAAGAAAATATTTTCAGCGTAACATTCAGAATTTCTGCTCTATTGATGTAGATGCTTTTTAAGAACAGTTTTTGCTTTCGATAGATCTTAATATTCGAATGTTTGCGCTTGATAGTTAAATATTTCAGATGAAATTTTTTTAGGCTTATAATTTCTTTTCTGAACTTGTTATTTAAAATATAAGATGGCACTATTTCATGAATTTTATTTAACATGAAATTTCAGTCGTGTGCATTCCGCGAAAGGAATTAATAAGTAAATATAATCAAGTGAATATCGAAATGCAAGGAGTATATTTTTCGTCATTTTATCCTTTTAATTTTGAATGCACTAAACGAAAATTCCTGAAATTTAAAGACTTTCCACCGATTTAACTTATGACATTGATGCCGGATTATTCTATCTAAAGAATCAACTTCAGTAGAGGACTGACGTTTCAATTGACCGTCTACTTTTAAATCCCTTTTCCAGATAATTTCAGAATGCTTACAAGCGGGGATTTTCTTCTTCACCTACAAAGTTACAAGTTTCCGTATAATTCAAAAGTAATTTTCAAAATAATATTTGAAACTATGAAAACCGAATCTACAGGAAAAAGGACGGAAACGTGTTTCTATAAAACAAATCTTGAAGCCTCATCTCTTCTCTGAATGTAGAACACGAAACTAAAGCTTTAAAACTCATGAATACAGCGTTTAGCCAGTTGGATAGCTTTTAACCCTTTAACGCGCAGTGTTCCCACTCTGGGAACACCAAACTCTACCGTTTTGACTGTTGCCAGTCACGAAGAATACATTTGATTTCTATAAAAGTAGTTGCGGGTGACATGGCTCCACGAGAATCCTTTATTTTTTAGCACGTCATTTCCCGTAAAAAAAATGGTCAGGATTATTTTTAACAGCACTGACATCTGCTGAAAAATGGAAGAATGCGAGAACAGCTGGATAGATTGCCCAATTCTGAAAAAAGGGCAGCCGTTGCCATCGCTCGACTTAACTACGAGCAAGATGGCGGACGATCGAAACGTTCATCGCGTGCCACTGATCTAGAGCCCCTTTTTGACGACAGCTGGCTGTGCGGCACAGCCAGCTGCGTCAGAAAAGGGTCTCTAGATCTGTTGCACGCGATGAACGTTTCGATCGTCCGCCATCTTGCTGGTCGTTAAGTCGAGCGATGGCAACGGCTGCCCTTTTTTCAGCATTGGGAAAGGGTTGCGCCTCAAAGGGTTAAATGTATCGCTAAAAAGAGTTTTGAGAAGATTGAAGTCCAATATTGATTATGATAGTTAGAGATCATAACCATTAGGTACTTTTAAGTTATGAAAAATGCATATTTTACACTTTCCCCTCATTTATACCATTATATATAGTAGATTGATAGAAACGAAATTTTAATAATGCATGATGTTGTTGTGTGACGAAAACGATTTCCATTACAGTATTCATATCGAGAAAGTTGTGATAGACTAACAAAGCTCAAAAATAAACTGCTTACAAGCACGCATATTATTATATTTTGTTGACGTTTCTGCTCTAGTAAAAAGTAAAGGTCAAAGAATGTAGTTTTAATGCCTTATAGATTTATTTATTTATTTAAGAAAAAAAGGATTACCTTCATAAAAAAGTTAAAAATATGTATCAATTGTAGCTTGCAAAACATGTCGGAATAAACCTGTTTCTGAAAACCGAAATGTATTTAAAAAAAAATCTTAAACGTGATAAAAGATTTTTCAGCAACTCCAAAAGAAAAAATACATTTTCTATACAAATACTTAAAAGAAAAATGATACGTCTAAGCATGCTTCTCTCCATGTCAAAAGGTTTAAATTTCTTTAAAGGGAAGGAAAACTCTACGTTTGTATTGTTAAGGACGTATTTATTTATATATTTTGGCATGAAAAGATGATGTTACGAGCACTGCAATATACGTTTTATTTGCTTTATCGTGATTTATCTTGCATTTTACTACGTATTATACTATAAAAGCGACTTTACCATCTGTTGTTATCTCGATCTTCTTAATTACAGTTTGCTGCTGAATTCTGTAATCGATTTTGTTCTTTTGTTAAGTGGTAAGTTCACTAGGGGCCTCATTATCTGAAACTTATCTTAATAGCTATGTCATTAGCTCAAATTATAATTTATTTTCGTCTCTACTGTATTCAATTCAAAAGTCTTACTAAATATCCTATTAATGTTTCAATTTCTTTCAGTAGTATTATCGTAGAGTGTTTTGTTGGTACTATTCTTATTTGCTTTCCTTTTTTCAACAATAAAACTTCAGCTGTGGAAAAAATTTAGTTTTGATCAAAACAATACTTTCTTTTGTATCTAACTGTAGCTTCTTGCTTTCATTGAAAATGGCTGTTACATCAGAATTGAGATCAGAAATTAAGTGCTAAAGTCTCATTCTCAGTAGGTGGCTTAATCCTGAAATTAAGATTGGTTCATTATCAACCTGTTTCTATTAGAAGCACATTTCTCTTTAGAAATCAATACAAACTGAATTGTATTAGATAATAGTACATAAAGTAAATACGTAGAATTTTTTAAAATAAATTTATTTATTTAAGATTGGGTGTCAATTATTGGGTAAGAAAAATGGATTTCACCAGTGATCGATACTTATGTTAGTTACTGGTGTTTTAGCAAAGTTCATGATAATTGCATACAACTTATAGTAAATGCAATAAATAACTATTGAGAATGTTATCTTGAGATAATTTTTAATATACAGGGTATCCCAAAAAGGTGGTAACACGCTTTAATGCTTTACCTAATAGAACTTTTATCAAACGGTGCTATCTAGTAACAATTTAGGCATTTATCTTCATTTTTTTAAATCTCCAGGGGTTCTAGGTATCAAAATTTGAGATTTTAAACTCAGTGCTAAAAATATTACGATTCTCAGAAGCTGGCTTTATCCTGAAATTAAGATAAGTTCATTATCAACCTGTTTCCATTTAAAGCATATTTCTTTTTACAAATTACTATAAATTGAATTGTATCAGATAATGAGGTGAAGTACCTTCGTGGACAGGTTAGTATGTAATGCAGATTTCCAAAAAGCCTGACTTTTCTTAAGCATTTTAGGAGTACAAAGAACGGATCTAGAGTATTGGCAAAAGTAAAGAAAGCAAAGTTTGTCTATAGTTAAATGATTCCAGGTTATATAGTAAGTGCTGAGTGAAATTCTCAATAGAGAAAATCTTTTATATTCAAACTTAACGTTTTATTTTAGTGAAAAGCTTTTAATGTCAAGAGGTCATTTCTCTGCTGTAACTAAATTTTGTTTGATTCACTACAGATATTTTAATAGTTTGCCTCCAAAAAACTGCACAAATCTCAAAAAATCTAAAACGGCAAATAAACATTACAAAATTAGAAGTTTTTAAAAATTAAATAGCGAACTAATATATCAACTCCGGACGCCTTATAGTGAATCCAATTTTTAAAAAATGCTGGCAAAGTTTTAAAATTTATGTAAACTAAAAAATTAAGATAAAATCAGACATTTATTGTTTTAGTCGTTAATGATCATCATGTTTCTAAATTTCATTCTATTCTCTAAAGCTGTTTTTGAGGGATACGAGAAAAAAAATTACGCAATTTTTGCAAAATTTCAATCTTTGAAATATTTGAAACAATTTTGGCATCTACAATTCACACATTAACTTGCCATATAACATAATTTCAAATTTCATTCTATTCCATTACAATTTTTCAGGAATGGAACAAACATTTTCTCTATTTTCGCAAAATTTCAAAATTTTAAGAAATACTTTGACAGCTATAGTTTATATTGCCACCTATGATTATGCCAAGTTTTATTTCATTCCCTTCAAAGGTTTATATGCGATAGACAAACAAATATAGACACATTTAAAAAAAATTCTCAAAGTCTCAAAAACTAATAAAATTTTCAAAAAATTGGACGGTTGTAGTTGCATGATCACCTATTATGTCCCCAAATTTAGTTTCGTTCTCTTTATTTGTTTTTGCGTGATGTGTGAAAATTGCGCATTTTAAGATTTTCAAAAACATCTCAATCTAATAAAAAATTAAAAAAAAAATTCGATGCTTATAGTTTAGGTTGAGTGAGCACCTACCATGCCACTAATTTTCATTTCATTCGCTTTAGTCATTATTGCATGATGCGCAAACAAATATTTACGCTGTTTGAAACTATTTCGCTTATATCACTGAAAATGGTAGACGGCCGAAGTGTGAAGGTCCCGGGTTCGGGTCCCATCGCGCGGTCGTCGATCTAACGGTCTGGAGTTTTGGTAGGTTTTCTCCAGATGTAACGTGAATACGCGTTAGACCCCTTAGAAAGTCCTCCTACCAAGGCATCCCTCATCTTAGGCAGATACCCCTCGCGTAGGTTTGCCTTAATCACACACAAACACAAACTATTTCGCAAAATCTCAAAACCTAATCAAAACTTTAAAAAAATTAACGTCTATAGTTTAAGTTGAGTGATTAGTTATCATATAACTGGTATCAATTTCATTTCAGTCACCTTATATTTTTCAGTCACACAATATTACGTGATGTGCGAACAAATATGTACGTGTTTGAAACAATTTTTGCAAAATCTCAATCTGTTCATTTTTTTTTTTATTTGACTCTTATAGTTTGAGTGACCTTTTATCATGTTACCAAATTTTTACTTAATTTTCTTGAGTAATTTTTACGTGATTGCACTAAAAATTTAGTCCGCATGTTTTTCTACTCATTTCTTAGATGTCAATTACTGGATCAAGAAGTGTCAATCACTGGAGCAAAACTTTTGTTTTTGGTGTTAGTTACTTTTTTCTGCACCATGACAACTTATAAAATATAGAAAAAATAGAAATTTCCAATATTCTGTAATAAATTATAGCTTACATGAATTTTCAAAGTTTATTTAAGTTTTGAAAACAAAAATTTTGTTTCTAGATCGTTTCAGTAATTAGAAATTACTAGTTAATGCTTATTGTTGCTCTTAAAATGTCAATTACTGGTGCCCTTACTCTTTTACCGTTAAAGCTCGAAAACCGTTAATGTGCACATTACCTAATTAATTTGCACCTTTAAAGTGCGGAATCGAGAGTTTTCCTGTCCCTGAAGCTTGAGACAATCTACCCCCATTACAAGTATTAGTTTACATTAATTACACAGACCTATTAAACATTATATGTGTTCCTTGAAAACAGCATAATATTCACACGATATCAAACTAAAAAACAGTGTCAACGTATTTGTTCTTTTTCTAAAACATTACATCAAAAAATGCTGGAAATGAACATTTTTGCGTAAATAAATGCCAATTTAAAATATCGTCTACACTTGTAATCGAAGCTTTGCTGTTTTGATATCAAGATATAGATTTGGATTGTATTAAATGAATGCCGTTTACTTCGGACAATATTTATCAATGTACATTGCTAAAAACATACGTGTGAAAGCTTACTCTTAACACAACATACCCCATCTCCCCCTAAATAAGAATGAAAAAACATATTAATTTGTATAAAAAATAATTTTTAAGACTATTTTTAGGGTATCTTTGATAAAAAGAATATCATAAAATAATGCTCTGGCATAATCGCCTCACAGAGGGGGTATTTTCTTGATTTAGGGTGCCAAAATTCAATTATCGAGAAATTGCCCCGAATAAAAGAAATATATACTGCCTGAGATAAAATAATGGATGAACAGCAGACGATGCAAGTTTCCTTCCTTGCATTAACAGTTTATCGAATCAGGTCGTCGGAATTCGATCATTTATACCACTGATCAAATCTATCTTGTTTTTCTTTTGTTTGTTCTGCTTTTATGTGTAAATTGTAAAGTGAACATTCTTTATTTTAGTTAATAAAATAAATATTTCACCATGTATTAGGATGAAGGTGAGTGAGAATATTTTTTCCCAATGGGCAGGCACTTGCCCATTAGGCAATTTCCACTACAACTGCCCGAAGTTATTGTGGTCATTTTATTATGGGGGTACCCAGTGAGCCGCCAGCGTTACCCCTATGAAGGGACGGACTCAGACAAGTTAACATGCCTAAGCCGGGATACGAATAAGGACCCAAGGGCGGCGTGAGAATGTTGTATATTACACTGCTGGCCACCCAAATTGCAACACCAAGAAAAACAAGAGATATCACAACAAAATTTATTGTGTAGATAACATGTTGACCAAGTAACAAATGATTAAATTTACAGCATTCTATGAAGCGTGGTTCCTGCCAAAATCAGTACCCAGAGTAGCCGCCGTTGTTGGAGATCACAGCTGCCACACGCCTCGGCATTGATTCAAAGAGACTTTGAATGTGTTCTTGGGGTACAGCAGACCAAGCAGCTTCCACACGTTGCCAAAGTTGATCTGGTGTGACAGCTGGGGATGAACTCTGGGTCAGTCGTTGAGCAACCATGGACCACATGTTTTCTATCGGCGAAAGATCCGGAGAGCGCGCCGGCCAGGGAAGCAATTCAATCTGGTGATTGACGAAGAACCCTTGGACAATGCGTGCCACGTGTGGCCGTGCATTATCCTGCTGAAATATGGCTGTTGGCAAGCCCTGAAGGTAAGAAAGGACAACTGGCTCCAACACCTCGGAGATGTAGCGCTGGCTGGTTAAAGTACCGGCAATGCGTACTAGAGGAGTGCGAGAGAGATATCCGATACCGCCCCATACCATAATACCCGGTGCAGGACCAGTGTGACGGTGCATAATGCAGCTGTTCAGCATCCTCTCTCCACGGTGTCTCCAGACTCGAATCCGACCGTCGTGGTGTTGCATACAGAAGCGTGACTCGTCAGTAAAGAGAATTTCATTCCATTCTGTCGTCCACATCCTTCTTTCATCGCACCATTGGCGGCGGAGACGTCTGTGGTTCCTTGCAGAGGTAGACAAAGCAACGGACGTCTTGCGGACAGACCATTCTGCTGTAAACGACGTCGAATGGTACGCGCAGACACTGGATGATGCGTTACAGACTGAATCTGCTGTGATATGGTTCGTGATGTGACTGAGCGGTCCGTCACTGCCATGCGTACAATCTGCCTGTCATCACGTGACGTGGTGCACTGAGGTCGATGCGGTCGATCACGTCTGTCCGTCGTACCCTCCTGCACCCAACGATCACATATCCGCATCACAGTTGTTTGGTTTCGTCCAATACGACGACCGATTTCCCTGAAAGATAACCCACAATCTCGGTATGCCACTATCCTTCCTCTGTCAAACTCGGATACTTGATCAAAAGATGATCGTTGTTTCCTACGAGGCATAATTTATCGTTTTTTTGAAAAAAAAGCAAGAAAAACACAATTGCTGTACTTGAAACCGTCGAAATCTCCAAGCCTTAAATAGCGCTTTGAGGTGGCGCCACAGGCGCGCTTGATGTGCGTCTGCGCTGAAATTCTAATCATTTGCATATCTCACCTCAGCTAATGCATGTTGTAAATTTCATATTATTTGCATGCTTCCTTCAGGGTGTTGCATTTACGATGGCCAGCAGTGTAGATCAACAATTTAAGCATTTTTCAAAAAGTTCAAAGAAAAGAAAAAGGGTTATCAAAAACTATGGAATAACAAAATGCTAAAAAAATACAATGTTTTTGTTATACTTCTAGATTTTCCTGATCTTTTTTTTTCTATGTAAGTACAGTAGACCCCCCCCCCCCCTATAACACGGTAGGTACATCAATGTTTTGTCAATTACTTTCATTTCATGATACTTTTTATATTCATTTCCCTCTTTTATGTTATAAAGATTTAAATAAACTTATAAAAAAAAATTACTTAGTATTTTCCTGAAACATATGCATAACATACCTTATACACTGCTACTCTTTCAGGAGTTTATTTCACACGCTTAAACTTCTTGCTCTGACGTCGTAAGTGACGTCACAATATATGCTATTAACAATTGGAGCATGCTAACTGAATGCTATTTGTTTTTAAGATTAAAGGTACGTAAAGTGGCACGTACATTGTAGCATTACGTAATAGGCATTCTCCATTTTTATTCTCCAAATTATAAATTTCTTTTAAAGTGTTGAGAAATAATACTATTGAGAAATGTTTTACATCAGGTAATTCTGCATTCGATATTAAGTTTCTATAAACATAGAAAGGGAAATAATAAACAGCAACGTCTATTAAGAATTTAAAGTAACATTTTAATCCAAGAATACGTAGATGTGTATTGAATCTCATGGGAAAATTTCTCGATCGACATCCATTATTTGTTTTTAGAAACTGTAGATGTCGAAAACAAATTGCGTTTTAAACTGAAAGAAAACTTTTGCGTTTCAGGTTGCATTCAATCATTTGATCTTAATCAGTATTTTACCTCCACAAAGTATAATATAACAATTTTTTTCTAAGTATTCAATTTTGTTTACGGCGATGTTTCATTAAAATAATAAAAAGTGTATCAGATCTACAGAATATGGGTTATATATTTTACAAGATGAAAGCTACAGTTTTTCACGACTATTTTTATCAGTCTATAATAAGGGTCCATTGAAATCTTATTTGTATCTAAGCATTATTATATCAAGCTCAAATTTTCACAAGAAAAAAGTATATGCAAGAACTTATAATAAAAATTGCACTCTTAAGAATAGCACTTTTTATAATAATTATTAACAGAAATTAACAACAGGGAAATAATTTTTTTCATCTCTAAGTGTAAAAAAAATGTTCTATTAGCACCATAGTTAAAAATTTTAAAAGCTAAATTTTACAAACTTTAATCTCAAAACCTGCATTTAAGTTTAGGTAAAAAAAATCTACAATAATATACGTATTATTCTGTCTAAAGCACTGTAACATTCTGAACTGCCATCCTCTATGTCACCGTGATGTAAAGCAATAACATGAACCCAGGCAGCACAACAATGTTTCCTGAATGTCCATTAACGTTATCAGAACGTTCAGAGAATATTACTGAACATTAATAGACCTTCAGAGAACTTGTACTGCCTGGGAAATTTGGTGGAAGTATTAATAGTGAAGTTAGCTTTCTGTGCACCAGCAGTAAAGCTTTCCAGTAAAACGAAGTTATTTGTTTTTACGTCACAGTCAAGGGAGATGAGATTCAACGATTTGGGTTCGTGTGTGATTGGTTGGTTCGATTAGCCAGCTCTTACGCTATTTTGCATAATTCGTGTTCTTTGCGCATGCGTATTTCGATTGTGTCTGGAGTAAAGAAGAGGATACAACATCAATGGTGCTTTACTGTGAATGAAGCGAGGGTGCGAATACAGAAGGCATCGCAAAATGCATCTTCAGCATGAAAATATGCTTTGTCCTATAAAGACGGTTTACAATGAAACAGCTTTCTCACTAATTTTTCTGACATCTTTCAAGTATTAAGAAATTTGAAATTACTTCCTATTATAAAGGTGTTAGTTGCATGAATATCTTTCATGTAACTAACACCTTTATAACAGAAAAATTGAAAAGTTAGTTTGTTGGCTTAAAAACAGAATAGTTAGTTATCATTGTAAAGCTCTCAATAGTTATACACGCTTAAACCCAAAGAGCGAAAAAAAAAGACGCATTGGAGAGCGATCCGTTTGCATCGAAACCTACCGGTGCCGTATTTTGAAAGTAATTAACCCATTTGTGCCTACGCTGTTTGGACGACTTTCTCCAATCTTTGCTGATGCCAGCAATACTAGATAAATTTCTAACATTAAATGCATGAACAAGTGGTATATACTCGTGGCCAATTGAATAGCGTTTACAAATTTTTGCGATTGACAGCGAAAATCCTTAACTTTAGTATACTGAAAAGGGACACTAGGCACGAATGGGTTAAATAAAGCACTAAAACTTGATTTAAGCAAAGAAATATTCAAAGCCAAAGTGACTAAGGACCAAGGACTTATGAAACTTTCTTTTATAAATGAGACTTAGAGCATTATTACTGTAGTGAATTGGGGGAAAAGCACATTTAAAGCACAATTTAAATTCTTCGGAAAAATATTCATGAAAACTTGAAATCCAAATTAATTATCTTCTATTTCTATGGGGAAGACTCCACGAAAAGTCAGACTTTCTCAAATATTTTAGCGAAATAATTCCGATCGTGATAACAGTGACTTGGTATAACTATTGATGAAGAAATAACCGATATTTCACAGTTGAAGACAAGTAATGGAACTTCTTTCATTAAACCCAAGTTTACTTTCCGTAGAATTAATAGTATATCCATTTGTGGTAAGGTAATTAACTAAAATTGGCTTGATTAGTTCAAAGTCTGAAGCCAAAGTTAAGTTCCCTTTGACAAGAAAGCTATGAAGAATTTAAAAGTTTAGCGGAAATTAAACAGCACCTCACGCGACGAGAAAATCCACACCCAAGTACTATACTGAAGAAATCGGTGAGTGCGGAACATAGATCAGTGCAACAGGGGGAAAAATTAAAATCCAGAATCACTGACTTACCGATTCCGGATTACAGAAAATTCCGGAGTATAGAAATCCTGTAATATGAATTGTAAAAAATCGTAATAATCAGGTTAGTTATAAATATATTGAAAATTTATCTTTCTTGAATAGAAAAAATATATATATATATATATAGGGGAAGGTGTCCCAAAATGATGTGTTTTCTTAGATACAGGTAGCGCTATCTACCGGGTGCCACATAAACTAGTTGTGGCAAGTCAAGAAGAAGCAATGACGATATTTAAGCGATCGGTATAATGTCCGAGTAGAATTCTTCAAAAAACTGGGTTTTATCATATCTCTTATAAGGTAAGTATTAACTTTCTTGTTTATTTATAAATAGTCTTTAATGTACAGAAACATAACTTAGATTACTGAATAGAGTATGCGTTTACATGTGAATCACGCTTGTTTAGTTCTTTAAGTTTCCTGGCGTCTTCCAATAATATGACCTGAAGAGGGCATCCATACTGTCGGGTAAATGATCCATCGCCTGAAGAAACTCCAGTTCCGGGTCCTAGTCGTCCTCGTCATCATAGCCCTTCGAACGTTCTCAAAATGGGTGACTCCCCATCACATTATTTATTTTTGCGTTTATTGTAGGACATAATTTTGGAATTATGTTCTTGAAATAGTTCTGTTTCATTGTTTCTGACACTTTTTTATTTTAAAATTTTCATAAAATAAATTATGCGTACTGTATGATGGTAAAAATTATTCTATTTCATTATGTATAGTCATAATGACTCTTACATCTTTTATTTTGCAGATAAAAATTAATTTACAATTATTTTCAAATGAAAGATCATTTTGCCCTTGGGTGAGGGTAAAACGATCCTTTGGACTCTTTTACAAAATTCTATTTTATTTGGTTACTCAATTTGGTTTGAAATATTATTAAAGTATGTTTATGATGCAAAATATAGTGTAAAATATTGTGGCAAAGGACCAAAGTTTTACTTAACTTTTATGTCACCTTCCCCTAGATGAAAAATAAGACACATTTATTGAGGAATTTAACACACCAGAAAAATACTTTCTTAAACATACTGATTAGTCTCTTGTTTAATTTTCGGTTCGTGCTACATAGTTGAATTATTTTAAAGCCGAATTTCGTCCGGATTATAAAAAAATCCGGAGTTTGGATATCTGCATTTCAGAAGCTCTATTGTTCTAAAGTAATGTACACAATTTTCACTGTACTAATATTAGTTGTATTAGATTAGTAATCGTTGAGTTCAGTTACCCACATGCTGAAGACCATCACTTCTATGCGGCGGCCTTGCATGTTCACTGGGGAGTTGCCAATACCCAATTGAATCTCGCTTTTACTGATGCGTTGTGTGAGATGAACAATAAAGGAATCTTTTTACTACTCGGGTTGCCAGATGTGGCAAATGTTATAAATTTGTGCAATTCAGAAGTTATTGGCTAATAAAAAAATAAGTATTTTAGGCACTAGCCAATTTAGGATAAGTTCGCTGAAGTTTCATGTACAGGTAGGCAATGTAAATACGTACTATAGAGGTAATATAAGTTTGCCTAAACTATTTGTTGGAAAAAACCTTCTTGTATCCCCTCTTGCAGCGTTGGCGCCAGCGGCGGTTCCAGGGGGGCTCGTTACTCCCTGTCGGGGAACTCGTGCCCTTGATTTGCTCCCCCCCACTTCAGTCAGTCATATTTGTGCCCAGGACACCGGCTATGAAAATTTAAAATAGCGGCGGTACAGATACCTACTTACAGGGGCGTAGCCAGAAATTTTTCATGGGGAGGGGTTACGACTACTGCAACTCACATATATGCATACATGTATGTGATACGGGAGTGAAGGATATACATTTTGTATGGCAAAAAATTCCTCATGGGGGGGGGTTATGACCCCCCTAACCCCCTTTGCTACGCCCCTGCCTACTTAGAAAATATTAAAAAAAAGGGAGTTTAATGCCCCCCCCATTTTTTAATAGAATGTGCAGCTTTTTTTTTTTTTTTTTTGAGTTGGAACCTTATTGCACATACACACACAAAGCTCATTGTTCATGAAACTAGGTTAAGAAATTACATGCACACTTCACATTACAATTCTTATTAACAGGCACGTGAAGATGACGTTTCCAACTTCACATTGCTATGTGATTCTGAACCGTCTTGGTGTATCCTACCCCTCCTAAAAGTTTGTAAAACTAATTTCGAATCACCCTGTATGTGTTAGTGACGTCAATTACGTCTCTTCAGAGTCATTCCACGGTCACTTACGTTACTTTAGACAGAATTTTTAGTGTTTAACGTGCGATGTGCTGTCTACGTGACCTTCATGGTTAAATATGATAAATTTTAGTATAATGGATCAAATCTTTTATATCTACTGTGGTTTTGGATTTTTAAATGTGTATACTCATACAGAAAAAAATTAAATGTCACGGTCACTTACGTAACGTGCACAAAAAAAAGTTTGTCAAACTGAAACGTATTATTTTATTTTTTTCTGTTATTCAAGTTTAAAATTCACAGCGTTTAAATATGATGGGCAATCATTCGGGGAATAAAAAAACATTTTTATTTATTCAATGAGATTTCAATAGGCTCAGTAAAAAAAAAAATATTTATTCATTTACGTTACACAGTATTGGTCACTTACGTTACTAATCAAAATTAATTTAAAATATGTACTATAAACTTTAAGTAATGATCACGGCAACGCTGTAAAATTTGCAGTGTTGAGAAACAACTTTAGGTAGTATGCAAATAAGTCTATATATTAACAAAATTCTGAATAAATTTTGAAATATTTTTGTCCCCCTTAATATGGAATGACCCTTCAGTGACGTTATAGTACGTCCCTTGATGACGTCACTTCCGCCCTATTAAGAGCGCCGCATATTACTAACGTCATTTCAATTGTAATTACAGTTTTCTCACTTTTAAGACACCACACCCTCTTAGTATTTGTCGATAATGCGCAAATTTTTAACTTGCAACATCTCGGGAAATATATACCTCACATACATGAAAATTTTTCAGTTTTCTTTTTAATAGGTAAGGGGATATTTTTGGGGATGTTCATAACGGGATGTTCATAAGGGGATATTCATAATGTATGATAGTTAAGAAGAGACGGTATAAAAATTAAATTTTGTATTTTAATACGTATACAATCCCTTGTAAAAGAAATCCATATCCGAAAGCTATTCTTAATTTGAAAAGAAAAAATGACATTTAGCATGTTTTTAATATTGGCTCGTGGTTTAAAAGATAACCAAACCGTAACATCTACTATTTTAAATCACTCTGTATAAATTTAAATCCGCATTCAAAAAGTGTTAAGTATTGTACTTGTTATTTTATACAATATTTTAGCCACAGTAATAAAAAAAAAATGAAAATTTTAGATCAAAATAGATTATTGTTTAATCAAAATAGCTTATTTACACTTTTCAGCAGTTGAATGAATCTTCTAATCAGTTTTTGTTGCTTATTAGTTTAATCTGAAAAGTAATTGTTTCTCTTGCCGAATGCTATTATATTCACTTGCACGACCTGTCAGTTACACCCATGAAGGTACTACTTAGACATTATATTCTTGTATTGTTTCAAGCGTTTCCTTAATCTCTTTAGAAAGGCTTGAGATCCACATACGAATGACTTTCAATGATCAATTTGGTTTTTCTCTAAGCATACGAACAGTTCCGAAAGCATTTTTTTTTTTTTTTTAAGTGCATCATTCAAACGAGTTTAACTTTCTTTAACCCTATGAGGCGCAACCCTTTCCTATGCTGAAAAAAGGGCAGCCGTTTCCATCGCTCTACTTAACTACCAGCAAGATGGCGGACGATCGAAACTTTCATCGCGTGCCACAGATCTAGAGAACCTTTTTTGACGACAGCTGGCTGTGTCGCACAGCCAGCTGTCGTCAGTAGCGGACCCAGGGGGCTTCAGCCCCCCCCCAAAGAGATTGCTAAAGGGAAACATTTTGCTTTATTATACACTTTAACCCATTAAGCGCCAAAGCTCCCGTACCGGGAACATCTATTATATATTTTTTTTCTTAAAATATTTTAACGCAATTTACGAAATACACATTTTATATAAACATTTACACTATAGAGTGTGTTATATAGTGTAAATGTTTATATAAAATGTGTATTTCGTAAATTGCGTTAAAATATTTTAAGAAAAAGAATATATAATAGATGTTCCCCTAACGGGAGCTTTGGCGCTTAATGGGTTAAGTAGATAAAATGATCTTTTTTTATAACTTAGCCCCTCCCAAAAAAAAATTTCTGGATCCGCTACTAGCTGTCGTCAAAAAAGGGTCTCTAGATCTGTGGTACGCGATGAACTTTTCAATCGTCCGCCCTCTTGCTGGTCGTTAAGTCGAGCGATGGCAACGGCTGCCCTTTTTCAGCATTGGGCAAGCTATCCAGCTGTTCTCCCATTCTTCCATTTTCCAGCAGATGTCAGTGTTGTTAAAAATAATCGTGACCATTTTTTGACGGGAAAGGACGTGCTAAAAAAGTAAAGGATTCTCGTGGAGCCATGTCACCCGCAACTACTTTTATAGAAATCAAATGTATTCTTCGTGACTGGCAACAGTCAAAACGCCAGAGTTTGGTGTTCCCAGAGTGGGAACACTGCGCGTTAAAGGGTTAAAAGCTATCCAACTGGCTAAACGCTGTATGCATGAGTTTTAAAGCTTGTAGTATTTGGTGTCAAATCGGGTGATATGTCTCCAAATGTCACCGAGTTTGGCGACCTCTGGAGCAATTTCATCCATCGGACCTGTGTGGTGTGCTTCTCTTTCATAGCAATATTATTAATCTATCAAATAACGGAAAGCTATAGAAATTTTTGGTGTAAATTTATGCTCGAACTTTCGAGAAATGTCGCCAGAGAGTATATGTAGCAGATTCAATCAACCCATCCAGTACTCACTCACTTGCTGTCAGTACCTAGCGAGTAACCCTTTGAGGCACAACCGTTTCCCAATGCTGAAAAAAGGGCAGCCGTTGCCATAGCTCGAGTTAACTACCAGCAAGATGGCGGACGATCGAAACGTTCATCGCGTGCCACAGATCTACAGACCCTTTTTTGACGACAGCTGGCTGTGCGGCACAGCGAGCTGCGTCAAAAAAGGTATCTAGATCTGTGGCACGCGATGAACTTTTCGATCGTCCGCCCTCTTGCTGGTAGTTAACTCGAGCTATGGCAACGGCTGCCCTTTTTTCAGCATTGGGCAATCTATCCAGCTGTTCTCGCATTCTTCCTTTCTCAGCAGATGTCAGTGCTGTTAAAAATAATCGTGACCCTTTTTTGACGGGAAAGGACGTGCTAAAAAAGTAAAGGATTCTCGTGAAGCTATGTCACCCGCAACTATTTTTATAGAAATCCAATCTATTCTTCGTGACTGGCAACAGTCAAAACGTCAGAGTTTGCTGTTCCCAGAGCGGGAACACTGCGCGTTAGAGTTAAAGCACCTTTCGCTGGAAAAAAAATTTCTTCCGATGTTAATAAAATAAAATAAGTGCGGATACCAATGATATTATTTTTTCCCGCCGTAGTAAAATCGTCATACCTAATAAACCTGTCTATTTTCCGACATCTTGGCAAAAGTGAAATCAAATTAACCGCGCTGTACGATCGCTTACGCCAGTAAATACCGAAGCTGTTCATTTATTTCGTAAGGCGCAAGAAAAAGCCAAGAACATTTAAAAAAAAAAAGAAGACATATTCCCTAAGTGACTCTACTTTTGGAAGGCTGTCAGACGGTGAATGGAGGTATCACGTTGACTAATGGCTGCTCGCAATTATGCATGCACAGTTGTTGCAACAACAAAGCCGTTGAAGCAAGGGGAACACGACAGGTTATTAGAACAAGATAACGGGGAGGGAGCCAACTTGATCAGATTCGTGTCGAGTGGGTGGAGAGGGGGTGGGGGTGGGTGGGGGACCTACGACAGAGCCCACGAACGCTGCGATCGATCTCGCGAGTTTGAGCCGTGGTTCTCCTGAAGAGCAGAGATGGAAACGCTTCGCTGTCGCTTGCTTTGCTTTGCGATGGGGATTTTGAATTCAGGAGCGAGCGGCGTATCGCATTTGATCATAAATGCAAATACCGCGCCGTGTTCCTTTTAATTGGGGGAGGGCGGATAGAATGTTCCCTCTTTATTTGCCATTGTTCCATGCTGCGAATAAAGTGCGTGCATAGAAAATATTACGGACTGCGGAATAAATGATGTATGAATTTTGGAAGACGTGAAATGTGAAAATCTATTAGTTTCGTTTATTTCCCGATATATAGAGGAGATGAAATGGAAGAACGATTTATTTCTTTATTTTTTTACGAATACGTATTAGTAAATGTTTTTTTCGTTTTTAATATTTAAGACAAAGTAAGCTGTCGGATTGAGTTGTTCGTTAAACCCATCGTCAGAAATAATTCTTTGTTAACGTTTTATTAGAAAGAAGTGTTGGACTGACTATTTTCAAATCAGACCCATTCCCTATGCATATAAAGGATCTCTAATTTTAAAACTGAATATATTGAAAACAATGATCGATGGAAGAATGAACAAAATTTTTTATTTTGAAATCTGCGTGTATAAATTTCTAGCAAACGGGCGGTACTGTATAATTCTAAACTGTCTGAACACCAGAGTACTTTTTCATATTAGGTTCATATTAGTTCATATTAGGATCTGTAGCACAAAGCTGTACATTTTTATCACGTGCAACTAATTTTGAAACTTTTATATCGCATTTTACAGTTTTCAAAATGAATAAACATGTTGTTTCTTGCTTTCGATTTAGTTTTTTAAATTGTGGAGTTCATTTCTAGGAAATACAGTCCTGCACTGTTTTTCGTTTATCGGGATTTCGGGATGGAGACTTATTAATAACGCGGGATTGGCATTTCATTCACCTAAGGATTCATTTCAACATAGAATAATAGGAAAAAGTAAGGTTTTACGCACTATGAAGTTTAATTATCAAATAACATTAATTATTACTATTATTACAATATCTTGCAGAAATATGAAAATTGTAGCTATGATATTCAAAATAATATTTTAATTTCTGAGTTGCTCAAAATGTATGTAAAAAAGGCAATGTAAAGAGTCACTCATCTTCCTAGTCTTGATCTAATTTTAGTAAAATAGCTAAAATCGTGAATTTAAAAAAATCTGGAGTGACTACACTCGATTTTCCGAACACTTACGATTAAGATCATTACCAAGCATTTAAATAAATTTTAATCGATGAATAATTCAAACATATATACCAAATTGCAGCTCAATCGAATGTGCCATTTAAACGCTAGCGCACTTTCAAGAATCCCCCCCCCCTATAGGCCATAATGTAAAAGAAATCTTTGTCGCAGCCCTGTAGAAAAACTGTAAGTCCTATACACACCAAAATCAATACAGGTCTTTCGGCGGTGGTTTTTAACATATAAACCAAATTTGAGCACAATCGAATGCCCCGTTTAGGAGCTATCGTCACACACACGCACACACACCTCGAAAAAATAGGATAAATGAATTCAGAAGACCTCAAAACGTGTCAATACACCAAAATCTCGAAGTCGAATTTTTTCATGGTTACAACACTTTCCTTACATGGTACATGTTCGGAAAGTAAAGAAAAACGTTACGTATATATTTTTTTCAAAAAGAACCTTTATTTCTTCAACTTTCGTGACTGTCGTAAATGTAAGAGGATATGATAATAAATAATAAAATTTCTAAGGAAAAACATTTGAACACACACAAGTGTTTTGTGAAAGAAATATTTCTCCTCAGCTATAGAAAAAATTCTTCACCCTACAAGTTATTGCCAATCAAAGCAAATCATTAAAATGGTCATTGCTTAATCATTTCATGTTTCCTCTGGGATTTACCCAAAATGTTCTAACCAATGCAAAATTACTCAGACCGAGGAATAAAATGAAATGGCCTAACCTTTATTCTGAATTTCTTTTGCTATTTCATAATTTTGCTCAATTTACTATTGTTTGGACACAAAATTATATATTTCGTAATACTTAGAAAATACTCGTAATACTTTCGCAATACTTTACGTCACTATCCAAATTGAATAAATAAAATCATTTCGTAACCACGTCAGTCTACAAGGAAACAATACTATAGTAGCATTCTATTTGATTTTCTTGTCCAATCCGTCTGGATCCTGAAGTATATAAACAGGCACCAACAATTGAAACACCCATTTCACCTTTACTCGCTGCAGAAAAGATGAAGTTTCTACTTGTTGCGGTGCTGTCGTTTTGCCTGGTCGTGTCGTCCATTCATTGCAAGCCTCAAGGGGAGCCTGATGGAGCGACTACTGAGGGCGGGAGCCCTGATGGGGAGACTACCGACGGAGGGAGCCCTGGTGGGGAGACTACCGACGGAGGGAGCCCCGGTGGAGAGACTACCGACGGAGGGAGCCCTGGTGGGGAGACTACTGACGGAGGGAGCCCTGGTGGGGAGACTACTGACGGAGGGAGCCCTGGTGAAGAGACTACATACGGAGGGAGCCCTGGTGGAGAGACTACACCGCCGTCAGAGAAGTGATAGCATGCGCTGCATCTGATGATCTTTTCATGACAGGTCGACATCCAACCTGAAGACGGCCATGATTCAGACGACTTTGCATTAATGTTCAACATTATGTTACCCAACCAAATTCAAACAATTCTTTAGATGTAAGAAAAGTTATGCACCTCCGTAAGCAAAAATAGAACTTTAATTTTCAATGCCATACAGCCTATTTTACTTTGTAACTATGCAAAATCTGAAATATACCGTCTTCTTGTAATACGAAAAGAGTCTTGCATTTTATTGTTGTTGATGTGTATTTTTTTTCCTACAGGACAAGCTGATAAAATGGTATGAATTAATTTTAGAGGATTATTAACAGTGTTTAACTATACCCGTCCATACTATCTGTGAAAAACCAATGGAGAATCAATTTTTTTCCATATAAAAGACAAAATTCTTACGAATCGGATATATATATTTTAATAAATATTTTATAGTAGTTTTAAACTATCGATTTCATTAAGATCTCTAAAGAATAATTTATACAAGTCATTGAAATTCTACAATTTAATATAACTTCTTGAAATACTTCATCATGAATTAATAAATTAAACTGATGTAATTTAATAACGAAACATTTATTTGTAATCAAAACCAAACAATGGATAGCAATGAAATAGTATTTGCTTTATTATATACTATGTAATAATATATTTACAGTTATATTTAATTTTAAATACGATATTTATAATGTTGTTTATAAATATAATACTTAGTAGCAATAATAGTTTAAGTTCAGTCTTAATAGAGCTCGCAAATGACATCACAGAAAATGATCTTGTAACTTACATTACATTATGTAAGCTACTTATAATAGCTAAATCTAACTCGATTAACCGAGTTTAAATAATTAGGTAATTTTGTCATGCTGAGAAGTCTTATATTTATGACGACAGTTATCATAGACCTGGTTAATGAATGGCACAATTATCACAATATCGAATATATGTCAATAAACTTTCTTTAAATAATTATTTTGGGTATAACGATTATCAAAAAAATCAATCTTGGTTTTTAAAAATGGATCGTAGGAAACAAATAGTGTTATTTGTGCCATTTGCCAATCCTCTTACAAATATAGCCAGCGACTAAAAAAGCCCTTTCGGCGTCTACACTTGTCGCGGTTTTACTGTATAGTCATGAATTTAAGACAAGTATTCTCCTCGAACTCCTTCATTTTCATATGTAGTCATTACCTTTTTTAGTTTCATATGCAGCCATTTCCTTTGTTAACCGGTTCCGGCAAACTGGCACCGGAGTCGGTAGACGTCTATTGATGCCAGATCCGCCGGATTACCGGATCCGTTTTTCCGTGTTGCAATCCCAAGTTCTGGTACATACTCATGAATAATCTGAGGCATTTCTGTTAGAGAATGAGATATTTATTTACGCATTATTTTGAAATTATTTACGCATAGACACAAGCTAGGTTCGTGGCAAGGAAAAGTTTTTTAAGGGGAATATGAAATATTTCTAGATCATTAATAAACAAAATTTCTGAATGGTGTAAATACAGAAGGTGAAAGCTCATGTTAACTAGCCTGAAAATCTAGGGTTGGAGCGAGTGAATGTACACCTATACACCTCTCTCTTGCTACGCTTCATGTATAAGTACAGATATACTCGAATTTATTATAACATTAACACAAGAGATAAGTCGTTGAAGAAGTTTTCAACTGTTGATTACTAATCGTACGTATCTAAATCGAACTACGTATTTTGAACTGGAGAATATATTGCAGTCAATGTATATCTTTCCTTACTTTCTTTTTTTTCATAAATCATATAGGGCCATGTGGGGGAATTATGGGTCACTCAGATTTGTGGGCAAATAATGGTCACACACCTTATAGCCTTCTTATTTTTTTCCAAGTTATACTTAAACATTCTTAGTTTTTATATCAAGTTAGAAACCAATGTAACTATAAAGCAAATAAAAAAATTGGAGTGACTCCACTCAACTTTCCGAACACTTACGATTAAGATCATTACCAAGCATTTAAATAAATTTTAATCGATGAATAATTCAATCGTATATACCAAATTGAAGCTCAATCAAATGTACTGTTTAAACGCTAGCGCACTTTCAAGAATTTCCTCCCATAGGAAATAATGTAAAAGAAATCTTTGTCGTAGCCCTGTCGAAAAACTATAAGTCCTATACACACCAAAATCAAAACCGGTCTGCGACGGTGGTTTATAGCATATGTATCCAATTTGAGCTCAATCGAATGCCCCGTTCAGGAGCTATCGTGTTCACTCACACATACACACACACACACACACACACACATACGTACATCTCGTAAAAATAGCATAAATGAATTCAGAAGACCTCAAAACGTGTCAATACACCAAAATCTTGAAGTCGAATTTTTTCATGATTACAATACTTTCCTTACATGGTACATGTTCGGAAAGTAAAAATTTAAAAGGAAAACTTTTTAAAATTGATTCGTGATTGTTCGCTAAGAGATAAATTAGCATGAAATATTTATGTCCACTTGGAGACTGAGAAGTTCGAAAAATTTATATTAAAATATTTGATCCAGATTCCCGTTGGAGGGTAATTAGAAAAATTAAAACTTTTAAATTTGTAATTGTTGATTCACGGATTGTGAGAGACGATACATACATATGCAACAATTTTTGGCCAATGGATGATCGGGAAGGTGGCATAAAATTGTAACAAAAATAACTTATTTTTCAGCTTCAATCTCGCGGGATTACGGTCCTAATCCCGCGGGACTAGTCCCGCAAACATTTATACGGGATCCCGTTCCCGCGGGATCGGATTGCATTCACTATTCTTTTCTGGACAACCCTTTGTCATCTAGCCTCTATTTATTGAAAAAGAGTAAGTCATCAAGTCATCAAAGAGTAAGTCATCTTGCATCATATGTTGCCTAGGTTGGTTGGCTTGTGGAGGTTTAATGGGACAAGATCCAAGAAAGATGTATTGCATATTTTGCATACTCGTTTAAAATTTTTAATATAGTGTTTAAAATTTTTAAACATATAATTGTTTCACTTTAGTTTATTGTCGAAGAGTGACATCTTAGTTGTACTAGACCGCTTTAAAGCTATTGTCTGTCTAGGGAAAGAACTTCCTCGAAAAACAAAGTGTTCGAGTTAGTTCTTTTGGTAACAGACAGTGCGAGCATTATCCTTTGAGGGTCTTCCACAATTCCTGCCTACGGGGTCACTTTTCTACGGTTTCCTCGGGTCAGGCGCGTAGCCAGGAAAATTTTTCGGGGGGGGGGATATGCGCCTGAAAATTTTTTCGGGGGGGGAATATGCGCCTGAAAATTTTTTCGGGGGGGGGATATGAACTTATTTGTGTATAAATAGACGGAATTTCATCATTAATCCAAAAATTTCGTGGGGATATATCCCGATATACCCCCCCCTGGCTACGCCCCTGCCTCGGGTGACCTCGTAACGAGGTTTGACTCATATACAGGGTTGTCCAAATTAAACTTCCCCCAACTCACAGGCCTGTGCAGGATGTTGTATGGGTCATAATGTGATGAAATTTGGAAAACAGACACTTCAGATCATGCGCTCGAGATTTATTTAAAAAAAAATATTAGTAAAAGAAGTTGCCGATAGGTTGCGCTGCAGATCAAACAAGACATTCTACAGATGTTCTATATGTGTGCCGTGGTTCTCCATAACTCTTTCCATTCGTAAAGCAGTGTGTTCCACAGCGGAACGCAGTAAGTCCACATTAATTCCACGAACATTCCGAATAATTGCGTCTTTCAGATGTGCTAAGGTTGCTGGTCGTTCTCGGTAAACCTGATCCTTTAAGAATCAAAATAACCAAAAGACGCACGGTGCGAGATCAGGCGGGCGAGGAGGCCAAGCTGTAGGGAAACAGCGGCTGATCACACGTGCATCGGTGAAAGTTGCCCGTAACACCTATTGAACGCCACGAGCAATATGGGGAGGTGCACCATCCTGTATATATATCGTTCCCTTGAGGCGGCCATTTTGCTGCAGTTCAGGGATCACAAATGTTTGCAACATGTTTTGATACCGTTTTCCTGTGACAGAGCAGGTTTCGAAACTTCTTGGAGTCACCTCTTCAAAAAAATACGGCCCAATGACGAATGTTGCGGTGAAACCGCACCATACCGTAACTTTTGCAGGGTGCAAGGGCACTTGATGGATTGCACGAGGTTTTTCACTTGCCCAAATGCGGCAGTTGTGCGGATTCACTTGACCATTCAGGTGAAAATGGGCCTCATCTGTCCAAAGGATGTTCCACGGTCAAGCAGCATCGACTTCCATTCTGGCAAGGAACTGCAGCGCAAATGTTTCCCGAATTGCAGGCTCCCCGGCGGACAGCTGATGAAGACTATGGATTTTGTAAGGGAAATAACCCAGGATTCGGTGCATTACACGCCAGACAGTCGAATAGGGCATATCAGCAGCACGAGAAACAGTTGGCACACTGACAACACCATGTGGCGATTGGCTAGTGGCATCCACGACCGCCAAAGCAACATCTTGTACGCGTGCAGCATCCACAACATGTCGTCCTCTACCTGGTAAAATTCTCAGCTGCCCGGTTCTTACGAACTTCATCATGTCTCGTAAAGCGCGTGATGTCATGGGTCCTCGGCGTAAGTTCTTTAGCCGACGGAATGCTCTTATCGCAGCACAGGGGTTCTCGTCATTCTGGTAGAAAAGTTTCACTAACAGAGCTTTGTCTTTCAAAGTCGCCATTCAACAGCACTCCAGCGCTATTCATCAGCGATCTGGAAACAACTGCCTGTGCAGCGCCTGTCTTCCACTTTTGTAGGGCTCGTCTGTTGGATACGTTGCGCAGAAGCTTTATTTCTGCAAATCACGTTGTTCAAATATGCAAATTACTAGTGTTACAGCGCCACCTATCGGTCACTTCTTGTACTAATTTTTTTTTTTTTTAAATAAATCTCGCGCGCATGATCTGAAGTGTCTGTTTTCCAAATTTCACCACATTATGACCCATACAACATCCTGCACAGGCCTCTGAGTTGGGGGAAGTTTAATTTGGACAACCCTGTACATAAGCGTCTTTTTGCATTCTTGTCATATCGTTAGTAACGCAATAGATAGAACAGCAAACTCAGTATGAAAGATGGTTGCACGCGAGCCCTGGAAGTGATTAGGGTAAGATGAGGTATTACGAGTCAGTGGCTGGAATTGTTACACTTGTTGCAGACAGAAGCTCTCGTAAAGATATTTGTGCGTTGGGTGAAAGAAAATATTCAGATACCACCATGTTTAGTCAAGCGGCAGTGTTTTGTCGATGCATAAAAATTTCAGTTTTCAGTGAACGAAGATATAACTTCAGCTTGTCATATCTTCCCTGAAAATGAATATTAGTTGTTTCTTTTGTTAATTGTTTCAAAAAATATATATTCTCCTTTAAGTCATAGACCGTAAATCACTATGAGCTTACTTATGCGTACGTGGTAGTTGATGCTTTGTTCTATGTCAGAGGTGTTCGGGTTTTATGGGGAACAGATTGATGATAGTGATAATTGTATTCTTATGGATATCTTTTGATTTGTCAGACATTGTGGATGAACTACGTCCAAAGTTGCTGTTTTTACGAAAGATAAGTAAATAATTCTGTAAAACGAATTGTTAAGTTTCAAAGACTGATGTTCTTAATTTTTTTCCACGTGTTGTATGGGATAAAGTCTAGTCCAACTGACCCTGCAAAAATATTTTAAAATATGCAAGAAGATTAAGGGGCCGATACTAACCGACCTCTCATTTGTGACATTGCTATATGCAAGGAGAATTTGTTACAGTCGGAATGATTTCTACCAACCCTGTTGATTGTATAATCCCATACAGTGTTGGCAATGTTGTTGTGGCACGTTCGTCACATCACAAACGTGATGTATATGAAAGCCTTCTGTGACATGCATTCGTGTCAAACTTATGACGTTACAGAGTGATGTCGCAGAGTAGTGCGGAAAAGACCCCGTAGGTCATCATGGCATCCACCCTTTGGCGTCAAAGTGCTATATGGGGTACTCGATATTTCAATTTGTGTCATCAGAGGGGCATCTTTTAGTCTATTGACAATAGCATTATACTCCCAATCATGCAAACTTTCTAATGACGAGCAATAATTTTTTATTTCATACATTTTATAAAAGGCCACATGTTAAAAAAAAAAACGAAAAAAATTTGTAGGGTCACCCTGTATACAAAAAATTCAGTTCAGAAAATAAAGTCTTATCTTTCGGAAAATTGTTTCCAAAAATTTAGCATAGTACTTAATAAGATTGACAAGCGAAACTTTTTGGCAAATTACTAAATTTTTGTTGTAAGATTGTAACAGAAATTCTGTAACGGACGGCTTATAAATTGAATTCAATCTTTCTTTCCCCGTTTCGAATTGGAATACCAAAGGCGTCCGTAAAAGAAGAAAGATGACGCAGCTAGTCGAAGTCAATTAGATTCACGCAATACTCTAATGTAAACGGACAAGTGACAGTGGAAATAAAGCATAAATATTTTCCCTTCACTTTGTATTTAATTTGTTTCCGTTCTTCAAGAATCGTCCCTCCGCCATTGGAGATTAATGCTAGAAATTTTTAAGTCGAATAACTAAGTGAATATTACATTTACACATTTGCAATATTTTGATAATTATTTTATAAAGCTAGAACTATTTGTTGGTAGAATTGGAATATCAAGTCTTCTTTTTAATTCGAATTTTTGGGATACAAGGTCAATGTATAAGGTTTTATTTTTATTTTCAAATTGGGATCTTAAAATATGGCAGAAAATTGTAACTGCTCGTCATTTGAAAATTTTCTGTAACTGTAAATATAATGCCTTTGTCAATAGTTTAACCCTTTATCTACCAAGGTAAGAATTGCCAAGAATATCAACCTGAAACTATTTATTTTTCCTTGTTTTAGTTTGACAATGAGAGATCAATAGTCCGGTCAAATTAGACCAAAAAATAGGAGTGAGGTTACAAAAATTCACACCCAGCTGAAAGTGGGTAGGATTGTTCAAAACACCATCATAAATGAAATCTTAAAAAGTCCTCATCGATCCGACACCCGGAAAAACATTTACACGGGGTCAAAGGTCAAATAGACGAAAATATCGTTTTAACTACCTCTAAATTTACTTTTAAGAATTTTTGCAATGCATCTCATCGTACGCTAGCATGCACGTTCATATAAATGCATATACAACCCATTTTGACCGACCGCGAGTCTATTTTGAAAAGTTTTTGCATGCCGTCTGTACGTACGTATGTACATATGTATGTAACTCGCATATTTCAAAACTATTGGTCGTAGAATCTTGAAACTTAATATTTAGGATTGCTGTAACATCTAGTTGCACACCTTCCCTTTTGGTCCCGATCGACTGGATAGTTTATCTACAGAACCGCCCAAAAGATTCTAAATACATTACGCTCTATGGGCCGAAATTTATTAAACCGTATTTTAGAGGTATTAGGCTACTTCAAACGACTCACAAGTGATATCTGTTGTTAAGAGTTACAAAATGGATTTCTCCATCGAAAATGGTGTCTTTATCATTTATAGTTCTGCGACAGGAACACTCAAAAGATTTCCAACGCATTACGGTCAAGGACAGTTTTAGGGACATTCATCCGTTTCAAGCACAATACCGTCCTACCAAGTTAGGTAATCATCCAACCACGATCACGTGCTTCTCTCAAAAATTACACCGATTTGGTGTACGTGTGTATGTATTTAACTCCCATATCTCAAAAACTATTAGTAGTAGAATGTTGAAATTTCATGTATAAGATTGTTGTGACATCTAGTTCTGCTTCTCGATTTTTGGATCCAATCTATCGTAGAGTTTATTTACTGGACCACTCAAAAGAATTTCAATACATTAATGTCTACGGACATGCCGACTAGATTGTATGGTGGATAAAGCACCGTACTACGGTTTCGGGTTCAACTCCCGTCGGTCGGGGTTCGATCCCCGACTAGGCGTGGATATCATTGTGTCCGCCCCTTCATAGGGTGCAACGTTGTTCCACCTACTAGGTGCCCCCATAATAAAGTGACCAGCAAGTCCAGCCTTAGTAGTGGCCACTACTTCCAAAGCAGAGGCCTGCCATTTGAAAAAAAAATGTCTACGGACATCTTTAATATATTACATTTGTAGTCAGTTGCTATTGGTCCATGCCCAAATTCTCGCCATTTGTCATCGACTTTTAATTATAGAATGTTGAAATTTTGTATTTAGAAATATTGTAACATCTAACTGTGCATCTCTTTTTTGATTGCAATCGACTGGGTAATTGATTTACAGGATCGATCTTTTATTATTCAATAGTTTCAAATTAAACAGAATCACAACATATCCGCGGAATAGGCCTACCGGGGAAACCACATTAAAAAAAAAAAAAAAAAAAAAAACGCGCCGAGTGCACTACCTCAAAGGTGGCGTGGAAGCGTGTGCATATTATGACGATTACAACTCTTCCAACTTCTTGAATCGTTATATCTCAGAAACGGTGGCTCGTAGGAAAAAAGGTATTTAGTAGGGATCGACCGATACCACATTTTCGCCGATGACCGATACCGATACTTTACATATAAATTCATTTTCAGAAATAGCCGATACCGATACTTTTAAGATATGATATCGGCCGATACCGATACTTAACCGATACCGATACTTTACATAATTTAATGTCATTTAAACCTACATCTGTATTCAGGGTAGTTTTTGTAACGAGAGTGTAGTTCTCATTAAAATGAATAACGGCATGATGAAATTTGATCCCAGTAGAAAGCATTAAAAAGAAAAAGCAGTCGATACATTGAAGTGTGAATTTACAGTAGTTCTAGTCTTTCTTTTCTATTCAATCATGCCGAAGAATGGACGAATTTATAAAAAGCTGAGCACTGGGAAGCGTCTTAGTGTGCAGGTTCGGAATTCTTTCTCCTCGCGTGGCTGTCGATCTAGTGGTCTAGAGTTTTGGGCGATTTTTTCCAGATGTTACGTGAATATGCGTCAGATTCCCTTAAAAAGTCCTCTGTCCAAGCCCCCCCCATAGGTAGATGCCCCTCATTTAGGCTTGACAGAACAGAAACACGGGGGGGGTTGGCATGGCAGTTAAAGGGATATATTAATAAGAGAATCCATTTCCATTTCCGACTGGTGCAAATATTTAAATCAATTTTTCTCAACCTCTATTTTGTCGCCTAATTGTTGCTATGAGCCAGATAAAAGGTTTCCATATTAGGCCCAAAACAGCTTCCTGCTTGCTCTTACTATATGTGTCTTAGTTTTTGGTTCATGCCTCGATTTTTTGCTTACAAAAGTAAACGCATGAAATTTATTCAACTTCAACGCTTGCAAGCTTTATATAGATTTTCTTTAATTATAATTCTTTCACATATGAAAATACTTTTTAGATTACTTAAACTGCATTAAATTGTGATAATGTATAAACTGTACAGTATTATAAGTACATATGTATTTAGATATTGTTCATTAAATACGTATGTAAATTCTTCCCTAAAAATGCATACCTACCCTTAAAATGCATAATAAGTTCACATTAATTAATGGTTTTATTTATCTGCTCCAATTATTTAACCACTAAGGGAATTATTAAATGTTTTAGCAAGATTTCTTTTTAATATGAACTCATAGTGATCATTTTTAAGTTCTTTTTGGAAATCCGAATATTTTGATTCTCCAGACAGGGTTAAGTCGCAATTAATTCGGACGATCCATGTATTTGATGTTTTCCGTACGAAGAACAGGTACACACCGATTATTCCTGTGTTTTCCTTATATATAAACCAAATACTATTCACAAGAAATATGTTTCTTACCCCAAAATTTGAAGTAAACTAAATAATAATTAGTATTACTAATTATAATAATACAGCTTCAACTTTTTAAATTAATAATATAAATAATTATTAGATATTGATAATTATTACACTTCTCAAAATAGAATGATACAAAAATCCTACGTTCTCTCATTAATCTGAAAGATAATAAAATCATTAAATGTTTGATAATTCGTACTTTTGATAGTGTGTAATGTTTTAAAAATGAATCATTTAACTTCTGGACCAACATAATTAAAGTTCACGGGAGTCGCCAGTTTTCAAGTCACTGCGAAAAAGTTAATTTCTTTGAGACACAAAGAAGGAATAAATTGTTTTTACATATAGATTTCGTTTATAATTTTAGTATCATTAATTTTGTCATTGAAACAGCTACAATATGAAGAAAAATATTTTTGCTCGTTTTCAAGCTACGCCTTGGAGGGTCTAAATAAAAGATGCTTAAAAATGACGAGATTAAATGAAGGTTAAAGAAAAATCCAAAAATGATAAACTAAATTCAATTTTCAAGTCTTAAAAAAAAAGTTGCTACTTAAAGTATCCATATTTAATGAAATTGATCTTCCGTGTTTTTGTTTTTATGGTCATTGTTAACATGTTTTTCTGTGATTGATATGAACAAATTTTATACGTTTTAATTCTAAGCTCTGAGCAGGGGCGGCGTGGTATGGTAAGCAAGGTCTGGGTGCCATCGTCGAAAGGGGGGCAATTTCGAACTAAAACTGAGAAAATCTTGAGCAGTGGTTCCCAAACTTTTTTGCCCTTCTCTTCAAAAAATCTTCAACTAGATTTTTTTCCCGCGACCCACTATTACATAACGATAACCAATATAAGCTATAGAAAATAGTATAGTTTACTATATATATAAAATACTAAAGTTAAATTTTTCCCACCCTTTTCGACCCACCGAAATTGCTCCCGTGACCCAACAATGGGTCTCGGTCCACAGTTTGGGAACCACTGATCTAGAGCACAAAAGAGGCGCCTTTTTGTACGTTTGCAGAGGGGCACCATAGGGGGGGGGGTATGACCGACAAACGTCATTCGGTTCAAACCCTATCCCCGTTTGCATGCGCAGAAATACGATTCACTTCCGATAGCAGAATGCTACTTTCGGTTTCAAATATTTCCGACTGACTAATATTAAAATGTCTCTATCTGAAGTTCTATAAACTAAATAGAAACAAATTCCTCAAACATATTTCGAAGGCTGAAATATTTCACTTTAACACACATATGGGCAACCGCCGGCCGTAGGCCAGATGTGGACCGCCACGGCTTTTGATCCGGCCCGCGGAACATTTGAAAACCCCTATAAACCATTCAATACCCCATATAAATTCCAATTATACGGCGCCACTTCGCTAAAATCCGCAAGTTTGGCTCGCGACTTCGCTAACATCCTAAAGTTTGGCCCACAACTTTTCAAAGGTTGCCCATACCTGCTTTAACACTTTAAAAGTCGTCATCCCCTGAAATATCAAACGATGTCAAGGGCCGTCTCCCCCATCAAGTTTGATATCTATATCATACCCAAGCCGAATCAGATGTCCTTGCGCCAATTTTTTTAAATAAAAATTTAAAGCATGCCTCTTAAGCATGAAATCTATATCAAGAGCTAGACTTTCTCCAACGATATCGAAAGACTATATATACAGTAGAATCTCCCTATAACGAAGTCTCCTTACAACGAATTTCTACCTATGACGAAAATTTTCATGGAAACGTAACTTTAAGGCTTAAATAACACTATAAACATTCTCCATATAACGAAGAGCTTATCTTCCCATAGTGAATATTTCACATTTACCTTTGATTTTTTTTTGTTTGTTTTGAAGAAAATTTTAATTTTTGAACAGTCCACTTAGTGGAATAGTAACAGAAGATTAAAATGGAGGCCAGGAAAGTTAAACTGACTCCGATAATGAAGACACCTCACCAGCGCCCGATTATGACCAACAGGGGCACCGGGCATTGATAGATTTGGGGGCCCCCAATCTATGAAATTTGTTA
The DNA here is from genome assembly GCA_038373885.1 of Cheiracanthium punctorium. Taxonomy (NCBI): domain Eukaryota; kingdom Metazoa; phylum Arthropoda; class Arachnida; order Araneae; family Cheiracanthiidae; genus Cheiracanthium; species Cheiracanthium punctorium. Next base: position 110,053 of record JAWZYV010000202.1, read on the forward strand.
TATTTTTAAAATTGTGATATAAAAAAGAATATTTCAGAAAAAAATTTTAAAATTGGGGGCCCTTTCAAGTCGGGGGCCCTGGGCAAAGTCCCGATTTGCCCATATAATAATAAGGCCCTGCGCTTCACGACCAAATCCACATCAAACTTTAATGCTTCAACCTTTGAAAAATATTAAAAAGAGGTTTCCAAATGGAAGAAAATATGCCTCACTCTATTTTCAGCGGACTTTTAAAATGTGAATATTTTTATGAAAATTTAAAATAACAGAATACAAAACAATGTAAAATAACGGAATTTTGAAGTAAATAAACGTAAGTGAATTACATATTTTATTCTCTAAATTCGTGGATTGTCTTTACTTTTGAATATTTCATTTATACAATGAAAAGTAAAAAACCGTAAGTTTAACAAATTTATAATAAATGCCAATTTGTTTTTAATTGAAAGTCATAATTTAATACTTTTAAACATCGAATTAACTAAAAAGTTTGTAATATTTGCTGAAATAATTGCAAAAATCGCTAATCTCTGTACAACGAAATTTTCTCTATAGCGAATTTTTTAACTGGAACCCAGCGAGTTCGTATGAACTCTTTTTCGAGTCCACACAGTGAGAAAATAAACGTTTATACAACTGAAGTAAAGTGATAGCCTACCTCTCGACATTTGTTTTCTGCAATCCTTGCAGATGGCGTATTTAGTGTTGGGCACCAATTCAAAATAATTTAGAAGAATAGACGATTGTCCTGTTAAACTATCATCTAACGATTCTTCGTGCATAATTTCGACCACACTTGGTGATACGAGATTCATTTAGCGATGGTTAGAATTAAAAAAAAAAAACACAGTTCGAAAACACTCGCGCAAACAAATGTGCCAATGAAACGACGCCTCTCATCTCATTACCAAAATAAAGATTCTAGAATGGTGTTGCGCCTGCGTGGTTTTCTTCTGAAAAGCGAAGTATCGGTTGAAAAGTATCGGTGAAAATGGATGAAAGTCAGAGAAACCGATACTTTCCCGATACTTTTAGAATCGGAAGAACCGATACCGATACCTAAAAAAATAGCAGGTATCGGCGCCGATACTATCGGTTGCCGATACTATCGGTCGATCCCTAGTATTTAGACATTATTTATAGATAATTATCTGATCTACAATTTTTGTCTGAACTAATTTTATGATAAAACTTACCGTTTTGCTGAAAATCGCGAAAAACCCGTTTTTGTGACCTTTGACACCGTATAAATTTTTTTTCCCAGGTGTCGGATCGATGAGGACTTTTCAGATTTCATTTATGATGGTGTTTTGAACAATCCTACCAACTTTCAGCTGGGTGTGAATTCTTGTAACCTCGGATGTCTAAATTGACCGGACTGCAATACTGATTAATGTATCAGGTTGTAACGAAAGTTTTCTGCCAAATCTGTTCGAATCAGCTCATGCGGTATCCTGCGATTGAACTTGTAATTAAAGTTCATGCGATGGATACCGTGATTAATGGACATGTCACTAGCGTCTAACGCCTTAACTAGCTTTCGAGTGGTTAAATACTGATCTAACACAAGTTCTCGCTGGCGGTTCTCATTTCTACTCATGAACATGAGTAGGCCGTAGAGATGAGTTCGGGCTCATTTTTTGAAGCCCGAGCCCGCCCGAGCCCGAAGACTTTTAATCCGAGCCCGCCCGAGCCCGAGCAATATTATTAAAGTTGGAGCCCGAGCCCGCCCGAGCCCGAAATGTCAGCTAAAGACAAATAAAATGAACTACTTCATTAATAGGATACAATAAATTTTGGAGCTTCACACACCTTCTAGTCCCCCGTGCCGCTATTTTTTGAAATAAGTACATCTATTTATCCCATAAATCACTTTTTAAAATTTGTTTCAAGGAGTATGTTCAACAAAGGAGAAATTTTTCACGAGCCCGAGCCCGAACGCAATCGTGAATTACAGAGCCCGAGCCCGAGTCGGGCCCGGGCTCGGGCTCGGGCTTTCGGGCTCGGGCTGAGCCCGTCTCATCTCTAGTAGGCCGGCCCTCTGCTTCTTGAATGTCATAGTCCTTGTGTTAGAACTTTCAGTACCAAACCTTCACAGCGTCATATGATACAACAGTAATACCGAAAGCTGCACACATAATTCGTTGACATTCTGTAGCTGACTTTTTTCACTAGAACTGGAAGTAAATGAGGGTTCTAATCCAGTATCGTGATAGTTTTCAATGTGAGTTACCTTGTACTAATGGTAATGATATTTTTTTACAAATTTCCCAACAGTGTTCTAAAGTAAGTCTCTTTCAACTGCTAAAAATCGTTTGTCAAAATATGAGCAAGCAGTGAACGCGAACTGTTCGTGCAGACATTTCCGGTGGCGGGAAACTTTCGTTACAACCTAATAATATATAAAAGAACATTGAGAAAATAATAAACACTAGCTTTACGTCTGATGACTGTTTCATAAGCAATGAATGAGTCTTTATCAAGAGTATAGCACAAACAAAACTGAAGGGGTCGAAGTCACGTAATACTTTGACACATTTTTGGGAAATCTAACTTTTAATCCTAAAACCAACATCCAAAAATTCACTAAAGCCCATATTTTTTTACTTTTTTTCGCTGGCCTGATATGATTATAAAGTGAGCTGAAAGCTTTCCATTAACAATCTTACTTTAATAGAACATGTAGTCATGATGCGAGCTGATTAAATGAACAATTTGGTAGTGATTTTTCAAAGAAATGGTTACAATGAATTAATGAAAACTTTTTAAAAACAGTTTTATTTTTACGGTACTTCTAAGTACTGTCAGGATAAAGGATTTAAAACATGAGCCTTTGATTAAAAAAATTCAATTACCTAGTAAAGTTAACTGCTCAAAAAATACCTAAAATTAATTTTAGGTTAATACCACACAATGAATGTAAATATGACAGAATCTGTAGATACACATGATGTTTAAATATTCATATTCCATTTTTGAAATCTTCTAAATTAAACTAACTCTAAAAGTGAAAAAGAAATGGGTTTTCAAATTTTTACTTATTTAAATCGGTCCACTTTTTTGTCATTAGGAATTTGACCACAATATATTATTAAAAAGAATTTAATTAAAGTTTCGGCATGTATGACGCAAAGGAATGTAAAGCAATTTTAAGGTAACACATCTTCTGAGTTTGTTCATATTCTGATTTTGATCTTCGCCAAATTGAATTTTGTTTGGATAAAATATATATCTATATAAAATCATTGTTTTCATCTTTTTTATGTATTCTTATCACGTGATGAATCTTTTTTATCAAGATAGTGCAAAAGAAAGGAAACAGTATAGAACACAAAAACCGTTTGCACCTGAGCCCTGAAAAGGATCAATATCAACTATAATACAACTATGTGGAAGTGGGAATTTGCTACAATCGCCGGCGAGTGTGTTTCCGGGTTTTATAGTGTTCCCGAGAGAAATAAATTCTAGTTTGCCAGGTTCCGGACATTCACTGAAAAACTGCATTTCTAAATAGTTCCTCTGAAAAACACGACAGATTTATTTAAAAGTTGGACGTAAAATTTGAGGGTCATTTGAAGAATCTCTCACACAGTTGAAAAATAATAAGAATTTTCCAATAATGAAAGGAATAGGTTGACAATTCAGATTTTTTTTTCCTTTCTTAGAGTGTAAAACTGAAAATCATGAGTTAATTTTACTATACCTTTTAAAATACTGCTTTGAAAAGTTCTTCAATTAATATATGAATTTGACAGATGCATATTTGTTTAAACTAACATGCGTCTCAAATGTATGAGAAATTATGAGAATTAAATTGAAAAAAAAAATGAACAGAAAAAACAGAAAAGCGTATTACACTGATAGTAGTAGTAGTAGTTCAACATTTCACCATACAATAGAGCTAAATTAGCTGCAACCTTTCAATGGAGAAACGTTGAACCATGATTTGGTTGTTTGATTCGTTTAAGCACCAAATCATGGTTCAACGTTTCTCCATAGAAAAGTTGCAGCTAATTTACAGTGAATTAGCTGCAATCATTCTATGGAGAAACATTGAACCATGATTTGGTGCTTGAACTGATCAAAGTACCAAATAATGGTACAACAAAAGCGAATAAGGGTTCAACGTTTCTCCATCGAAGGGTTGCTGTTGATTTAGCTCTACTAATTATCTATAATATCTATATACTTATATAATTATCTATAATACAATTTCATACATTACAATTACAAATACAGTAAAACCTCGATACAATGATACTTAAGGGACCCAATAAAAGGATCGTTCTAGAGGGATGTATGGTTGATATGGAGGGGAAATTCTATTGTATGGAAATTCCGCGGGACCTCAAAATTGTATCGCTCAAGAGGCTTTATTGTTGCATCAAATATCGTTTTAGCGAGGTTTTACTGTATCTCGTTATGTTTGATAAAGATTTGAAAATATCTGATACACCGAAAAAGTTCTGTCCCCAAAACTTTCGTAGGGTGAGTTCTGTTACTACTGGAACAAATACTTTTGAGTATTTGTTCCAGTTAGTGCTACAGTTTCAAACGGAAGCTTTTCCATGGACGTCAATCACTGAAGTCAGGGGCGTAGCCAGAAATTTTTCATGGGGGGGGGGTTACGACTACTGCAACTCACATTTATGTAATGAGGGAGTGAAGAATATACATTTTGTATAGCAAAAAATTCCTCATGGGGGCGTTATGACCCCCTAACCCCCCTTGGCTACGCCCCTGACTCAAGTCAACTTGCAATCTTAAAATATGTCATCTGCAGATACTTGAGTCTTTTTAGAAGATTACATTCCAGAATTTTCAATCGTTTTCTTAATGTGTTTTCATTAATATAAATCCATTTTTTTCATTTACAGAAGTTTTTAAATTGATTTTTCTTGTAAAAATTAAATGATACATCATGGTATTTTCTACCATCTTAAGATGAACTTTTATCGCTATTTCAAAGATGTTAACAATTTCTACTACATTTTTTCAAAAGAAAACTAGTCCATGCCCATGCTGTCACATATGCAAACAAACAAACAAACAAAAAAAAACCGGACATCTTTCAGAAACTCTAACGAACGTAAGTTTTCAATAAGAAAAGTATCGAACATGGGGAGCAAATAATAATTTGAGAAAATATATTGTACTTATCTATTCAGTAAAATAAATTATACAGTGAATTGAAAATAACTTTCTAAAATATGTCTATGTAATGATTTATTTAAAAGAAACGACTGAAAGCATTACGTAACAGTAAAGTATTATTTGAGAATTCGTATTTTTGCAATTTCGTCGATTTCTGGGAAGAAGAATGAGCATGATTTTTTTGTTCATCATTTTTGAGAAAACGTAGGCGAACTGATATGAAAAGATGTGTTATTTCCTTTAACTTAAAAAGATTCCTGAATTTCACCTTTAGGGAAAAATCACGAACATTGCAGAAAATGTCTTTTATTCGATGATTTTATTTCCTACTGTACTTTCTTATGTAATCAGAATAGAGATACAAACAACTTTCAGAGCAAAATGTAACAGTACAGTTTGCTTACTTATGAAGTGTAGTATGACTTCTTAACACATTCTGGTATTCTGCGCTTTCTGGAACTCGCATTGTAAGCACATTATTTTAACATCTCCTCGTTTGATTGTGTGTTTTATGATAAAAATCCCTCATTTGATAGAGCATTTACACAATGTGAAGCATACATACTAAAGTGGAGCTCCCCCCCCCTTAGCCCCCCTCCCCACAAACTTTTTTTTGCTAGCACGGAAATGTTGTGGAATGGTCTCAGAAACATAGTACAAAATTCCAGAATAATCAATAAATATTCTCTGGTTGAACTTCAGGATTGAAATATGCCAAAATAATCGAAAATGATACGAGTTTTCCCCATTTCAATGATTTAACTTTCGATTTTCGATTAGCGCTAGAGAGGAAATGTTGACTATACTATATAAGAAATGTAACAAAATTTTTGAGTAATTTATAAATACCTACCTGTTTCACTTTGTGGTCTAAGTACGCGAAATTAGGAGAAAAAAAAAAAAAAAAACATTAGGGGTCGAAATTTTTGAAAGAAAGAAGTTGTTTTCTTTTGCTTTAGGCTTACTCTTAGAATTTGTTTAAAGTTTCCAAAAATAATTATTTCACCAAAAATAGAAATTCGTAAATAATACTTACGGGCATTAAACAATAAATCCTATTACTAGCCCAGACTTTTTACAAAATCGAAATATCAGTTTCCTTCTTGTTGCATATGTGGCAACCATCAAAAACACAATGAAGAACAGTTCCAATTTTACCACAAATAGACATGTCTGAGTTTCTCAATTCAACTCTTAAGAAATGTTGTGAAGCTTCCCCATCTAAAAATAAATTTGTTTCAACAGTCTTATTTAAATAACAATTATGCGTTATTTTGGGAAGAGATTAAAGTGTATCTGTAAGTGTTACTATTACTAAATTAAACTTTCGACATTCTTTTATCATTAATCTGTTGATCAGATGAATATTTTAGATTCTGGTGCCATAATAGTATTATTGATACTTGCTACATTATTCACCAGGAAAAATTTTGGAAGTACGTCGTCTCTTTCATTAGTAACATGACCCACACGTGCTTTTATCCATTTTATTTATTTAGTTTGTTTTCTTGTATGTATCTGTAAAATTTATGAAATTTCCGTGTCGGGGTATAGTCCTAGGGATGGACGCGAGACGAAAGATATGTGTCTCGCGTCTCGCAAAATAGCCTAAAAGCTTGTCTCGTCTCGCAAAAATCCCTATATCGTAATGTTAAAAATGTCTGTCTCGTCTCGCAAAAAAGCTGTAAATCTTTGTCTCGTCTCGCAAAAAAGTCGCCTCGCGTCCATCCCTATATAGTCCTTTAATTTTTTTAACAATAATTTGCCATATGAGAACATTTTTGTAGGTAGTATTTGCTTTTGATCATAATACTGTTGGCAATAAGCAAACTTGCGCAACTGTTGCAATGTTGTGCTTGGTGTATGCTATTATTTATAGGTTGCAATCACTCATACTGATCATAAATTACTAAATTTTTATCGTATACTGTAAATGCATATGTCGTACCGTTGTCCACCTTAAAATCATCAATATAGATGTTAATCAAATTTTTGTCTATTCTATCCTTATCCGTATTTTCCAAAATATGTAAATTATTTCGTTTATTTAGGTGGTTAGATATAAAAGTTGCAATACATTTTTTATATGTTTATATTTTTCCTGAAATTTCTCCATCCTATAAGTCGAGTACTTTCTTAAATTGCCCGCAGGTCTCCGGTCTAATTGAAGCTTTTTATTGAAATTTTTTTCATCGTGTCTTTGTGTCAGGTTAAAAACGCGAAGCTGTACTTCTTTATATAAAAAAGACGTACTTCTTAGTTACGAATGAAATACGTTTTCTTTGTAGCTAAAATGTGCAAACTTTTTTTAACAGTAGAAGCTTTCATGCTGGAGCCCTAAAGAGCTTGCTTAAAAAAATGACGCTTGCAAAGGCATGCTGTAGAAATGTCCCCGCATAAAAAAATTCAATCTTAATAAAATGTGCCCCCTTACATTAATGAGGTGAAGTGCAAAATTTGAGAATTATATCCCAAAACTTGTCAGAGACATGAAGATAAATATATGCTGACTTAAGCCACTTTTTAGTGGCTCTCGGATGATCGCGTTACTGGGGTCGTGCAGAAATTAGAAAAAAAAATGCACTTTGGCATTGAACCTTCATATTGAAATTCATGAATAGATCCTGATTATTTATGTTTAGAAATATCTCCGAGGCGTTTTATGATGAAAGGGTTACATTTTGATCATCAACACATTAGTGTTTCGGGCAATTTTACTAATAGAAATTTTATTTTGTGCGAGGGTTGTATTCAAATGGTGTATGTATGGGGGGGGGGCATAGACCATGACTCGTTGCTATCTTGTATAAGATGTAACATGAAGTATAATGCGATATGTTATTGACCTATTAATCCCCAGCGTACCTTTTTTTCAGAAGGTTGCAAAATTCGTATTATATATAAAAATATGTAAGCATTAATTTATTTTCCTATTTTAATTTCTCGAATAATAAATCTGATTTCCACAAAACACTCTGCGATAACAAAGTAAAAGGCGAATATTTCATTTTTTATTAATCTTTTTAGAAAAGGAAACACATTCTTCATATCCCACAAATGTCGGCAATTTATCACTTCTTTCATCAACTTAAATTGGAGAATGGGATGAAAAAAGTGCGGCGCTAATGGATTAATCAGTGTAATATTAATTTCCTCAGCGCATAAAGAAAAGTTTAAACGTAATAATTTTAGAAGGAAGGCATAAACCGGAGCTCTATTCACTGACTCATCTGTTTTAAAAAAATCAATAAAATTCGGTGGATATAATACAGGACTATATTATATTTTTATAATTGTCATTGTTAAAAACTTTAAAAAAAATTCAATTGCTGTTTGTTTGTAATGACATTTAAATAATAGCGAAGCAAATACGTCATTCACGAAAGTGCAGTGTATTATAAATGTGGAAGCAGTAGGGCAGTAAATAACTAAAAATTGTTATCGTAATTAAAGTTTCTAAAATTCTGCCCTGATGAAATTATATAGCCCTAATTACAAGCGTAAACTTTGAACAGCATAACGAAATTTTATCTGTTTTTTAATCGTCGTTAGACAGGAATGCGAGCGTTACTTTTAAGTCTGGGCTGAAAAGGATTCTCTCTATGTACCGGGAACTTTTAAGCAGAATGTTTTTTTAGTTCGTTCTCTTTATGTAAGTCTGATGCTTGGGCAAATAATTATAATGCATGAATACATAATAAGAATTTCTTCATTTAGACAGTAAGGACTCGGGGAAAAAAATGAAAATATGTAAGCTAAAGTGGAACACAAAAGCAAACATCTTTAGATAAAATCTTTGAAGCTTCACTACTTAACGAATGTATCGGCCTCTCTAAACTGTAAATTGAATGTAAAAGAAGAAAAGAATTGCTCTCAGATACACAAAAGAAGTTTCATTTCATCTAATCGTAAATGCTTGAAGATAACGTTCTACCCCAATTTTTCAAGGTTGATTGTAATAGTTTCAATTGAATTCGTCTAGATAAGGAGTGGAATAAAAAAAAAATCTAAGAAATAAACTTTTTCACAGTTTTTATTATGTTTAATAGTTTTAAAATAATTGATTACGTCTCTTACCTTAACAAGAGTTTATCAATTTAAACAAACTGATCCTATATACTTAAGCTGGTGGTTTCATCTGTTTAAAGCATTTTTAATGTAATATATATATATGTAATGTATAAAAAGGTAATTTGGGTTTTACTAGTTTGGGTATTGTTCCAGCGGGTACTTTCACTGTAAGTTTTGCTTTCCTGTCATACTTGCCACGCGCGCTCTGGAGCTATGTTTTACTTATTTTGTTATTTGTCAGACATCAGGCCGTCGATTCAGAGTTCTTTAGATGTACACGTGTCCCCACGCCCTTGTAGCCCCGGATGCGGGTCATGTTGGTAAATGTGTGTGGTTCGATTAGAGATAAGAGAGAGGCGGAGTTATGTCTTCGCAAACCACGTGGTATGATGAACGTAAATACTCCCGCACATTGAAAATCGAGAGACTTCTGCCACTGGAACTGCTTAATGAGTCCACGCTGATTTTTGCACCCGTCTCCCCTCCCCTCTTCTCACCCTATGTTGTAACTGAAAGCTAATGTTTAATAAACCGTTTTACCTGCCTTAACTGTGGAACTTTACTGAAATATCTGACGTCTCATATATATGTATATATGTTCGTTTGAAACCTCATGCGTTTATATTATTGTTAAAAATTCCTATTCTTTCAGTAGTATGAAGTGCTACAAAATATTAAAAATATATTTTATAATACAAAATATAAAAATATAAAAGACGTAAAGGAAGGAATTAAGCATGAATTCTAAAGCGCCATTCGCGAAGGTAGAGCCTTTTCCTGAAACTATCGTAAGCAACTTCTATAGATAACGGCTGACATCTTCAACATGTGTTACTTTTTGTGCTATAGAAAGAAGAAACAATTCAACGGAATTGCCTAAATGACAAAAACATCATAACAAATTTTAACGGTTATATTATTTAAATTCAGACATGCTTTCTCTGAGGAAAATGCATCCTTGTATTCAACACAGAATAAAAACGCTATTTTCTTAATTATCATACTTTTAAATAAAGGGTTAAACTGTAAAACCAGGGTGTTAACGCATATGTTACAGCAACAATACCAAATGTGCGTGTTCTATCGATTTATTTCTAGTTTATGCGAGATTCACGAATAGCGCCTCTGGGTATTTTCGCTTCCAATTTCGTCGAATCACGTTCCTGAAATGAGTCCCCTGAAGCTTGTAAAGTAGTCTGACATTAGACTGCAAATCTAAATACTTTGCAGAAATCAAATCTTCGCCCACTGTTCTTAGAACCTGGTAATATGCGCTTCTTTAACAACGATCAGAATGAAAAATAGTTAGTAACTTCTGTCCGGTCGCATCAGTAATGCTCGGGATTTTCCAGGCTTACAAAAATTGAGAAATGTAAGCATATCCAAGATCAATAAAATGATAGTTTAAGGTATGCATGCTGGAACGAATGGTTCACGGTCAATCGAAGTAAAGGTTAGGGCGCGAAATTTAATTATCGTGATTTTTTTTTTTTTTTTGAACGTGTGCTAAAAAGACGGAGTAATTTTTAAATTTATATTGTTACAAAAATATAACGTCTGCCGCTTCTCTGCCATCTTGAATGCATGGTAGAAAAGACAGATTTACGGCCTTATACACCAAACATTTGACACGGTGATCAATACCAACTCGCATGTTAAAGTCATCGGTAAGATATCTTACCTATGACTTTTACACGTGTGTTTGGATTAATTCGGGTGTCGATTGTTTGGTGAATATGGCCTTTACAAGCATCATTGCTGATCTAGAAAACATATGCCCCTTGATCTTGGCGACTGTTGAATGACTTGGCAACAAACTTGGCGACTTTGGCGACAAAATGATGTATTTGGAATATGCTGGAATTTTTTGTTTATCTGATTGGGAAGGAAGTTCCGGGGAACCATCCAGAAATTTCTGTGTATAACGTCATATCTCCGTGTAAATTTCTGTGTATAAATTTACACGGTATGAAATGATTGTATCTTTTGTATCACGGTTCTGTGAAATTTCTGTGTATAACGTCATATATTTCCTGCTAAGAAAACTAAAAAGAGGAGGTATCTTGGTCAATCAGTAGATATTGATGTAGCCTGGGGATAAGCCATTAGGGGCTGAGCACTTCTGTTTCAGCTGTTAGCGATTTACTGAATGTTTTTTTTCTAATTCTTGCAAGTTCGTAGTTTTAGTGGTAAGGTTTTTTCGGGAATATTTTTTGAATAAATTATAAATTTCTTCTCTAATAATTCAGCTCATTGAACTGTTTCACGAACACCTACTTAGCGATATTGTAAAAATATGATTTCAGTAAAAATGAAAGTGTAGTTCACTCTGTTAATAAATTGTTTGTTTTGTATGAGATGCACCCAAATCCCGGATTCTAAATGGCCAGTACTCAGATACCCTTTTTTTTTCATGAAACTGATTTCCTCTAACGTATCAAAAAATGCTTCTCTCATTATTTCTTTAAAATATCTTAGTTCGTTGGTAGTCGGCATCTTAAAAATCGAAAATATAAATATAAAAAATAGTTAGGAATTTTCTATGTATCGCATAGTCAGATAAAAAAATAAACTATCGGCGCGCATAATCCAAAACGTCTCCCACGTGGTGTAGTGACTAAAGGACCATTCCATCACTCCTAGAGTTCGGGTTCGATTCTCAACTTGGATATTAATTCGTCCGTCTCTTCATAAGTGGCAATTTTGGGTGCCCCCGTAATAGAGTGACAAATACCTTCGGTCCGTTGTAGACGCAAATGCCTAGTAGGCATGCAATTTTAAACGACACATTCGGTGTCGTGACCTGTCCTCTCTCCCGGCAAACAAACTAAACGGGTTACATTTAAGATTTCCAATTAAAAAAGTGTCATCTAATGGCGTTGAATTACTTTTTATACCATAAATTTTATAAAAGATCGTATGTTAAACAGGAAAAATATATTCTTAGGGTGATCAGTATACAAAAACGTCTTATGATAAAAATGAATTCCGCAACCTTTGAAAAATCCATTACAAAATCTTTTTTTTTTTTTTTAAACATAATATTTAAGGAGGTATTGGAAATACAAAAACGAACTTTTTTCCACCAATAACTGCTGTTTTTGCATTTACGATTTCGATTAAGTCTCTAATTGAAGTTTTCTGCACAAATTTATTATTTTTTATTTATTTTGTGTGTGTTTTTTCCTTCCGTTTGATCATTTTGTATCATCAGGTTCATTTTATGAATGTTTTATTATAGTTCCTGTTAATGAATTTGATTCCTTTCTGTCATGCAGCGCATAATAGAACTATAACTTAAAACTATGCGAAGAGAATCATGCGTCCTATATTAATAAATTCATACAAAATGATAACCAGGTATTAATATAGGTTTTATTTGTGACTACTAAGCTTGCAACGTACGGTTAAAAATAACACGAATTTCCGTGTAGTATCAAGTATAAAGTAATTGAAATGTTTTATTAAATGTGTAATTAATACTTTTGAGGACTCAAATTTTGGGAGGTTTCTTAGTCTTATCAAGATTCTAATATTTCTATGTAGTTAAAAGAAAAAAAAAACCCCTACCTATATGCATAAAAGAACCAGTGGCGGATTATTGCAAGTTTGTCGGGGGGGGAGCAATTAGTTTGTCGGTGGGGGCGGTTAGTTAGAAGATTAACATATACATCCGTTTTATGAAAGTAAAATAGGATCTTTTACATTAATTTCTTTTTTCTCGGGGGGGGGTCGCCCCCTCCGCCCTTGAAAAGAACATTGTTGGCTGTCTGTGTGTTCGTTATAGGTTCCTAGACTGTTCGTCGTAGCTGAATCAAATTCAGCATAATAAATAAATAACACACGATACAGCTCGGCTGCCCAAATTTAAAACACAATAAGTGACAAATTAAAAATCTTCCAGAAAATCAATAAAACGTATTTTCTTCTAGCCGTAAATTGAGCACAACAAATTAACCGTTGATTATTGTCACAGATTAGGATGACAACATGTAAAAAATAAAATAGGTTTTTAAAATTGTTGAAAGTGTTACTTTGTTTAAAATTTTTCAAATTGAAAAAAAGCACTTACTAGGTTTATCAATTTTGATATCTATACGAAAAAATTAAATTATTGAAAAGTACCAAGTAAATTATGTTAACACGACTCTCTTAGAATGAAAAATGCTAAAAAATCCATTGTGAAAAATTTGTCCCTTTCTGTGTTTTAAATTTGGGCAGACGAGCTATTGCTGAAAAAAAAGCGATTATTTTTTTTTCTTAGATATTTTGTGTTTTTTCCTTTTGTAGACCATTATTTTATGTTCTAGCTTGCTCAATTTACATCTAAATACGATCTTTTTTCATCATAGAAAAATACAAAGAAAGCTTTTACAAATGACGTCTGTTTCAGCTTCGCCCTTTTTAAAAATGCTTTTTTTTTACCAGAAAGCTTTTATTCTTCATAAATTTTGATATTTCTACTTATAACACAGATGTTAATTCATTTTTCACTATACAGTTCTAAGAAGCTCGTGATCATCCAGAATGTAGATTTCAACGGCTAAGACAAATATTATATTTATTTTTTCTTTTTTTTTTTCCCAGCGAAAATTTTCGACGTAGAGATGCTCCTCTGGGTGTTTATGTTGTAGAGGGGAAAGAGCAAGGAGGTTAGATTTTGACAACTATAACCGGTGGATTATAATTAACGAAAAATGGAAATTTGAAAGGGGCAAATGGTAATGGTGCGGGAAGAATGATTTCAGCAGAAAACATTTGCTTTAACACAATGAACATAGGCATAAGTTACTAAGGGCAAGGGGCGGGGGGTCAATAGCCCTCCACCCCATAAAAAAGCAAGAAAATTCAGTTGAAAGATATTTGCTATAGTAGAAAACAATTTGCCCCCTTCTTCCAAGACCATATACAGTGCAACTTCTCGGGAACAACCATCTTCCTGTTCGAGAAAAAACGGTCGTTAAGAGAGGTGATCGCTCATAGAAGTGTAAAAGCTTGTAGCCACTAAAGAAACATGCTAGCAAATATTGCTTGTTTTGTTATTTATGAAAGTGCATACAAATACATAAGTAACTATACAAATATATTTTTAAATTTTAATAAACTGTTTAAAAATTTCGCATTGTTTTATTTTTTTCTCTCCACGAGAGTACCTCTCTCTCTACTTTAATTTTTACATCTGACAAAAGAGCATTTATCCTGATATTTTTCATGCATTCTGAATTTTCCATAGTACAATCTACTTTAGCATTTACTTTTTGGGTTTTCCCACAACCAAAAGCAACCGCCCACTTCCTCTCATTTTCTTTTTCCGTGTGACTCGATCGCGTTATTAATGCGCTGTTCCAACAGTAAAATCACGCGTTTCTTAGGCACGTCTCTTCTCTAACCTGCAAGATGTGTACTTTGTACGTGATGTGTACTGTACGTGTCCTTGCACCTGCTGTCGATTTTCAGTACAGCCACTGGTTTGGAATGTGGTTTTTGTCTACTCTACTTCCAGAAAAATGAAAGAAAATTTTCGGACGGAAAACCACGACCAGTCGCTTATGGAGAGTTGTGTGGTCTCTTCTAGAGGTTTTTAACTTTAAGGGTACCTTAAAAATGGGTCGTTTGAAGGAGGGGTCGCTTAACAGAGGTGGTCGCTCATAGAAGTTTCTCTGTACTCATTGACGCCAGTGATAGTGAAAGTATGATATGATGACCTACCTGATATAATGAGTTTTTCATGAACTTTGCCTTAGATATCGAAAATGGACCCTTTGGCCTAAAATTGGATAGCATTAAGCAGTGGAGCGATCACATTAAGCGATTACTTTTGCGTTCATTCGAATATGTCTGTTCGGGACTGGAGGTTATTGATAATATTAAACGAATGATAACATTAACCTCGATTATATTAAGCGGTGTCTACTGTATTATGGGTAGAGGGGAGGGGAGGGGGGGTGTTGACCAGAGCCGTGTTCAATCTTTTGCATCTGCTGACTGGTGAAAAAAAAAAGCAAAGCATTTCGCTGTTCGGTGTCAGATTATACATCGATCGACGTTTTTTGGAGTTTATCTGCTGGTCCAGTATTGGATCCAGGGGAGGGGTTATAGGGCACCAGCTCTCCCATAATAAAGACATTGCTTAAGGCTAACACTTAGCTCCATTGTACACATTGTTTAAGTCAAATTAGCTTTTTTTTATATAAATTAGTTCTCCCAGAAACATTGCTTTAACGTGACGTTTTGCTTACGCTGAACAAGGATTTCTTAAAAATTAGCCATTCCCAAAAAATTTCTGTATCTACCACTTTTGCTGTCACGTGGTTCAAACTGTCCTATTGTAAAACGTATGTCTCTGAGAATAAAGTACTAACAGTAGAAATCCCAGAAACAGTTTGTTTTTAAATGTCAAAATGTAATGTTTCGAAATAAAATTTAATTTTACTTTATTTTTTTATTTTTAGATTAATTGATTTTATTTTGTTCTTAAAAGATCTGCATCACTCTCGGTGTAATTTCTTTAAATTTTTTCACTAATTTTTACAATTCAATACTTTTTAGTTTATTAAAAAGAATGACATAATAACCGCTCTTTGAATTATAAGCAAATAAGCCTATGGAAACAAAATTCTTACTAGATGTTCTTAAACTGTCACAGTTACCTTTTATTTAATTAAAACAATTGTTTACCTCTTATGAACAGAGTTAAAAATTTACACTAAGTTTAAAAATGTGCGAATTGGTCATAATGACTCCACCTGACACAAATATTCATGACTGAATGATGATTTCTTATACAAATAAAAAAATAGCTTACTCTAAAAAATTAAACTCAAAATATTTTTATTGAACTAACATTCAATAATAAAAATTCCTATACTTACGTTAAAATTCAGCAAGAAGTATATTACATTTATGTTTTTGTAAAATAAGTCAAATGTTAAGCGTTTGCATATTATTTACGAGTCAAACATAACTTAATACAGTTTTTCAAAGGGACTAGTTTTAAATAAAAGGAGTAGGATAAGAGTTTGTATTCAAACGTTAAAATTTCCTTAAGTTATGTTCTATTTTAACTCTTTTTTAAAAGTATTGTTTTAAGATTTCCTCTAATTTGAACACATAAAGGTAAGAGGTACTTTGGCTGTATAAAAGAAACATCACATCGTACTTTACAAAAACAATAAGAAAAAGAACATTTTTATTTACATACAAAGTTATCCAGTTTATTTGATCCTAAACCATTAAGTGTTTAGATATAAAGTTGGTACTTTACCTGAAAAAGTTCAAAAGTTCTTTTAGTTGTCTCTTACGAGAACGAAAAAGGAATGGAAAATAGTAAAATATATATATATATATATATATATGTCCATAATCCCTAAGTAATAAATTATATCACGTTTTTTGTCGATAAAGATTCAATACCACTTTATAATGCACCTTTTATGCTCAGTAATAGTATCTTGAAACCCCAAAAGTTTTCCTTCTGTTAACAAAAAGAAAGCTTAAAGCTTTAAAGGAGCTTAAGTTTAAGGAAAAGACAGTCGAGCGTCTCGAATGATTTCCATAGAATTTAAATCAGGATAACTGAAGCATATTCCACTGAATTTAAATCGAGAAGGCCGGAAAACTTTAGTCATTGTCTTCAGGTAGGTCTATTATTTTTTATACGTACATTGATAAATACTTCGTTTACCGAAATTTACTATTTCTTTCTTATTACATTAATTTATACAAATTTTTAATTAAATGTTCCAGATATTTTTAGATTAAGTTTTAAATTAAATTCACATGATGCTATGATGTTTTTAACCTTACATGCATTTAATGCTATCGAAAAATATATCTTTGCTAAATTCATGTTTTTGTGACGCCAAAAATGTAATAAGCTGCAATAAGATATTCATACCGCTTTCATCATTCGTGTTTCTGTGCAGCAGCACTTAACTAAAATGTGACCGCATCGTGTCCAAGTGGATAGGGTACTTAACATGGTAAATGGCTGAAGTGTGAAGGTCCATGAAGGTATGGAGTTTTTGGCTGTTTTCTCCAGGTGTAACGTGAATGCGTGTAAGAACCTCTTAAAATGACCTCCGCCCAAGACATCTTTCCCTAGGCAGACACCCCGCGGGCAGGTTTGCCTTAACACACATATACGAAGATGCTTCCTCTCATCTTAAAAATAGTTTTTTCTTTATTCAGTTGTCATATTGTGTTAAAGCTCAATTTTGGCAATCAAATGAATTGTCAAGATATATATATATTTTTTTTTTTACAGTGTTATGCTGAACGATCTATTCGTTTAACTCACGATAGTAAAATTTCCAACTATAGAAAGAATTAAAATAACCTTATTAACACGCTTTTATTAGTTTCACCAGTATGTTTGTTTGTAACCGACTCCTTTGAACTTGATTTTGACCCACTTTAAACGGTCAGATTTAATTTAAACTTTGTAGACTTATCGAGGACCGATGACAATGCAGTAATTTGATAAGTTTATCCCATTATCCTGATTAGGATCGTCAGGATTAGTCATTTTCTTAGAGATCCTTTGCGTGAGAGCGAGAGAGATGGAGCAAGCGCGCGGTCTACGCATGCGTACCATTTCGGCACTCGGCTCAGCACGATGGACTAGAATCTCTCTCACTATTGGTAACTGTATTCAATGGTATGTTTGGATAGTTACGTTTTTGAAATCCAGATGGCAAATCTAAAAATTTTACCGCAATATTGTATTTGCATGGATGGTTGTGTTTGTTGTAGTCGTTATGAAACTTGTTTGCTGGAGAGCCCAATTTTTCCTTTTTAGTGAGGAAGGTAACATTTAACTGCAGGTTAATTAATACTTTGGTGCACAGCAGGGGCGTAGCCAGAGGGGGGGGGGCTGAGGGTCCACTGCCCCACTTCCCCGAAATGGGACCCTTTACTTAGCTTTCAATTTGACATTTATCTTACAATTGAACTTTAGCTTTAAATTTGATACCCAGTCCACCCCGAAATAAAATCCTGGCTACAGCACTGGCGCACAGTAAAAATAAATTATGTCACAGTTTTTACTTTTCAACTTAGTGTTCCTTACTGTCTTACGAGAGATACCGAAAATTAAAAAAATATATAAATTTTAAATAAATACAGTTTAAAAAAACAAAAAAAAAAAAACACTCTTTTATAGCAAATCGAACTAAAAAGTGAAAAATGAATATAGTTTAAACTAAAAAACGCGCTTAAGTGATACATTGAACTAACTAAAAAGTGAAAAATAATTCTTAATTAATTTATTTCTATATTAACGAAAAAAAGCATTTTTGTGAAAAAAGAGTGAGGTGCTCCATATCTCAGTTCTGGAGAATATTCGATCGGTACGATTAGTACAAAAATGATAGAAAAAATATAGTACCAAGCGCCCCACACTTTTTTCACAATAATACTATTTTTCGTTCATTAATTTATTTCTATATTAAGAATTATTTTTCACTATTTAGTTAGTTCAATTTATCACTTAGATTTTTTAAACTATACTTATTTTTTTCCCCCTGAAAACAGTTGCAGGCAATTGAGGGGGTCACAACCATAGTGAACAGAGTCCATCTGAACTAAATTGAAAAAATGAAGGTTTGAAGTTGCACATTATAGTATAGTGGCATTATACTGCCAAGTAATAAATGCTATCTCTGGGAGAGAAAACGTATTAATCAATCGATTCACTATGGCGCAGTAAATAGAACACGTTTGTAAGTTATTTCAACATGAACTGCCTCCATTTTTAAAAAACACGGACTTGATCCACAATGGTTGTAAACCCTTCAATTAACTAATCTCAATTCCACGAAATTTCTTGAGACTTATGAGGCTGAATAAAGTAATACAATCAAAGGATCACGAACTTCTTCTACGTTCGCAATTTACTTTTGAGGGAAGGATTTGCTATATAGCTATTCTTTCGAAGCTTTTTATTAGCTTGGTCTGTGTATGTCGTTCCAGCTCAAAAATTTTCTACGAATTTTAAACCACTTCTAGTCCACTTTCAAAGAAGAACGTAATCGAGCTGAAACTTTGCACACACTTGTATTTTTGGTGACACCGAATATGGCTATTTTTAATTTTTCGAAGCTCTCTAAAAAAATTAAATATTCTGTTCAAAATGTCGTGTTCTTACGCACATATCAGCTTGTATCTTCCCAACTATGGATCGGACATATTTTATCTTTACTTCGACGGAAAGTTCTTTCGATTCTTAAAAACATGAAACCCATTTCGATTCCGAAGTTCAAAATTTTAATTTTTAATGTTTTTTTCGAAAGAATGATCAATTACTGTCTGAATGATTTCTTTACATCGTGACATAAAAAAAAAAAAAAAAAAAAAAAAAAAAACAGCCGTTCTACCTGTTTGAAAACTTCACTGAATGCGGTGTGTAAGTTCTTAAATCGTTTAAAGGAAGAACAGTCAAAAGTATAAAATAAGTAATTTTTGACAAATTTTTTAATCAAATCGGTAAAATCAAAGCAGCTGCGAGGAAAATCATTTTCCCCTGTTCATCGTAGTATGAAGTCGCACTTCCAATTAACCCATGACGAATTAATTACGTTCGCGCAGTAGAAAGGATTTGTCGTAGGAAAAAAAGTTCGCTACGTATCCGATAAATAAATTCTGTAAACTATTTTTCTTGAACATAAATTCCGTGAACATGCTTTTTTTTTCTTCACATTTTAAGCTTTTTTGCGAGCTTGCTTTGTTATGTACTTCAATTTCAAAATTTGTATAGGAATTTCAATCCACGTCCTATCGTTCGATAGCGCTGTTACAGAGCTATACAGAAATAACACCGATCACACTGATTCGATCAATTTTTCCGCTGAGCAGCATATACAGGGACTGAACAAAGGGTGGGTGGGGCGGGAGGCTCCCCGGTAGTCGTGCTGAGGGAGCACCAAAATTAAGTTTTGCCCGGGTGACGCGATCTCCAGTTGCGGCACTGAGCGTATATATCAGCACGCATGCGTTCTCATACATAAGCTCACAATATTCGCTTTTTCGTAGGTCTTGGATACAAGAGCGCAAAAACACGAAATAAACAACACAACGATAGCTACTTCTTGCCAAGCCTCAAACGAATACCAAGGAAAGACAATTTTTATGCTAAAGAGAATTAAATAAATATAAGATAAGGTTTTATAAACCCCGCTTTTGATGGACTAAAGCGTATAAAGCAATTTTTGAGAAAATTTTCAAACTGAAACATTTATTGTAACACAACACGCATATCGACCCTAGCTTATGGAATATCGGCACGGTACATGTAAAATTTATTTAATATTACTTTTTAAATTTAAATAAAATGTAATTTTTAAAATCTTGGGGGTGTTAATATTTCTTTTGACCCGATATAGAAATAAGTATTAAAGCTCCTCGGAAAATCAATAGCAAAATTTATTACGTATTTTACAATAAATTTTTAGTGCATGCAGTGAAAAGCAAGGTTTGTGTCTTTTTAATTTTTTTTTTCAAAAACTTTGTATAATTTTCGTTATGTTATATCTTCTGAAAATAAGCAAGAAAAATATTAAAAACAAACAAAATATCTCTCTTGGGTTTTCTTTTTAATGACAATAAATGTAATAAAATATTTCAAAATAGTATCTTTTTAATCGCGGGATGATTCTTTCAATATGAAAACACATTTATTTTAAGCAAAGTCAAAATTAACTGATAAAAGAGAAATATTGTTAGCGTATGGATTTTCAATGACTACCTCATTAAATAATGATTCGTGCAGACTCTTAAAATAGTTAGAGGCATGTAGAATTTTCTTTGAATGTGTTACAACATTTCAGAATATTTTCATCAGATTTAAATACTCAAAATAATATATAACGCTGCTTTATCCTACCTGCCATGAAATATAATTTAATGTCTTACGTTTTAACTATCAGAGATTTTTTTTCATCCTGAAGTTAGATTGAAATCGGAATGTGACTTACAAGCAAGTCTTGCTTTTAATCAGGCAGATTAAAGAAGACATATATATTTTAATTTACTTCTTGATACAATAATTCGAAAAGATTTTTTTTCTCTAGTTAGGACTCTCCATATACTACACAGCTGCTTTTATTATATATTTACTTTTTTATTCTATATATGTTACCTTTCATTGCTATTGCAATAAATCAGAGAAATAAATATATATTGCATAAAACAAAATCCTTAAGAACACTTATAGTTTTTTGTTCCCATAATACCTTAAGAAATTCGATCAACTAATCTGGAAGAATATTAAAAATTAAGTTTAAGAACAAAACATTTTTCTGTTCCAGTTTTAGCCAAAAGTTCTTAAACAATTGAGGAAATTATTAAGTTTGTCGTGTTAAATCTAGTGTTATAATTCTTCAAGCAAACTATTTGAAAAAATGAAAATAACACGAAGGAAGTTTCAGGCACTACACTTTTAACAAACATGAACTTATATCCCAAAAGCAATTTTTGTCTAAGCTAATGAGCATGTCATTATCTGCAGCTAAAAGCATCCGGCGTAAAATAATTTAACGCGATTTGAACACCGTCTTACTTCAAAATATTAAACACTTCATATGAATTAAAACAATAATAAGCTTAAAATATCAAAGCAGACATGTCTCAAGAGATGGAAAGTATTTAGCCAGAACAGAACAGCATGATTCCTTTTTGTTTTGTAAAAAGAATTCGGAGATTATAAGAATTTTTTAACAATGCTCCTGCAAAACTGCTTTTTTCTTATTACAAAAAATACTTTTTGAAGAACTCTTTTAAAAATGACAAGTTTTAAAATAAATACTTTTTCTTTTGTGAATGTACGTGTGTGTGTTTGAGTAGCAGTAATGATTCCATGAAATATCCGTTCATCTGCAAATAAATATTTTTACCTTCATAGGACATGACTAAATGCAATAGAGGGAGAAGATTTTCTTTTTGGGGAGGGGAACAAAATAATGATGGAACATATTGATCCCATTTTAAGAATTATATATATTTTTTAAATATAAAAAAATATTTTATTCGTTTATCGCTGAATAGAATGTCTGACTTAAGCTTCTGCTTCCAATAATTTTATATTTAATGCATTAGTTTGCTGTCATATTAAAGGAAACTCGTACTGCAATATCGTTTGCTATCAAATTAAAAGAAATCTATTAAACTAAAGAATTATCTGCAGCTAAAAGCATCCAGTACAAAATAATTTAGCAGACTTGAATATTAATTTTCAAAGTTGTGTTGCAAAGCATGTTGTTAATTGTTTTGCAAAGAGCGCAAAGCCGTACGTTATGGTCAACACACGCCTTTGGATGCTTTGTAACATAAAACCATGCAAATACGTACGGTGTTCATTTCTTGACCTGCAAAATTATCTGAATGTAGTTATATCCCTACTTATTCGATTTATTTCAATGAACTTCCGTAAATTCCCAGCATAAATTCAATAAAAATGGATACCATTTAGTTCTGAAAATTTTTCTAGATATTTTTTTTAGGCCATATATATACATGGTGTCCCAAAAGCACTGACCAAGGGTTTTATTCCTTAAATATTGATCATAGACATCTGCAATAAATTACGAAGTTACACGAAAAAAGATTAAATTTAAAAAAGTACAAAATTTAAATTTTTATAAAGCCCCCCCCATGTGAAAAATTCCCAGTTAGTAAAATATGCCCCATACTATAATTTGGTGATGTATAAACTTTCAGCCTTTCTTCATAAAAAGTTTCAGAGGTATGTTTAAATAAAGTTGGTGAGGGGCTGTACAATACCAATAATAGCAAAAGTGTTACGTATTTATGCGATCATTGTTTTTATTTTCTTAATTTGTGTACGACCCATGAAATGCGATTATCTAAAGTGATTTTTTCCCTTCGAGAGCCATTGAAAAATGGCTTAACTCAGCATACATTTATTTTCATATCTTCGACACTTCTATGATGAAAGGCCAAACTAAGGGCATCATGAGGGCATTTTACTAACTGGGAATTTCTTGTACGAAGGCCGTATATAAATTTAAATTTTATATTTATTTAGATTTAATATCTTAAAAATATTTATACCACAAAATCTGTACCATGTTTACGTAAATTTTTTAATTTATTGTGTATGTCTGTAATGAATATTTAAGAAATAAAAGCCTTAGTCAGTATTTTTTGGACACTCTGTATATATTTAACTTATATATACGTGTTATTCTTAAAGTTCTATATTAATTTTAGCCTTTAAACAGCATTTTTTTTAAAGCGCGAAATATTATTCTTTGCAATTTCATCATCCATTTCTTTAAAATAAAATCTAATAAGAACACGCAGAAATAATTTATTTTTGGAGAGAATCTCATTATTATTTACTGATTTTTCCTAGAAATCACTAGCGAATTAATACTTACACTTACGATGGAACATGTTTAAAATATTTGTTGTCTGACTCCAGAAAATTCTAAGACAAACTTTTAAAATTAACTTACACTTCAAAAAAAAAATTAGGAAAGAGGAAAGAAAATAACCTACTATCTTAAAAGTGAGTAAATTTGATTATTGAGAACTTCAAAGAAGACAATTTTTTTCTGCTGTCTCCTCACAAGAAAATTTCTGCGTTGCTTTCGGCGTACATATCGAATTTTATAAACTAATTAACAGTGCCTATAATTTTCTCAATACTTTTTGTTTCATGCAAGAGATACCAAAGTTTTCTAACAGAGCTAATATTTTAGTAACTTAAGTGCTTAGTCAAAATAATAAAACTAGTCGAAAAGAACGATCATGTGAAAACATCGGTTATTTAACTTCTCTAGCAAATAATTTTGTGTTCAGGTGACATTGTTGATTCCCCAATAAAGCAAACTCATTTGAATCATTAAGAAACATAAAAAGGTCTTTATATCGCCAAATTTCATCGGTACAGAACCAACAAAGTTGAGCTCATGCATACGACTCGGATGACAGTGACCAGGAATTTTGAGCGTATACTCGTGTATACCTTCCCGTGTTAGTGACTAAGAAAATCGAGTGTATATACGCTAATGATGCAAATGGGTTGAGAACTTGCTTGATAATTAAATATGACAGGCGAGTCATAGCTAAATGTAATTATTTAAAACTCTATAAAAGTCTTATTAAACGTCAAATAATGACGATACGAATAGAATGTTATAAATTGATACTATGATGGGGTAATTTTCAGAAACGTTTCTACTGCCTGGCCTCTTCGTTCTTTGGGCTTCAATCCCTGGGATTTCTGATTGTGGGGATTTCCAAAACACCATATACAGAAAAAGCACACAGACTATTCCTAAACTGAAAAAAAAAACGCGTTATATTTCTGCAATTGATCGAGGAAATTCGTGCTACTGTTGAACACATAACACACGTGACTGATGCAAATGGAATGCACATTAAACAAATATGTGAGTAAAAAGTTTTGTTTCCAATTTTTATTTTTGTCTTATGTGCCTATTTCTCACCTGGTATTCGAAATTTGAAGATTTTTTTTTAAATTGTAGATTTCTTTTACCCATGGTCCATTTAACGTGTTTACTGTTTAGAAGGAATATGTTCGCCAGAGCGCTACGTAGGTTTAATTCAATTAAATCCACCCAGTATTTAAGTATTTTAGATGCCACCTACACTGGTGCACTTCACTTTAAAAGAATACTTAAGTTGACAAGATCTATTACTCAGACTTTAAGTGTTGTATAATTATGAAGAAATCGCAAATTTTTATTTAATGCCATAAGCGTAAACTTTAACAAAATTATTAGGTGGACTGGGGATCGTGTTTCGTACTTCATAAAATTGTATATGACTGGGGAGATTATTGAATCAGGGGGAAGGCATTTTTGGGTAGATAGATAGATCTCCGACATAGCACTAAAAAGCACTAAAAGTAGATTGCATGCGTACATGCGGTGTATGTGCAAGCTAAAGCCATATTTCTTGAAAACTAATATTTCACCAGTACAGAAAAAAAGAGTGAAAGGTATTATATTTTCTACTGCAGAAAATCATATCTTTACACGGTAATTTTGAAAGAGAGTTTTATGAACAGTGTTACTTTTCTCTTGGTAATAAATAAATAAGATTTTTTTCAGTAATTTTGTTTTCTATTTTGTTTATGATTATAAAACCAGTGTGGGTGGATATGTAACAGTATTTCAATTTTTGAAAGTGTTAGCTTAGACACATTTACCCTTGAAGGATTAATAAAAGTATGCGATTGTTAGATTTTTGTTTCTTAAGACATATGTTTGAATTTAAAAGTAAGGGTTCTGTTATGAATTACAAAAATCTTTATTTCGTATATTTAGAGCGTCGTAAAATATGATGTAACGATATACGGGATGTCCGAAATTAAAGGACCCTATTTCGAAGTTGTCTACAGATGAAACTATTGTTGGGAAAGCTATGAAATTTTGTGTAGGACATAATGTAGGAATGGGGATTTGTTTGAGCGATTGAAATAAATTAGTTCAGATGTTCGCCACCAGGGGAATTTCCACGGCTTCTCCGATCCCCAGACCCAGGCGTCGCAGTCGGTCCTATTTTTTTTTTAAATTCCTACCTTCATCAAAGTTTTATTTCTATAGCCTAGTATTTTATTGGTTTGATAGGCGAAACCTTAACATCTAAAAGAACATTTAACAACTGTTGAAGCAGCAGATCATTTTACTCTATTATTTATAGAGGTAGGAATTTTTTAAAAATAGGACTTACTGCGACGCCTGCCAGACTTCAATCCATGCAACTTTTGGCTTTGGGGCAGGCACGTACCCAGAAATAATTTTCGGAGGGGGTCCAGACGGTGAAAAAGGCTGAATTTTTCACGAAAAGACTTCATCATTCTTATTTTGTTAACAAAAACTGGAATTTCGGGGGGGGGTCGGACCCCCTGGACCACCCCCCTGGGTACGTCCTTGCTTTGGGGGAGTTTGGAACATTTGGTAAGTCGTGATCATGGAGACAACAGCCTATCTTTTCGTGATGCACTGGAGTGAGGACGAAATGTGTTTCTTCGCACCGCATCACACATAAGTTCAAACGCGTAATACGCACGCGCACCACTCATATGGCCGAAACACAACGCATCGTGCGCATGCGTTTTGGTCACATCAGCGGAAGCATACTCGGCACACCTTTATAGCCGCTTTGCTCTCTCCAGTTGCCTCCATGGTCGTGATCATCCAAGTACTTTGCTTAATCTTAAGACAGCATTTCAAAACATGTTCGTAACATTTCCCAGAACACACTGCGGTCAGCTGTGGAACGTGCCGTCTTACGACAGTAGATGGTAGCTGACAATGATGGGTGTCATGTTGAACATGTTTTGTCGTAATGATATTTGTAAGATTACATAGATGTATGCTAAATGTGTAATTCATTAAAAAAAGCCCCTGGTGACGAACATTTGAACTCATTTTTTTATTCGCTCAAATTCCCATATTTTCATTACATCCTACACAAAATTTCATAACTTTCTTTACGACGACGAATTTTTTTGACTCTTATAATATCATCTCATAGTGAATGCACAGTATTACCTGAATGCTTCTTAAAATACTCGCCGAAAAGTACAAATGAATGTAAATAAATGCAGATTAATACATGCATCATGCTCGTAAAAGTTCTGCATTCAGAATGAATTCTGTCCGCTTTGAAAATTGTAGGGCAAAGATATTGTTAGAACCGGTTTTTATTTGTTTAGTTTGCCAGTTATCTCCATTTATTGAAAGAATTTTCCAAGTATATTGGTTATTGCATCGAAGAGTGATTTTTAGCAAAGCCATGAATAGTGCGCCATTGTGTTGTAAATGTAAAACGAATGAATTGCGATATCTCGTCACTTTTTTATAATATTTTAGTGAAAAAATTTAGAACATCTCGAAAATAAAGTTAAGTAGAATGAGTGACTTTTTCAGAGAAGATGCGACAGGACTCGCAAGCTGTAACGGCCAACACTATTGCGCCCCCCCCCCCCTCCAGATGAATTATTAATATATCATTGATGAAAAATAACAGGACAAATAAATAGAGAAATCTAATATTTTATACAGGGTGGTCCAGGGGCGTAGCCAGAAATTTTTCATAGGGGAAATTTTTCATAGTATTTTCATATAAACATTTCATATTTTTCACGACTACTACAACTCATATATATGTATACGTGTGTGTGATAGTGTAGTGAGTCCCGCAGTGGACTGGGCGCTAAACTCCGTTCCCATAAGAACACGGCAAGTGAAGCAGCATCTGGCTTGGCCAGTGCTTGGGAGGGACTTCCCATTCTCGGCCCGTCCGCTCTGAAACCGTGTACGCTAATGGGAGCTGGTGCACGTAAAATCCGTCGTGGTTCCAAAGTCCTCCAAGTTGTTAAACGATACCTCTGGGGGTGCCGATTTCAGGGGGTGGGTCCCTCCTCTGGAATGGGTTCAAAATTACGGGACCCCGAGCTAAGACGGACTTCCTCCCACTGGGGCTCATTGAAATGGAAGCCGCTCCTTCGGCCCATCGCCTGCCTATATAGGGGGGGACCTGTCACCGCAACGCGGTTGCCAGGGGCATTAGCAACAACAACAACAAATAGTGTAGTGAAGAATATACATTTTTTCTGTCAAAAAATTCCTCATGGGTGGGGTGGGGGGTTATGACCTCCCTAAACCACCCCCCTTGGTTACGCCCCCGGGGTGATCAGTTTAAAAGAGTACCCGCTGGTTTTTCTTATTACCCTTAAATCTGGCAGATGTGACAACTATAAAACGTTAGTTGAACTAAACATTCAACTAAAAACTAAGTTACTTTTAGTTGCACGCAGCGAAATATAAATGTTCAACTAAAGTAGTTTTTAGTTGAAGGTCCAAATAACTTGGCTCAACTAAATTAGTTTTAGTTTTCTCTTCAACTAAAGGTTAACAGGGTTAGTTGAACTTTACAACTATTAATTAATTTAGTTGTAATTATCAAGTAATGACTAATGAGGCCGACAGATGAAGATAACTTATCCGCTTTTTGCTTGTGCCACGGAGCTGTGTGTTAGTGTTCCTTCACCAATGTCTATTATTTTTTTTTTCTGTATTCTAGTTATCACTTTTATTGTGTTATCTCACTTTATTTGACAAGGATTTAGAAGCAATTGAGTTCAAAGCAAAGTATGATTTTTAATACTTTCCAGCAAGGCTGAAAAGTTTTTATGATTTTGGTTTGTCTGTCTCTCCGTCCGTCCGTACTCAGACACAAATATACATAGATTACTACAAAATTTACATATTTTTTCTATATATACTGCACCTGGGAATCTGTTAAAAGTTGCGTATGGCATAAATAGATCTTTTTCAGGAGAACCCAAAGGAATTCCAATACTTAACGCTCTATAGGTAGGGGAGAGGAGGGAGGATTGGGACATTTTTTCATAGATATTTTTTATTCATTATCCCTTATTTATTTGTAGATGCAAATGATTAGATAATAAACTTACATGTTTTAGCTTATTAAAAAAAAATACGCAGCATTTAAATGTTGAATAATTTTATTACTTTTAACTAATTACAAATTAGAAGAATTATTCCCATTCCTCCCTCACGGGTGGGAGGAGCGGGACATGTGTACGGGAGGAGTGGGACACATTTTAAAATTTAAATAAAATCAGTGAATATCATAATGAGAAAGGTCAACACTAAACAAAAAGCAAGACTGTGCTCTACTGGTCCCACCAACTAATTGCGGGGGCAGCAATTTCATGATAATATAATTTTTTTCCTATCATACTATAGTCATCCTGTTGAGGAAAATTAAAATTCCCTTTCATGTCTTTTGTTAAAAATTGAACATTGTAGCTTTCAGTGTCATTGTCAATACTCTCCACCCTTGCATCATATAGTAAACAATCGATTGTTTGGTGAGGAATTTGACAAGCACAAAATCATTTTCCCCTATATTTGGTTTGTCTTCCATCCAGTCAATCTCTTGTGCTATTTCCATGTCATCATGCACATGAGAACTAAATATAATTATTTAAGTAACTAAATATAATTATTTCATAATTTTCACATTTTTTTATATCATGGAAAGTTGAGTTGTCCATATGTGCCCCCCTTTCCCTACTCTTTGCTATGTTTAATAGAAGGGAGGACTGGGGTGTCCCAGTCCTCCCTCTACATACTGCTTTTAAAAAATAACTTATCACATAAACCATGCTGGTTTTAGGCTTAACTAAACTGCAGATAAACATACATTATATCTTTAAGTATTCTATGACATCCTATTCTGTTTGTTCTACAAAATACTTGAGTAGAGAAATAAAACTAAAAAAAGTTTTGAAACCTTCTCTGGAGATGAGAAATTTAACTTTTTCCAAGTATGAGCTGAAAGTTGAAGCTGGATAAACTACAAATAGAAAACAACAAGAAGCTATATGTATGTCATATGTTGGTGAAACTGAAAATAAAATTAAGTTATTTATTTTGTCACAATTTTAGATGTCCCACTCCTCCTACTGTCCCATTCCTCCCTCCTCTCCCCTAGTTATTCTTTAAAGCATATTTTAAAGGTATTCAGCTATTTCAAACAAAACCCAATTCCGCTACAAAATAGTATTCATATTTCTTCTGATAAAAGTATTTGAGCAAGAGTCAAACTTTCCACGTTTTTTTTTTTCGTATATTAAAAATTATTTATCATAAGATATGAATTAGGTTATGTACAATTAAGATTTTTCATATTTTGTGGAGTTTTGCATTTTTCGGAAACTAAACATTTATTCACAAAGCTAAAATAGAAAATTTCTCGTATACTCAGAATTTTCGAGAGGATGTATGTTATTAAGGATTACTAAATAATACTATCCATCAAAAATAGTGTTTGTATCATTTATATTTCTTCTACAAGTGCACTCAAAAGCATTAAAATACTTTACGGTCTGTAACAGTTTGACGGTAGTCATCCATTTTAAGCACGAAACAGTATAATAGACATTTAATACAGCTTATTCTTTATTTAAAGGACGGAAACATTATTTAAAATTCGTTTACGCATCGTCTTCCAAATTTGCTTTAGGATTATATACCCCTCTGTTTATCATACTGATTCCATTTAAAAAAAAAAAGATTATTTCCAAAATTCGCCAAATTTGACACGAAAAGATTGCTTTATTACAAAATATTTTATAATTGATGTGTTTGTCGTGATTTAACGTGAGTTTTTGAAAAAGAGTATGTCACCAAATCTCATTTCATTCGCTTTTGTAGTTATTACGTGATGCATGCGCGGACAAATAAAGCGTCGCGGACAGAACGACAGACAAACTTTTATTTTGACAGTTGTACTGTGTTCCTATATGCTTGAAACAGATAGAAAGCGCAAAATGTTCAGATTCCAAGTAATGTAGAGACAAAAGTCTAACTGTATTTATATATATTTATATAGATACTAGCTGAAGTACCTGTTCTTTGCACGATAATGCAGATTATTAAAACATCTATCATAAATTGTGCTAACTAAATTGCTATTCCTATATGCTGATATTAAACGAAGTCAATATTCAACCTGTGACATCGAGACGTCGAACTCATTTGCAGTATCTCACTGTGTTTACTACACAATCAGATATCGAGAAGCTGTTATTTGGAAGAATGCAAATCAAATTAAGATTTTCCCTCCTTTTTTGTACATAAATGTTTAAAATTTGAAGCTCATTATTTTAAAAATGATGGTGACCTCGCGATTTGGTCTGGTAATAACCTCCTAAAATACCTATCAAATAACCTTTGTACAATTCGCATTAGGTGTTGGGACATAATTTTCTCAAAAACAATGTCAGCTGCCCATGAACATCGGGTATGGTTCCTGTATGGCTAGTATTCTAGCAAAGCATTGGAATTATCAAATCGAATTATGGGAAATCTGGGGTTCTTTCTAGTAAAGCAAATTTGGGAAAGATTTTAAGAAAGTTCATCGAAAAGTATAAAGGAAAACGCAAATCGGTACAGGAAGGAGCGTTTTTGTTCAGTTGTCAGTCGAGCGAGAGATAATCTATTAATCCCACAGCATATATTCATTGCATCTTTAAAACATACCTGTCCGTATAGCGTAATGTATTAGAATTCTTTTGAGTGCCCCTGTAAAAGAACTGTTTATGCTGTATCTATGAAAGGTAGCCTATAATACTGATGGAATTGTGTAGCTTTCTATCGGTGAAAAAATTTTAAATCGGTTTAGTAGATACAGAGATGCCCAAAGAGCATATTGTATTAGAATTATTTTGAGTGTTCTTGTAAAAGAACTATTTATGCAATATGCATGAATTTTGGTTCATGTTACACAGGAATTGTGTAGCTTTCTATTAGAGGAAAAAAAAATCTATAGAATCGATTCAGGGGTTACA
Organism: Cheiracanthium punctorium; assembly: GCA_038373885.1. NCBI lineage: Eukaryota > Metazoa > Arthropoda > Arachnida > Araneae > Cheiracanthiidae > Cheiracanthium > Cheiracanthium punctorium. Next base: position 141,653 of record JAWZYV010000202.1, read on the forward strand.
GAGATGCCATAGAGCATAATGTAATTCTTATGAGTGTCCCTGTAAAAGAACTAATTCTGATATATGCATGAAAGGTGGCCTATATTATTCAGGAATAGTGTAGCCTTTTTATCAGTGAAAAAAGTTTTACAATCGGTTCAGTAGTTACAAAGATGCCCATAGAGCGTAATGTATTAGTTTTTTGAGTGTCCCTGCAAAAGAATTATTTATGCTATTGCACGAAAGATGTTATAACTGCATAAAAGATGTTATGAAGATATGCCTATTCAGGGTATGCTATCTTCTTTCCGAATTTTATCCAAATTAGTTCGCGTTTTTGCGTGATTGTGTCACCGATATTCAAATATCCAAACACGCAAACACATTTAACTTTCACATTTATAATATTAGGACTATCAAAACTTTCTAAATATAACAATTATATTTCAGAGTTAGAATAGTAGCTACACTAATTTAAGAACAATAAGAAAAACCAACGGGTTCTCTTTTAAATTGATCACCCTCTACTTTAAAGTCTTAATCTTTAATGTGTAAACTCTTTCACAAATGTTTGGATAATTCGAAATTTGCGTGCTTTCAAGTTATAAATGGGTGGTTTCCGAAACATTTTAAAATGTACCAATGTCTTACTATAAATCATGTATAGTAAACAACTATTTCTTCTTAAATGTAAAAAGCGTCTTGGCGTCTTTTGGAGTGCGAAATAGTTATTCAGTAATTTCAATTTACAAATGCAAAAAAATCTGTTGTTTGCATAATGTTTCAAAATACTGAAGCATTGGTTTTGATTCAGACTTTTGTTTAATGAATGATTAATGTCTTCTCGCAGTGGCGTAGGAACTTCGTAAATGTGGGGGGAGATGGGGAGCACATTGTGGGGTTATAATTACTACATTTTTGATAGCATTGCTGACAAGTTTTAATAGACAAATGACAGTTTCGAAAAAATCGAAACACGACTCTTGAAATCATTTAATAAACAAAAATATCAAGTTTTGATTCCAGTTATGTAATAGAAGCATATTTAAGATCATCAGCTCTTGGATCCAGTTAAGATTATTTTTATAAAACAGATACGATTAATACTTATCTTTAGCCCCACCGTGGCCGAGTGGGTGAGACATTTTAAAATGGTAGACCGTTGAAGTGTGAAGCTCCCGGGTTTGGGTCCCGTCGCGCTGCTGTCGATCTATCGGTTTAGAGTTTTGGTCTGTTTTCTCCAGATATAACGTGATTACGCGTTAGAACCCCATTAGAAAGTCCTTTGACCAAGGCAACCCCCTATCCTAGGCAGATAGCCCTTGCATATCGTTGCCATGAACAACACAGTGAATACATCACTTTAGTTAGTGTTTTCCCTGTTGTATTTGGATCTAAAAACAAGTCTTCCGTTTTCCACAAATATTTCGCCAAGTATCGAATACATATGGAGAACTGCTATTTCCCGGTGGCATCGGTTGTTCCATCAGCAATGATGCTAAGAATTTGCATCCTTCATTTTTTCTTGCTGCACTTGCGCTGCACTGAGTGTGCCATCATTTCCAAAATTTTATTCTGAATGTCCGAACTGATCCATTTATCTCGCTTGGACAACCATCATTCAACTTCCGGACAAATTGTGCCCTATTCTTGAAGATAGAAGTAAGTACAACTTCCCACTATTAATGTAATTTAATGCCGAAGGGTTATAAAAAAATGTGAAAAAGGGTGAAGGCAGAACCAAGTGTGCTCACCACCCATCTTTCTCTCCTCCCACTTTGTTGTTTATTGTGTGAAGTTCTTTGAAAAAGTAGACTACATTTTCGAAATCATGTTTGAGGTAAACAATTTACCATAAACGGATATGGTGCGAGAATTTCTCAAGGGACAGCTCAGCTCCCCCTGTTCCTACGCCCCCTGTCTTCTCGGTAAAACGGCGAAAAACGGTAAAAATAATGTCTCAAAATATTTTTATACCAACGAAGAAAATCCATAACGTATACCCAATATTATAACGACTTTATGTAAACGTTTTAAAATAAAGGCAATAGAGTGAAGTGTGTAGCTATATAGTTATTAATTTATAAATTTTATGTATGGGTTGATTTTTTTTTAAAGTGTCCGATATTTCATTTTCATAAATTTTACACTTCCATTACTTTACTATATTCTGTTATAGATGACGGGAAAAGGTATTCCGCATGTGTACCGTATTAAACCGTTAATCCCCCCCCCCCCGAAACGCCACAAAAATTCGTTAAAAAAAAGGAGGGTGCGCTTACACGGGATTTAAACCCCTTAACTGCCATATTAGGCAACCCCACCTCCCCTTTTCAAAGAAATAAGCGCATGTAAGGCGAACGCTTCTTCAAATTGAAGTTATTGCCTGTCAAAAAATTTAGAGTATTTACAATACTAGCAGTAAATTACTGAGGAAATTATTTGAGATCGGCGTATATATACGCCCTGGGCAGTTAAAGCATCGACTACGCAAAGCGTACTTATACGCCTGGGGCAGTTAAGGGGTTAAAGAAAAAAGAAGCTTTAATATCCCGTGAACGCGCCACTCCCTCAAACACGACGAAAAGTTGTAAAAAAAATTGAAGGGGGCGCATCTCTGTTATAAAAGGCAAAAAATACGTAATGTGTTTGGGAGATATGTCGATTGCCGGTCGTTTCAAAATTTGTATTTTCGTGTAAATTGATAAAATAAGGAAACATTGTATACTCTGTACTAAACATTAAAAAGGCAGGAGACGCCGGTTGGCGAGGATGGTACAGACATCCAGAGTGCAGGACATGGTCCCTCACTCTTCATGGCACTCCATGTTTTTCACAGTGGTTTGTATTCACTTTGACACGCTTTTTATTAATGGGTTGCATACACTACAACATATCAGGTTGTAACGAAAGTTTTCCGCCAGATTTGCTTGAGTCAGCTCACGCGGTACCCAGCTATTGACCTTATATGTCAAGTTTATGCGATGCTTAGCGCGACTAATGGACATGGCACTAAAGTCTAACTCTTTTAGCTAGCTCTCGTGGATGAATATTTTATCTTCTTCCACACATTCTCGTAGGCGGGCCTCATCAGCATCAGTAGTCTGGTCAGAGCGCTCTGCTTCTTTAATATCCTAGTCCTCGTTTTTGAACGTTCGGTACCAAATCTTCACAGTGTCATATGATACAACAGTAGTACCTTAAGCTGTACACATAATTCAGTGTCATTCTGTAGCTGACTTTTTGCGACAGAACTGAGAGTAAATGATGGATCCATCTGGTAGCGTGGTAGTTCCATTTCAGACACCTTATACTTAATCATAACCATATTGTTTTACGGATTTCACAACACAGTGCTCTAAAACAAGTCTTTTCTTTCAAATAACAAAAATCGTTCTACAAAATATTGGCAAAGACACCAACGCGAACTGCTTGTGCAGGCAATACTTGGAGTGGCGGAAAACTTTCGTTACAACCTAATATATCTATACACATACATACCGAAATATTCATCACTGATTACATCATCCGACAACAACATTTCGTCGTTTAAATCAACAGGCTGCTTTCAAAGGCACCGAAAGTTGAGATAAAGTTGTTTGAGTTTCACGTGCGGAGTCGGGCTATTTAAAGGGGGGGGGGCGTTCTCTCAGGATTTTCTAAAATTCTAATTTGTTCAAAAAGTGTATAGGGGCGGATTAACGGTATATTAACGGTAATAAAATTAAGGAAAAGCAAAGCAATTCGGAACAGTTTCATTTTTGCTGGCTGAAAGAACAAAAAGTACTAGATCTATTAAGTAGTCTTTGGTTAAAATAAATGAAAACTTTGTGAAAAAAACACACATAAAAGGTAACTTACAAACCCTTCCGTACTGAGCAGAGTTCCCTCCGCTCAGTACGACGGAAGGTCTTGTCTTGAAGACCGAAAGAATTTTTTGGTCAAAACGATCGTTGCGCCTTATAAGTAACCTTTTATGTGTGTTTTTTCACAAAGTTTTTATTTGTTTTATCATTTAACACCAGTATTTTGAGTGTATTTTTCAGAGCCTTTAGTTGTTTCAGCACCTAAGTAGGGAGTATTCACTTGGAATAAATACTCCATGATAGTATCTATTTATGGAGTATGTATTTACTACAAAACCTATTCATGTTTTCAGTCTATGAGACACAATTTTATGAAAGAAAATAAAACGAAATATCACGCAAAATATTTTTTATTAAATTTTTTTTTCTTGGAAAAAAATATTAATTCTTTACATAACACGACACCGAAAACGTATCTTTGACATTCTAAAAATGCTTACCTTCAAAACGTAAAATTTGTGAAATAACTTATATTGTTCTTTCGAGGCAGCTTCTCGTGGGAAATCATTCTCTGTTTTTGAACAGAACGTTGAAAAAGCCCCCATAACAGCAACGCATTCTAGTTTGCTTCAACTTTTTCCGCCTTTCACATTTGTAGTTTTAATAAAATTGTTTGATTTCATTTATTTGAAAGGTATTTCAAGAGTACATTTTATATTATCACAGTCATTCTGTTGTTGTGCATTCACATCACACCATGTCGCATATGAGAATACCATTAAAAAATAATTTCTTTTGGTTAGTTTAAAAAATAATTTTCGTATAAATGCCCTTCAAAGGAATGCTCGAAGTGTTTGCTAGTATTTTTTTTTCGAAAATACCAATCTATACCAATTTTTCTCGTGGGGGAAAATTGAAAATACGAATACAAAACTACAGGATGAAGATGCTTTAGTTGAACTTTTTCTTGAATGTTAACCATTTTAGAAATTTTTGTTGTTTTATGCATGGGCGCCGGCAGAATGTTTCCCAGGGGGGCAAAGACTACTCCAGGGGGGGGGCAGAGATTACTCAAGAGGGGGCAAAGACTACTTAAACGTATGGTTACCATGTTGGAAAGAGCAAAAAAGCAAGGGAAAACACTGCATACAAAAATCCAGGGGGGTCATCCCCCCCTTGCCCAATGCTACCGGCGCCCATGGTTTTATGTCTATATGCAGGGTGTCCCAAAAGCACTGATCTAGGGTTCTATTCCTTAAATATTGATCATAGATATACAAGTTGGTCGAAATTAAAACACCCCTACTGTGAGCTCTCTATACTACAAACGACTTACTCAGGGCTCCAAATTTGTTGAATATACTATTCAAGATGTGGGGAAACGGATTACACAGACACACTTTCACAAAAATTATCCAGAAACACCGATAAATGGCGTTGTGCAACAGAAAATATGCCGAAAGGGCACAAATAATCACAAAAAAAAAAAATAAACCCATGCGATACGTAATATTTTCTTTTTAATTTCTATTGCTAATTCTTTTTAATTTCTATTGTTAATTTCTATTTACGGAAAAGAAAAGATAAATGAAGCGAATAAACTTAAACTGTCATTGAAACGGCAATTTTGTACTTAAGCACAAAAATTTGCATAAACCGTTCGTTTGCAGCTACTGTTCTGGGCATAAAAGGGGATAAAACTGGGAAAATGTCTTTCTTATCAGCGATGGCTATGGGTAGACGGCCGAAGTGTGAAGGTCCCGGGTTCGGGTCCCATCGCGCGGCTGTCGGTCTAACGGTCTGGAGTTTTGGTAGGTTTTCTCCAGCTGTAACGTGAATACGCGTTAGAACCCCTTAGAAAGTCCTCCGAACAAGGCACCCACCCATCCTTGGTAGATCGCCCTAGCGTAGCTTTGCCATAATCGCACAAACTAATCATACAAACAAATACAGCGATGGCTGTCACGCAACCAGAACGCACTTTGCCTGTGAAGTTGGTTTACGAAAATAAAGGAAATGCTGCAGCTTTACACAAAGGACCATTATTTCCACAAACTCTCAGGAGAATGATCCCTCGATTCGAGGAAATTCTTATTCCTCCGGGTCGAAGACTGAAATCGACTCGTTCAGATGTCGTTGAAGATGTTTCCGCTGCTGTTGTCGAACAATCAGTGGATAAAACTGTAGGCTTTCGTAGCGCACGTGCAATGTCGCGATACTTTGGTGTTCCCTAGAGTACAGTGCAGAACGTACTAAGAAAAATGGTGCATTTTCCCCCCGTACAAAATTCCTTACAATCAACAGTTCTTGGTCATCGACCGGGAGAAGCAAATGACCTTTGTATTGACATTTCTGGATAGAGTTGAAGTGGATGCATCGTGGACATGGCAGATTCTATGGAGCGATGAAGCGCATTTCCATCGAAGTGCAACAGCCAGCACCCACAACTGTCTCATTTGAGGGCACGGAAAACCCTCGTACCTTCCAAGAGATTTCACTTCACTCACCGAAAGTTACAGTATGGTGCGTATTCATAGCCACATTCATTCTTGGACTTTTCTTTTTCAAAGAGTTACTCGCAGTGGCCCTGTGACATCCGCCGTGATGACCAGGAGGTACCAAATCATGCTCGGAAATTTTGTTGTACCCCAATGCAACAGCGCCTACATCTTGATTAAATTATCTTTATGCAAGATGGAACGCCTCCACCAATTGGACTCTGCGACATTAGTTTTTTCGGCAACATTTTACTAATGATAGAGTAATGAGTCGTGCGTTTCCGTCATCCTGGCCATATCGTTATCCAGATCTTAATCCCTACGATTTTCGACTGTGGGGATACTTAAAAAAAATCTTGTTTACGTCTCGATTACGTCTGGTAACTTTTGCAGATTCGAAAGACAGTGTCACTCGGCATGAGAGAATCTTCTCAATTGATCAATTGCGATCCGTAGTTGAACTATGGACTGACATTTTCGTCCTTTTTTTCTGATTCTTGGGAATAGTTCTCGCCCTCCCTTATCGCCAAGGAGACTGTGAACATCCAGTAATCTAATACAAAGACAGCGTATAGTGCGCTTCCTGCGTATTAATTTTTGACCTAAGGTCTCTCTCCAATGATGAAATTGTCCAAGGTCGAATAGATGCTAAGAATTCTATCATATGACAACTGCCGCAGCCTTTTCCCTATCAGGTACTTTAAAAGTAAGATGTAAAATAAAGATTGAATTTCGTAGGAGGGAATTGTACCATGGAAGCAATATGTGCCAAAACCAAAATTAAACTTAAAAATCCATCGCATTCATAGGCTTTATTTGCAATTTCCTTTTTGGCGCCCCCTTCTCATTCAACACCGCGGGTACTTGTACCGTCCGCCCCGCGTCCCTTAGATATGCCCCTGATTGAGGGTATTCAGAATAGTGTACAAAGTTATTTCTTAGTTGTTAAAAAATAGAATGTAAAAACTATAACGTAAAGAATCACCCGTCTTCCTAGTCTAGATCTAATTTTGATAGAGAATACAACAGCACTTGACAATTTTTTAAAATGAAACCCAGAGTGAGCCATAAATTTTTGCATGGTTGACTGAAGTTCATCTTTTAAAAACATCATTATCGTGGGCGCCCATATGATTGTTTGCAAGGGGAGGGGGCAAGTCAAGGGTCCTGCCCAGAAAGATATAGCATTTAGTGTTGAAGTGCATCTGTGTTATACCAGTATGCAAGGCATAACGATATGGGAGTTAGGGGAGGGGTGGGTTACTATATGGCCCCTCCCTGCCCATATTTATGGACGCCCATGATCACTGGTTCTTATTTTTAATCTTCATCACATTTTCTTCGTATTCATCACCCTTTTCTAGGACGCTGATGATTTGAGAATGCAATCCCTCACTGTTTTTGTTTTCGAGGGATTTTGGGATAAGGATTTATTGATCCGGCTGCAATATTCGATCGCACGAGAACATTGCTTGACAAGCTGTAAATGAAAATTTGCTCAAGCTTGGTTAATTTAACAACTGATTACAGAAATAACAAAAGGGAGAAAAAATTAATAGGAATTTTAATTTTATGCAAAGAAAATAATTTAACGGAAATATAAAATTTATAGGTACATTAACATACTTACTGTTATTTTCTTAGTTGCTGAAAAAAGAACGTAAAAAATCGGACGAGTCCAGTGAATCGTTTCCTAGAATTAATTAAATTTTAGTAAAATTAATTAAAACCTTAAGTAAAAACTTAAGACCTAAAATGAAAAGTTTTTATAATCGATTTCTTATTGTTTGCTAAGAGATAAATTAGTGTGAAATATTTCAGTTCATTTGGGGATTGGGAAGTTTAGTGAAAAATTTAGATTACAATGTTCGATCCAGACTCCCATTGGAAGATAATAAAAAAAAAAATTAAATTAAATTAAATTTTGTAACTGATTCATGTAATGTTAGATAGGATAATATGCAAAAAATTTTGGTCAATGGACGATTGGGAATGCGGCGTGAAATTGTAATAAAAATAAATTATTTCTCAGTTTCAATCGGGGATTACGGTCCTAATAACGCGAGACTAATCCCGCAAACATTTGTGCGGGACACCGTACCCGCGAGATAGGGATTGCATTCCCTACTTTGAAGTGTGCTTTTTGTGCTTGAAAAAATGATTGCTTCTGATGATTCATTGTTTTCATTTCTAGCACGAATTTAGTGTTTATTCTACTAAAGACATGATATGTTTTCTATTACACGTGAGCAAAAAAAATTTCCAGGATGACAAAAGAATCTAATACTTCGGACAATATTATCTATACTATATTAATTAACCCTTTGAGGCGCGACCCTTTCCCAATGCTGAAAAAAGGGCAGCCGTTGCCATCGCTCGACTTAACTACCAGAAATAGGGCGGACGATCGAAACATTCATCGCGTGCCACAGATCTAGAGACCCTTTTTTTTCGGCATTGAGCAATCTATCCAGCAGTTCTCGCATTCTTCCATTTTTCAGCAGTTGTCAGTGCTGTTAAAAAATAATCGTGACCATTTTTTTACGGGAAATGACGTGCTCAAAAGTAGGGATTCTCGTGGAGCTATGCCACCCGCAACTATTTTTATAGACATCCAATCTATTCTTCGTGACTGGCAACTGTCAAAACGCCAACGTTTGGTGTTCCCAGAGCGGGAAAACTGCGCGTTAAAGGGTTAATCTCCACAGGCCTTAGATTCTCCGAGCTCCAAGACCATTGATGACTGTTTCAATTGACTTGTTTGTTTGTCTGCACACCATAAAACAGTTGTCTTTGCAGTAGACTCGATGGTAATGAGTCTACTGACTATCTGGCTAAAAAAGGAGCTTCTATTTTACAGCTGAATAAGCAAGATCTGCCGTACCAAACCATTAAGAAAATAAGCTCCTTTTCCCAGGATCTTACCGACAGAAATCCACATAAGTACTGGTTTCACCTTTTGCAAGCTATTCCTGAGTGGCTTAGAGATAAGTCAGTGGCTCTCTTGCGGCTATGGCTCTCTGTGGCTCTCTGGCCATGACTGTCTTGGCCAGAACAGAACATCTACACAGGATCAAGTTGGCTCCTGATCCTTTTTGCCAACTATGGGACTCCAAAGCTGAAATGGACATGCATCACCTTGGTTCCTGCCATGCTCTACCCCTAGTTTCCCTCTGGGAACGTTACTGGATAGCCAGAGAAAAGTGGATAGATTACTGATTTCTATTTTACTTACGTTTTTTTTTTTTTTTTTGGTGTGTGTGTGTGTGTATGCATTTAGATGTCAGTTTTCCTGCACACTTGCCATTGGAAATTTAAAAAATCTGGAGTGACTTCACTCGACTTTCCGAACACTTACAATTAAGATCATGATCAAGCATTTAAATAAATTTTAATCGATGAATAATTCAAACATATATACCAAACTGAAGCTCAATCAAATGCGCCGTTTAAACGCTAGCGCACTTTCAAGAATTTCCCCCCCATAGGCCATAATGTAAAAGAAATCTTTGTCGTAGCCCTGTAGAAAAACTATAAGTCCTATACACATGAAAATCAATACCGGTCTTACGATGGTGGTTTTATTATATGTATACCCAATTTGAGCTCAATCGGATGCACCGTTTAAACGCTAGCGCACTTTCAAGAATTTCCTCCCATAGGCCATAATGTAAAAGAAATCTTTGTCGTAGCCCTGTAGAAAAACTATAAGTCCTATACACACCAAAATCAATACCAGTCTTGCGACGGTGGTTTATAACATATATACCCAATTTGAGCTCAATCGAATGCTCCGTTTAGGAGCTATTGTGTTCACTCACATACACACAAACACACATACATACACACACACATACACACGTACATACATACATCTCGTAAAAATAGCATAAATGAATTCAGAAGACCTCAAAACGTGTTAATACACCAAAATCTCGAAGTCGAATTTTTTCATGATTACAATACTTTCCTTACATGGTACATGTTCGGAAAGTAAAAATATTATCTAGACTATATTTCTCATGTTCGGCTGCAAAAATCTGGAAATAGGTGATAAGCCTCCAAATATGCCGTGATCCATGTGTTATAGAGCGCTTTGCTATAGAGAGTGTCCCAAAAAGGTGGTAACATCCATTAATTCTTTAGAGATAAGTCGGCAATGGAAAATGGGGGAAAAATGCTCATCATAATGCAGGGGAAAAAAGACTACGTAGAAAAAAAATTCCTCTCGTTAATTTTAAAAAGTTACTTTTTAAATTCATATACGACCTCCACCCAATTAATAAAATGTGCCCCATTCACTCATAAGGTGATGTACAAAGTGTCACTCCTTCTTCATAAAACTTCTCGGAGATATTTTTAAATAAAGATGGTCAGTGGCTAATACGTGAATTTGAATGCAAATGTTTATTGTTAGAGTCCAAAAAATATTTTCTTTCGCAATTTCTATACGTCCCCTGAAACGCGATCATCCAATGTGTTTTTCATCCTCTTTGAAAGCCATTGAAAACTTAGCATATACTTATCTTCGTATCTTTGACACATTTTAGGATACAAATCTCAAATTTTGTCCATTTCATAAACGTAAGGGACACATTTTACTGATTGGGATTTTTTTTGTGGGGATCGTATACAAATTTAGAAAGTGTAACATTTTGAAAATTGACTGGAGAAATTTTTTCTTAGTACAGTCTTTTATCCTACCTTATTTTGAGCATTTTTTCAATTTATATTACCGACTTATCTCTGATGGATGAATTAAAGCGTAATACTTTTTTCCTTGGGGCACACTGCATATAAACCTTGATAGGTGCATACCTTCACAATGTAAGTTGCAACAATTATAAGCTTGCAATTTTTTTTTCTGTAGCTATGTTCTGTGTTTAAGCTAAGCTAAACGAAAAGCTATTTTTGTGTAACATTTAATTTCGTAAGTACAATACCTATTTATACAGGATGTCCCAAAAAGGTGGTAAATTCTACACTCAATCGATAGCTACCTTGAGCAAACAACTGGCCCAGGCTTTATTGAATCCTACTTGTGAATTGCATTTCCCACGAAATATTTCGAGGTAAATATCACTTAAATATTGCTGATAATCCTGGAATATTCTTGATACCTATTAAATTAAAAAGAACTACAGATTACTCCTTGTAGGTTTTGATGTTTTTACCAATTGGTGTGAAAATTGTATGAATAGTAAATTAAAGTATTCGATATTTGTAAACGAACGGCGTATGTCTGCTGTTTGACCAACGGCGGTATAATAAAGGGCAAAGGAGCCTTTTTCCCTTAGCTGTCTAATTGCAGATCATCTATTACAGTGGTGCGCAAACTATTTTCATCTGCGACCCCCTAATTTGTGTAAAATTTCGTCGCGACCCCCTATTTTGAATAAAATTTTGTTGCGACCCCTGGATAGACAGTAGACATTTTGTTTAATTGAAAACGAAGTTACATTGAAATTCTTTCTGTTAGTTGCTCTTACAGGGTGTTTTTAAGAGTGTCGTGACGTCATTGGTTGAAATAGCACGTTTTTAAAATAGCGTACCAAATTTATAAACCACCATAAAAATGTTATAAAAGTTGTAATATCATAAAAATCAGTTAATGAATCAACACATAATTTTATAAAACAATGCTTTATGTATGCATATGGATATAAATATTTTACAAAATACTTTAAAAAACTTTTACATCATAAAAAGTCAAAGTGAAATACGTGCTAGCAAAGAGCTCATGATTGCTTCTATGTTCGGATCTGCATTGGAAATCGCAAGTCGTAAGTCATCCTCTGGATCCAATCGAGATTGATGTTTTGTTTTAATGGAAAATAATTTTGAAGATCACTATGCATGATCGATTTGCAGATCACTATGCATGATAACGTGGTTTTGAAGCCCCCGATAGCGATCGCGAATATCGCGCTCGTAAAATAATAATTGTCAGATTCTTTTCTTTTATTATTTCAGTTCTTTGAAATGAATAATTGTATATTTTTCATAAATTTGGATCTCTTTGAATTTGGCGACCCCCCAAAATTTTCTCGCGACCCCCGGTTTGCGCACCACTGATCTATTATTTGAGTCACTGAAAATGTTTTTGTCATCTTATAATAAAACAAATTATTATAAAAAAAGTAGTTAGCGTTTTTGTTTTTGAAAAAGAGGGTATAGGAACACGGGGAAAAAATATACGTTTAAAAATATAAAAAAATATTTAAATTCGTTAAATATAGTACATAAAATACTTAAAAAGAAATACGTAAAATGTAACGCATAAAATTCTTCAAAGCATTTTAAATTATACATGAAACGAAAAAAAAAAATTCAATGTAATATTTCGTTTGAGCTTAAGTATTCATCAGAAGAAATATAAATTGACTTGATTCTATATATTTTTTAATTGTTCGAGATATTTTAAACTTTTCTTGAAACTCTTAAGATGAGTGAAATATGATTTTGAAAAAAAAAAAAAAAAAAAAAACTCATGTAAGATGATTTAAACTATTAAAAAAATGACCGGTGATAAGACTGAAATAGGAAAAAAAATACAGTCCAACTTTGATTTAACGAATTCTCCGATTTAAAGAATTTTTTTTTTGTCCCGACAAAAAGGGTGCTAAATGCTCTGATTTTAACTACTTTTCTGATAACGAATTTCTCTGATTTAACGAACTACAACCGCTGAAATAAAATTCACACATAAAACTAAAACTTTGAATTTTTCGCAAGCAAAATTTTAATCTTTCACACCCTAATTCAAGTGTGCAATACAATAATTTTTTTTCTCATTTCTCCAAACGAAGCAAGTGACTACGAAGACGGTATAGAAACAGTCATTTACAATTACGCCGTGGATAACGATGATCCAATGCCTGGATGGGAAGATTTTCCTAGTAATGGAAATTTTACAGGATATGTGTCTTGCACTGTACAGCTAAGTACCTGCGATAGTGAACAGAAAGAGAATGAAAATTCTGAAAGCAGCGAAGAGATGACGAAGAAACGGAAATTGAATTAAAAAAGGTGACATTCCAAGAAGCAGTTTGCAGCTTGAATGCTTTAATTTTATTTTATTTATTTTTTTTGTCTCACGAGATTGATGCTGTTGTTTAAATAGCGACAAAGAACTTTGGAAAGTCAAAACAAAGCACTATCAAGGATTTCTTTCCATAGTACCAATTACTATGTATGTATTTTATTTTAAATTTTAAGAGCAAGTAACATTAAAGAATTTAGATGATTTTTAAGTTGATCGCCTAACGTATAACTCATAATTTTTAAGCTCGTAGATAACAATAATCATTCTATTTTCATATCTATATTTAAGGGTATTTTGCATTGATATTTTTATACCATACTTTTTACAAAAATTGATATTCGATTTAACGAATTGCTTCGACTTAAGAACGGATTTGTGAGTCCCAATCAATTCGTTAAATCGAGGTTTGACTGTATTAATAAAAAAAAAAACTTTGTATTTATTTAAGTTTACAGCAAAAATACTACAATTAAAAAATTAATGGTTATTTAATAATAAGTTACTTGATTAAATTAATTTAATGTTTATCGAATTTCACATTTTTGTAAAATTCTGATTTAAACATTTTTACTTACAGAAATTTACCAGCGAATTCTTTTTCATATTGAAACTTCTTTTTCTAGATTTATAAATTGTGTCACATTCACACCCGATTGGCATTAACTGTTACATGAAAATTTAAAAAAAAATTTTGAAGGGAGGGGGGAAAACCCTCATTAAATCATTTTTATTTTTCCTAATAAATAATTGTTTAATGTAAAAATTGAATCTGCAAATTATTGTTCGTATGATGTATAATTTAAATTTGATTAATTAACATTTTAAATAGCTTATCTATTTTATTTTATTATCCCCCTCCCATCCTTGAGCTCACTTAAATGTAAGAATCTGTTTCCGTTCATTAGAAAAATGCATCTTAATTTTAATAGATACTATAGAAATATTAATGAAAATAAAAAGTATTTTCTTATTTAACTTCTACTTCCCGGATGTTTTATTCAATTCTTTATTAGTTCAGAAAATAAAACTCAAATTATATAAAACGCTTTAACTAAGATTTTCTGGTATGTAATAAGAGGCTCGAACTATAAGAAGACTTTTTTTTTTTTTAATGCAGTGATTCACAAACATCAATCATATAAGGTTTTAAATTTCAGTTAATCTACGAAACATATCACTAGTATGCTGAATATGTTCATATTAATTGAAGAGTTTATGGTTATTTATATATTAATTTCTGTTTTGAAGGCAAAAGAGACTAGGGTATAAAAATGATTGAAAACTTTAAGAGTAAAAAAAAAATAATTTGTCTACGACTTGAGATTTATTTTTCTCTGCTTTTTCTTTTTTAAATAATCATGTGAATTTAATGAATTTTCCCATTGAACTTTCAACATTTTTTTTTCAGTATAATTAAACTGAACCAGAATATTTTGATTGAAATATCTTAAAGGATTGCATTCCCCCCAACTAGAACAATCATTATAATATTTCACCAAAATTCATATGAAACATATATATTATCTTATGAATTCCAAATGGTATATATAATTTATTTTTTTTTTTTGCCCTACCATCTCTAAGTGGATATATACGTACAACTGAACATGGTAGACGGCTGAAGTGTGAACGTCCCGCGTTCGGGCCCGGCCGCGCGGCTGTCGAAATAACAGTCTGGAGTTTTGGTCAGTATCCTCCAGATGTAACGTGAATACGCGTTAGAACCCCTCAAAAAGTCCTTCCAAAGCACCCCCTTCCTCCCGTAGGCAGATGCCCCTAGTGTGGGCTTGCCATAACAACAAAAACAAAGCTAACCAAATGTTTTTTTTTTGAAGCATAAAATCTTAAATGTGATATCTTTCAAGTGTTTACGGCAAACAATTATTTTGCCACCCTTCAGACAACAGACCAGACAGTATTTAGTTTAGTAGAACTCTTTCTAAATCGGGACATCGAGCTGATTATGACCCG
The DNA here is from genome assembly GCA_038373885.1 of Cheiracanthium punctorium. NCBI lineage: Eukaryota > Metazoa > Arthropoda > Arachnida > Araneae > Cheiracanthiidae > Cheiracanthium > Cheiracanthium punctorium. The sequence continues at coordinate 156,952 of JAWZYV010000202.1, forward strand.
ACCTCCTTTGCCCGTACTTTGTCCTTCTTTATATCGGAATTCAAAGCACGAGTGGCGTAAATGTCGCAATAACACTAACGCACTATTTGTGTAGCATTTAATTTCATAAGTACAATACCTATTTATACAGGATGTTCCAAAAAGGAGGTGACGGGCTTTAATTCTTTATATATTAGGGATAAGTGTGCAGTGTAAATTGGAAAAAAATGTTTAAAATAAGGTCGGATATAAGACTCCGTTAAGAAAAAAATCCTCACAAAACAATTCCCAGTTAGTAAACTGTGCCTCATACACTAATGATGTAATTTGAGAACTACATCTTAAAAAGTGTCAGAGATATGAATATAAATATAACGCTGACTTCAACCACCTTTCAATGACCACTGCTTACCAACGAATGGATAGCAGTGAAGAAAGTATGGTTCTGCGATTGAAGCACGTTGTTGAATATGGAGGTGGGCATAGTGAAAACTTTTAATGCTACATTTTTTATATTCAATTTAAAATTTACAAAACATATTAAATCTTTTTTTTTGTTCATTACAGTTCCTGTAGGCGAATTTTGGCACTACATCTTAAAAAGTGTCAGAGATATGAATATAAATATAACGCTGACTTCAACCACCTTTCAATGACCACTGCTTACCAACGAATGGATAGCAGTGAAGAAAGTATGGTTCTGCGATTGAAGCACTTTGTTCAATATGGAGGTGGGCATAGTGAAAACTTTTAATGCTACATTTTTATATTCAATTTAAAATTTACAAAACATATTAAATCTTTTTTTTTTGTTCATTACAGTTCCTGTAGGCGAATTTTGGCACTACATCTTAAAAAGTGTCAGAGATATGAATATAAATATAACGATGACTTCAACCACCTTTCAATGACCACTGCTTACCAACGAATGGATAGCAGTGAAGAAAGTATGGTTCTGCGATTGAAGCACGTTGTTGAATATGGAGGTGGGCATAGTGAAAACTTTTAATGCTACATTTTTATATTCAATTTAAAATTTACAAAACATATTAAATCTTTTTTTTTGTTCATTACAGTTCCTGTAGGCGAATTTTGGCACTAAAAATTTTCTTTAAGGGTGTTCCATTTGAAGAGCGATCGCCATCACAGGATTTTTAAACAGCTTTAAAAACAAACCGATGATGTTAAACACACGAAAAAATTAATGATGCTTCTTCACCCAATGTATGGAGTAATACTGACAGTCAAGCTGTATGTCTCGTGCAAATTTCAAGAAAAATTCAAAAGCACGAAAATCGCCTTCCAAAGTGGGCAGAGAAGTTACCTATTTAGGGAAATATTCCAAAATTCCGTATGTTTAGCATTTTTTCTACGTGTTTCGTAACTCCTATAGGTTGATTGCAGGGAGATAGGTTGAGAAACAGTTCACAGTACAGCTTGTAAAGAGAGGTGCATTCTAAATTTTTCTCAGAGTGTTTAGCGCAATTAAATACTTTTTAAAAAGGTGCTCAATCGTTTCATGATTTCGAAAAACAACAGTCTTAATTCAAATTACGCTCTTGACATTTATTATTTATAGTTCAAATTTCATCTCATTTGGAACAATAGAACGCATTCTAGAATCCTCTGAAGTGGCCAACTTATTTCTTGCTGATTCTGTACTTTGTTTTCTTATTCTAACTGCTATGGCGGACCCCATCATAGGCAAGTGGATAAGAAATTGAACATGGTAAATGACTAAAGTGTGAAGCTCCCGTACAGCTGTCGATCGGGTGATTTTCTCAAGATGTGACATAAATATGTTAGAACCCCTTAAAAACGTACTCCCCCCGCCTTAGGCTGATGCCCCTTATGTAGGCTTGCCCTAACACAAAAAATTGCTATGGAATATTTTCTTCAGCAAAATCTAAAATTATGTACCGACTTCAAATAACTACTCCTTCAAAACGAGTTTATCGCAATAATCTGCAAAGACATTAAAAGTTAGGTTATGAAGAAATTGGAGAATTGGGTGACATTAAAAAAAATATTCAGCTTTTAACGTAATAAAAAACATTAATATTTTTGCTTAACTGAAATTGTAGCTAACTTTTACTATGCGCGTTCTTTACTTTACAATCTGTTTAACTCTATCCTGACTGATTTGGAATATTCGTCCTGATGATCTTTATACATTTGGAACATTCGTTAACAGTTAAGGAATGTAAATTAAGAATGAAAGGATTTTAATTACTATTTGTTTGAAAGCATGAAAACTTATTTCAGTGGTAACTGGTTGTACATTTAAAATTTCTTTCTTCATAAACTGTGTATCTCTTTACGATGGTATATCAGGAGTACAGAAATATTTATACATACTATTTTTTAAACTAAGCTTTAACTAGTCAGCTATTATTTTGTCACTTAAAAAAAAGGAATTTGTATTCTTAATTAAAATTAGAAAAAAAAACACATCCGTATTCTTGCCAGGACGTTTTCTCACAGATTTTTACCCCGTAGATATACCAATCCTGGTATTAAATATTTATAAAAGCATTTTAAATGATACTCGAAACGAAAACTTTTTTAAAATCAAATTATTAAGTTTGAGTTTAAGTTTATATCACACAAAATAAAAGGTTTTTTTAATTCCTGCTATTAAAGGGGTTTTTATTTATTTTATATCCCTCAAAAATTTCGAAGCTTCCCACGTAACTGTGAAAGTTAATAAAATTTAAATGTCCGGCGCTCCTTACATTCGTGCAGACTTTAAAAAAAGAGTTTAAAAAAGTATAAATAATGATATAAAATATATGCAGTCAGTTTCCGATTTAAAAAATATCTGATCGCTCTCTAATCCTGTTCCTTCAAACTGCATTTTTCCCCTATTTTTAAAAATGAATTTCTAGATTTGGGTGCGCCAAAGGTTCGTGAAAAATTCATTACAAAAGAACAACTAATGCTAAAAAAATGAATGTTGTTTTCATAATAGGATTAGAGGAAAATAGGATTTATTTTTTTTTTAAATCCTGATCTTGTCTCATATTAAGTATATCAGAGCCATCATCGCAAACTTTTTGAACTATTATTATCATTAAAAAATATCCAATATTTCTCTAATCCTGTTCCTTCAAACTGCATTTTCCCCCAATTTTTTAAAATGAATTTCTAGATTTGGGTGCGCCAAAGGTTCGTGAAAATTTCATTACAAAAGAACAACTAATGCTAAAAAAATGAATGTTGTTTTCATAATAGGATTAGAGGAAAATAGGATTTTATTTTTTAAATCCTGATCTTGTCTCATATTAAGTATATCAGAGCCATCATCGCAAACTTTTCGAACTATTATTATCATTAAAAAATATCCAATATCTCTCCGATACTACTTTATGGAAACTGCAATTTTTTATCATTATTTGTTCTTCACATGAATTTTGAAAATTTGCATGAATTATGGCGTGACCGGTATTATTTTCAAATATTATTGACTATAAAGTAAAACTGATTTAAACTGCCACTCAATATAAGAAGTGTTTATCATCTTCAGAAATGGTAGGTAGCATTAAATCAAAACTAGTAAAACAATTTAAAAATTGATAAAATTTCACAATTTTCTATGCTGAATAAAGCAGTTTAAGATTTTCCTGGCACAAATTTACCAGCGAATTATTTTTTTATATTGCAGCTTCTCTTTCAGCTGTGTCTCTTAATTATAATACAAGTTATCACGTTCTTTCTTTCTTCCCCCCCCCCCTCACGAGGCAATTTTTTACTTTGAATTTTTTTATGCAATTTATGATTTCTATTGTAGAATAAGTTTTTAAAATATATATACTTTTTAAATAAATATTGTATTAAGTTTTTCCAGCATTCGGTGATATTTATTGTAGAATTCGTACGATTTCCATTTTTAAAAATTATTGGCATATAACTATGTATGAAACCTTTTAATCTTGGGCACGGACATACATTCTGTCGTACATACAAGTATTATTTGTGCTTTTGTAATACATTTTTTTCCCCTACGTGGTGGAAGAATTTGGAAACACATATTCTAACGATATGTTTAAGCTGAATAAAATATTTGACCTTAAATTTTCTTTATTCTGCCATATTTTTATACACATCTCTCGAATCAAAATAAATAGTTTTAAATGTATTGTTATCTTTTTACCGAATGTTTTTTGTTAGAAATGCAAGATTTAGGAGAGGTTTGTTTCATTGGCGAGACAGATCAGAAAACGGTATTTAATTTTCCATATACCTGTTCATTCGAGCATAAAACGAAACTTAATAGAATATGTAGAGCTTTTATTCGATCACTATTTCTTTTTAGTACTAGTTTTATGGGTTATTTTATAAACCGTTCTTTACGTTGGTTTCATCTTAAATAATAGAAGCTCTAAAATAATGCAAGGAGATCTTTACTTAAAGACTAGTATAAAATAGAAGTTTTTTCTCTACAACTTTGTTTCAAATATTTCTGAGACAGAGGTTGTTAAAGTTTTAACATTGAACATAAAGTGTTGCAGCCTGCTTTCTTAAATGGATAGCAAGACGCAATAGACTTAATGGACAGAAAAATTGCCTTGTAAATTAGATTTATATTCACAAGCAATTTTATAAAATAACTTATTTATAAAACAGAAACCATTCTCTCTAAAGGAAAAACCTTTGTTAGAAAAACTTAAGTTTTAGAAAAGACGTTTTTTGGTGATATGCATCTTTCAGTTTATTCATCGGTTTCATCATTATCTTATATATTTAAAAGTAATATATTACAAAATTAGTAACAACAAATTTTTTTTATACCTTGCTAATTTTCGTTTTTGTTTGTCCTAGGTGGTAAAAGAGAGGATAACATTGGCAATATTTTAAGAATAGCTTTTTCGTCTAATATGAGATAGGCTAACTCATGGTAGTATGTTTTGTGGCAAATAGATGAAATGCTCAAGTTTTTATTATTCAGGGTGCGATTAAAACTAATTTTTGACTAGCCAAAAAGTCAGATGTCATTGACCGCTTATACAATTTTTTAAATGTTTCTTCAGTATAAACGAATATTTAACACAGTTATTTTGTTTTAAAATTGTTTCCAAAGATAAGGTTATCTACAATTATCATAAAATATGAATGAAATAAATATATTAGAAGCATATCTTCCTTTAACAATTGACGAAATTTTATATTTTTATTTTAGAAATTAAAGTATATTTTAAATGCGAAAATATAGGGATTATGAAATATTGGGTGGTTATAAAATAACGCGAGGTTTTCAGAACCCTCTAGCGAGTAAATTATTCGGGCGAGAAACATAACCAAGTTGGGTGGGCGTACATAAGATTATGGGATTTCGATTTTTAAAGAAAAGAAATGGCACCAACAAAAGCCACCATTAGGGGAATTATTGGTGCTGTTCACCTAATACATTAATTTGCATTATCGCATTTCTTGTTGCAATAATGAGTCTAAAAGGTAGAATTAATATCATTTTGAGGCTATCAGGCTTTCGATGACTCTTACCTTACAGGACCGTTCTTTGTCAGTTAATATCTATTACCAGCAGAAAGCCTTTGCTGTCCTTTGAGAATTTCAGAGGCTACTAAAAGGATAGATGAGCATAATAAACTTACGAAATATAGTGCAACGATTTGAAACTATAGGAACTCTAGCACAGTAACCAGGACGAAAACGTTTATCTGCAAAAAAGGGTGAAGTTGCAACTGCTTCAAGCCAGTTGGCCTCAGAAATATTAAGTCTCCCAGCCTTTTCTTTTATAATGATAATCGCAACAAGGACTAAATGACCTATTATTATGGTCATTATAAGTCTACTTATTATGGTCTACAGTAAGTTACATACCTATCTGTAGAATAATGTTGCGTATTTTCTAGACTCCGACTTTTCTCTGCCTTTTGAGACTTATTTCCGATTCTGTTCTGACATCGATATGATGTGTGTGTGCCCAGTGCCCCAGTAAGAAGGGGCAGGGAAGGGATTCCAGATTAGTGGAGAGGTTTCACCTTCTGTAGCATACATGCTTGATATTCTTATTAATGATTGAAATTTGTGTTCTCTTCAGATTATTGTTACTTGCTGAGTGTGTGGTGACTTGGTTGAGTATGTTTGTTTTTATTTTATGAATTTTTACTTTTAAATAAATGATTAAATTTTACAATGTTGGTAGTCTTTATTTAAGGATACACCACCACATGTTTTTTGCACTCTGCTATTTCGTCTTTTAAGATGTCATTATAGTCGTTGGAATTATAATTTCCTCGATGACAAATAATTTTCACAAATTAACAAATTAAATCATTTGTAAATTAAAAAGTTGCATAATGATGGATATAAAAATAAGTCATTTTAATTATTTATTATCAGAGCGTATGTAGAAAAATATTCTGTTAAATGATTTTTATGTGTGTTAGATTGCGCGCAGTGAATCACATATGGGAAATAGTTGCTTTTAATCCGTTAATAGATTATATATGCGAGTTTGGGATCATATGCATAAAAGAAATTTTTTCATAATTTTTGAAGAGTACAAGACCCTTATCATGCAGTTATATCTAATTTTTAAAAAATCGAGGAAAAAGCTATGTATAAGTGGACTGGACAACCATGCATTCGTTGCATCGATGTAAGTACTGTATAGTAAATATATTTCTGCATTTTTAAATTTATGTTCATTGATTTTGTTATACAGGTTGTCCAAAAACACTGACGTCGGCTTTTATTCCTTGAATATTGATCGTAGACGCAGTAAATTGCAGTGTTACGTAAAAAAAAGGGTACAGAATTTCTTGATGTCGATTAAAATTTCCATGTCGGTTAAAAATTCTCAGTTAGTAAAATATGCCCATACATTAATTTGGTGATGGACAAAATTTCAGCCTTTCATCACAAAAGGTGTCGGGCATTTCCATAAACAAGATTAAAAATATCTCGAATTTTCAGATCATTTTTAGCCGTGCACTTTTGGGTCTATGTTAAACTTCTAAGTGTTTTCATCATTTTCCAATGTTATTGAAAAGGATTCAGAAAATTTAGCAAGTTACCCAGAGCTCGACTAAGGCAACTATGGGCCCTGATCAGAAAAAAAGGGGGGGGGAGGGGACATGTGATAACCCTCTCCCCCTGCTCCCTAAAGTACAATTATGAGTTTACTCTGAAAGGCTTGAAATATACCCCCCCCGCTTAAAATACAAAATTTTATTGTAAGTAGTCTGTAATAAACGAATATTTAAGAAGTCAGTGAAACGGATAATATCAATGAAACACCACCTCGAAATGCTATATCGACTATAGAGCATTTGAATGAATTGAAAAATAAGTTTAAATTAGCTTATACAAGTGTAAATTTGAATTATTTTTATTGCTAATACTTTACAATTAAAAATAATACAATGCTTGAGAATTTTTTTCTCCTTTGTAATTTTATTGTAAAATTTTTTAAAGTGTAAAATAAAAGTTTTTGGAGCCCTAAAATTTGGAGATCTAGGGCAACCGCCTCGTTTTCCGAACCGGTAATAGAGCACTGACGTTACCCCAAGCAGTTAACCTTAACCGTGCTTGTCTTTGGGGCGCGTACAGCCTTAAGAAGATAGTAGGACCTCTAGTGAAAACAGTTCGTAATAAAATTAAATGACACATAATTTCACTAATATAAAACTTTAATCAAAATCATTGTCGTAGCAGAATACATCTTACTCAACATTTCTGTTTGTTTCAGCATACAGTTTACTTAACGTGTAGATCAAGGGTGGCCAATTCGTGGCACATGCCAAACGGCGCACTGAATGATTTCCTGTGGCGCATTTCATCCTTGCGCTTACTTATTGTTTTGAGACAGATTGGCGAAATTCGAAATAATTTCTTGCTCGGAAATATTTTATCTCTCATAATTTATGTTGCTACGTCGGAAGGTAGCATTTGTGCATTCCAAAATAAACTGTCACCAAAAATAGAACAATCAGTAATCTCCTACGAAATAACTAAAAGGGTAATTCTATAGTTCTCTTCCTCAGAAAAAAAAAAAATTCAGTCACAGGTGTAAATGCCTGTTTTTAGTTCGAACCATTTCTTTAAGCTTCATCAAAATTCTACGCGTAAGTTTAAAAAAAAAAAATATTGTGTGCGTGTAATCTTTACGCGCGATTGAAGTAAAACTTCTTTGACGTTTACGACACATATCACTGAAATGATTAAACTTAAAATAAATACCATATTATAATTTAATTATATTTATTATTCATATACTTTACAAAGATTATATAAATGTTATATTCATATTATTCATTGGAAATAGGTACTTGAATGTTATCATAATTTTTTATCTATGAAATTATAGGTTTGTGGTAACTATAATGTAAAACATAAATTTTACTCTCTAAATTTGCTAATTTTCTTGAAAATAAAGCATCTATCGTTGTACCGAAACGCCTTGCTGATTGAAATCGAGAAGTATTCATAGTTAGATCAAATTTTTCTTTTAAAAAATAAACTAACGATTGAGATTCTTGAGAGCGAAAATTAACATTAAAATCTCCAGTAAGAATCGTCGGCAATTCATGATAATTACTTAGAATCCAGAAAGTGTCCATGTTGTAGTATTATTCTTTAACTGTTTTCTTATACCATTGCTCCGTCTGGAGGTTGGGTTTGAATGGGGGGAATGTCCATAGTCTAGTATTATACTTTAACTCCGTTCCTTAATTGATTTTTTCCTCTGTTTGTTGGGTTCGAATGCAGGTAGTGTACATTTTTTTTGTGTGTTTTTCTATCACAGTGTTCTTAAGCGTTGATTTCGTCTGTTGGTAAGTTTCGAATTATTATTCTGTATCCGTGTTTTTAAACTGCAGGTTCTGTCTATTGTTTGGGATTGATTGCAGCCAGGGTCCGTTTCTTTGTGGTGTTCCATCCCCGTGCTAAACCGTTGCTCTGTCTTCAGGTTGGGTTAGAATTCACGGAGTGTCCATTTGTTATTCTTTTATTTTGTTCTTAAACCCTTTGCAGCCAGTGTTTGTTTCTTTGTGGTGTTACATACCCGTGTTCTTAAACCGTTGTTCCGCCTGGATATCGGGTTAGCATCCAAGAAGTGTCCGTGTTGAACTATTATTCTTTGACTGTTTTCTTAAAATGTTTTCCCATAGGGTTTGAATCGAGAGAATGTGTACGTTGTGGTATTTTTCTTTAAATGTGTTCCTAAACTGGTGTTTTCTTCTGTCGTTTGGTATCGAATTCACGTAGGGTCTATTATTGTGTTTTTCTATGGCAGTGTTCTTAAACCTTTGTTTTCCTCTGCTGGTTTTGCTCGAAGTATTATTTTGTTTAAAAATTTACATTTGGCTCATTATTATAAATAACTCAAAAACACATGAGCAATATTAAAAGCAAGATTACATACTATTTAAGTACAGACAAACAATATTTATGCATCATGGCAACCAATCATGTCAAGTTTTAACTCATAATTCCATTAAATATTGTAATAATGCCATTGAAAACATGTGAATAAAGCAACGGAGCTTGGACCACGGAATGCACCCTTGTGCCACTTTCTGTATTCGGTGCGTAGGCCTTGTTTATCCGAAGTGACGGGTTGAGTCGCCGCCTGTAAGAACAGTGAGAGACAGTCAGCTGGTTCTCCGCCTGTTCAGCGGAAGGCTTCCCACAGTGGCTCTGACAAGAGCCGGTCCACTTATCCACTGAACAGAGTCATCAGACAAACTCTTGCTTCAAAACAGGTAGGGAGTAATGTCGACGCGCAGGGAGCACAGTCGACGTTCGTAGGAACGAACGCCAGAGAGCTGTTCCGCAAATGAAGGTAGTAGAGGGGAAAAAGATATGTCACTTCCTTTAGTGAGCGTTACTTCCGTCAGAAAAAAATCTTAGTTACTCCCTAGTTGCGCCTAAAGAAGTTTTACTTCTCAAAAAAAAAAAAAAAAAAAAAAAAAAATTGTGTTCATGTTTCCCCACTAATTGTCAAAATTACCCTTCCCTCCAAATTCTATGGATTTGACGGGGTAATTATGGGTACCCATTTAAATTTCAAGCAAAGAAGCCTACTGAAATGAAATTTTATTTAGGTGCATGAATGGATGAAATTACCCTCTAATTCAGGGATTCCCAAATTGTGTGCCGCGGTACCCAAGAATGCCGTACTGAGAGGCAAGGGGTGCCGCAAAGCGACCACGATTTCATTAAAGTACTTGCTGGAACTTTAAATTAGAACTGTATTGATTATGTTTATGTCGTTATGCTTTACTTTCTTGATTCGTTCTTCACACAATTGTACAAATAAGAAGTATATATACACTCTTAGACAAACAAAACGACGCACCGAGAAGATGTAATGCAAATTGGACACTGATGGCTGTGCATACAGGTTTCGACGGGAAATGCAAAATTTGAAAATTTGGCAGCCAATGAATGAACGCGTGTCGCTGCAGCGCATCTTATCTGCGCAACTGGCAGGATATTTAAGAGGAGAATTTTCGATTCCAGGTCATAAATTCTTTGCTCATTTCGTTCCTTGTACTCAAGTAGACAGTAACTATGCCTCGCATACAGATGCGCGAACAATATGCGCAGATGTCAGCATTTGAGAGAGGACATGTAGTTGGGCTCAAAGAAGCCGGATGGTCTAATCGGCGGATCGCTCCAAATTTTTGAAGGAGCGATGCCACTATCAGACGATGTTGGCAGGAATGTGTGAACCATGGTCGAACACAGCGTCCAGAAGGAAGCGGTCGGCCTAGAGAAACGACAGAACGTGAGGACCGAGCAATCGCCAGAGCGGCACTCACAGCCCCAGATGCTTCATTATCATCGATTGTACGTTCAACTAGTGCTTCAGTGACCGCAAGGACCCTTCACAGGCGGCTCACAGAAAGGGCCTAAGGTCACGGCGCCCTTTGCGCCGACTACCATTGACCTCTGTACAACGACAAGCCCGTTTGCAGTGGTGTCAGGCTCATTCGAACTGGAATGTCACTGGCTGGAGTAGAATAGTCTTCAGTGATGAGTCCCGTTTTGAACTGAGCCCCGATGACTAGCGAAGACGTGTCTGGAGACGCCCCGGATAGCGGCGGGATACCAACTTGACTGTCTTCCAACAAACAGGCCGACAACCAGGAGTGATGGTCTGCCATTTCTTTTCATAGTAGGACCCCTTTGGTTGTCATCCGTGGCACCCTTACAGCACAGCGGTACGTCGACGAAATTCTACGCCCCGTTGTCTTGCCCTTCATATCACGCCATCCTGGGCTTACATTTCAGCAAGATAATGCCCGTCCCCACACTGTACGTGTTTCTACTGCTTGTCTTCGAGCTTGCCGAACGATACCTTGGCCAGCAAGGTCGCCAGATCTCCAATACTGTCTCCAATTGAGCACGTTTGGAGCATTATGAGCAGGGCCCTCCAACCAGCTCGGAATTTGGACGATCTAACGCGCCAGTTGGACAGAATTTAGCACGATATCCCTCGGGAGGACATCCGCCACCTCTATCAATCAATGCCAAACCGAATAACTGATTGCATAAGGGCCAGAGGGGGACAAACGCGTTACTGACTTTTTCATTTTGTGAAGCTCTGTCACTTGAATAAATCATCCAGTTTTTCTCAAATTGTAATCATCTGTTTTTCTGTGCATGTACATCCCATCTACCAATTTTCGTCCCATTCGGATAACTACTTTTCTGTGCGTCGCTATTTTTTTTTGTGTGTGTGTGTGTGTGTGTCTAAGAGTGTACATAAAATTACAGTATTCCACAGATATTATGTGACGAACCTGCCGTAAGAAAATTCTAATTATCTTAAGCGTGTCCCGACTTGGGTAAGTTTGAGAATTCTTTCACTCATTACTTAAAACAAAGTTTTCCTAGTTATAACAAGCGATAAAAATTCACAATGTTGAAAAAATCACATAGTTGTTACAACTATGCCTCCTTATGCCGTTATCTATACCTCTTTACAATTCATGTATTTGATAAGTGTTTCAGAATGATCTTCCAATTCTTTCATGTATTCTTTATATATTTGATGTATTTTCTATTAATAATAATATTATTATATATTTTTATTATAAAACTCTGCAAGTTACAAAACTATGTATATTCTACCCACTACTTGAAGCAGCCAAAATCTGACAGACAAGTATATTTCAAATATTAATCATAAAATATACCATCATAAAACCACGCTACATTAGTTTTCGCTCTCCTTATAAGCTCATCGAAAAACGTGCGAAATAATGAGCAAGAGATCGCATGCATTAGAAACTATTATTTATAAAAATGAGGCACATTTACACATTTGTTTTGCCACTTCTTTTTTTCCGATTTCTAAAATATTACTCCTTCCTTCTACGTCACCCATCCCACGCAATGCTTATGACGTCATTAGAAAGTGTGACGTAGTTCTTCGCTCTGTTTTATGGTTCAACCTAGAAAGTAAGCAACTATACTTTTATTCCAGAGTTAGCTTGATTTTTCTAATTAAACACATCCCGAGAATAAAATTATCCGGTTCAGTAGGAAAAGTGAAATTACTGCAACAATTAGTAAACGAAGCAAACAATACATATTATGCTTTTTTTATTCATAAAAAAAGGTAGTCATAATTATATTGCCACCCCCAACTTATGTTTAATTAAAATGTGGGAGAACTGGTCATTTCTGAAAATGTACGTATAATTTCAAGTTTTTAAAAAAATTAAGCTAAGTTTTAGGTTAAAATTTAAATTAAAAAATTAGCAATGTAAAAGTTCAAAATTTAAAACATTCATTAAAAATTAAATAAATAATAAGCAATAAGTTAAAATTTAATTTTTTTTTTTTATTTGAAGTTCCCAACTGCTGAATTGCTTGAACAAGAAAGGCAGAAAACACGTGAAAAAAGTATGCTATATTGATAATTTTCAGTTAGTAATGCGTACATTAAAATGTGTGACTCAATTAGAATATGCCTGGGTGTCCTCAATTAACTTTGATTACTTGCTAATTCCCGAACAGTTTGTCGTAAATATTTCCTTCCAATTAGAAAAATGATTAAAAAGTGGTAAAGAGGAATTTTTTCTGCTAGAATCATTAAAATCAGTCCTCAGAAATGACAAATATTTTCCTTTTATTTCCTTTCGGTTTTATATACAGGGTATCCAAAAACACTTACTTAGGCTTTTATTCCTTAAATATTGATCACAGATCTATACAACAAATTACTAAGTTGTGTAAAAACAGGTAGAGAATTTTATGGTATAGGCTAAAATTTTCAGGAGGTTAAATCTAAATAAATACAAAATTTAAATTTTTATACTGCCCCCGTACAAAAAAAAAAATGACATTTAGCAAATTTTGACATTTTTTATGTTCTCCATACATTAACTAGATGATATACAAAATTTCAGCCTTTCATCATTAAAAGGCTCAGAGATATGTTTAAAGAAAGTTGGTAAGGAGCTATACCATACCAGTAATAACAGAAGTATTATGTATTTATGCAGTCATTGTTCTTTCCCACGTAAATTGCGTACAGTTTCTGAAAGGCGATCTTCCGATGAGATTTTTTTCTCTTACAGAGCTGTTGAAAAATGGCTTGAGTCAACATTTAATTATTTTCATATCTCGGAGCCTTTTTATCATGAAAAACTGAAATTTTGTACATCACTTAACTATTGTATGATGCACATTTTACTAAGTGGGAATTTATTTGTACGGGAGCCGCATAAAAATTTAAATTTTGTATTTATTTAGATTTTTATCTCCGGAAAATTTTAATCTATAGCATAAAAATTTTAATCTATAGCATAAAATTCTGTATCCTTTTTTACGTAACTTTGTAAGTTATCCCATATGCCTGTGATCAATATTTTAGGAATAAGGCCATCGTTACTCGATTTTAACTTTTTCGGTACTGTTTGCGAGATACAGTTTCTGCATGTGCTGGTGCCGGTGTCAGTTCAGGAGTTATCCGATACGGCTGTGCTTGGATTTTCAGACTTGGCACTCCGAAAAAATTTCATTTTACACAGAAAGCATTTACAAGGCGCACTCAAGTTACAAGTTCTCCGTTTTTGTTGGTCGCAAACTAATCACACATAAACTCTGAAACTTGGCGTCCCTTCTCGATGTAATCTCCCTGCAGCCAAAGATATTTTTCGCAACGTCGATGCCATGTTTGCTGCAAGCGGTTCTTTGGGAGTTTGGTTGAACCACTGGAAAATTGCCGATGCAATAGCTACACGGCCTGTGAATGCGCGACCACTGAAAGTCTTTTCATCGTTGGAAACAGCCAAAGTCCCTTAGAGCTAGGTCAGGTGAGTAAGAAACATGAAAATTGTTGGTTTTCCTTGTGGCCTTTCGCCAGAATTTGTGACATCCACCTATAGGACACTTTTTCACAGGTTTGATCATGTCGTCAGACCAGCTAGTGCGAGGCTGAAATTGTCCTTGTTTGTTGTCACACGACGTTCTGAATTCGAATTGCCGCCAGACCTCGCAAAATGAGAAAGCGAATGCTTGCACGCTGTTCTTGTTATGCCATTTTAAGTATGAAAAACAATCCTCACTTTCGCCGCTGTTGCTGCTAGTTAGTCTGAGAGACGTAGAATGCTGCATTTTTTTTTTCTCCTCGCGCATTTGAAATGACTTCACGCGTATTTTAAAACAAACCGTTTATTTCTATCTGTTTTTAATTCTGAGAAAGTAAAAAAAATGGAGGTGTGTTATAATTTGAATGCATCTCGTATAAGCTATTTTTCATACTTATGTCTAGTGCATGGTTATAATTTTTAAAACACTTCTTATATTTTTACTGATTATACGCAAAGATACATACGGTTTCTTGCCATAAGATATTAATACATTAAAAATAATATCCGGCTTTTGGGTCGATTTCTGATATTTTGAAAGTCTACAATCGCCTTAAATTATGCTGCAGTGAACACCGTTAAGTAAACTTCTTTTATCAAAATTTGAAAAAACTAAAAATATCCGAATTTTCTGCATTGTTTCAATAAAGTTCACCTTTATTGTTCGGATCTTCCTTATGTCTTTTTTTTTTTTTTTTTACCCTACATCCCAAGTACTAATCTCTCCCGATGCTGTTTGACTTGACAATGTAACTTGAACGGAGATTTTTAAAAGGCCTTTGCCATTGACCAATGTCATAGTCTTATCATTATGACGTGGTTGTAAAAGGACGCACTAAATTCAGTAAAAAAACTGAAATTCTGTGTAATAATTGCGTGATGTAGAAATTACAGCAAGAAGTGCAGGAATTCTTGTGTAATTTTTAGTGTACAGTGAAACCTCTCCGAGCGGCCACCCCTGAAGAGCGGTCACCCCTCTAAACGGCCAATTTTTCATGGCACGGATTTTTCGGCTCATAGACTTAATGTCAAAATAACCTCTATAAGCGGCCACCCGACTCCCTCTAAACGGCCGCCGAGTGGGATCGCCCATTTCATTTTTCGGTAAATTCTACTCACCCCATGCTTTAATTTCGAGCGGAAGAACTCGAGGTCAGGTTTATGGTCGAATATAAGACCCAGGAATACTGGAATTGAATCTGATATCTCTTTTGTATTCTCCCCAACCACCCATGGAAACTGATGGAGGAATTGGAGAATCGGGCGTTGAAGTTTGTCCTACAAATGAATTTTTGTCCTTTTCAGGCTCTAATTCCGTCACTGAAGAGGAATTTTCCGATGCTTGTAATGGCGAGAAAGTTAAACTTTCAACACAAGCGACTTAGGGAATATCGATGGAGTTATCAAATATTCCGAAGCGGTTACAAGCGAATCGGTTAGAGATCTGTTTTTTAAAGTAAAAAACGAACTTGAACAAATGGTTGTTTCAGAGCAAAGTATAAACTTAAAACAGACACAAATTGTATCCTTTTTTCAAAAAATGTAAGACAGCATTAAAGTACTATGTTCTCTTTAGAAAAGTTTTAAATTTCATTTTAAATAAAGAATATGTATCTGACTTGTTTATATTACAAATTACAGCAATTATCTTATTATAGTAAATACAAGCCTTCAGAGCGGCCAAATATTCTCGGTACGGTGGGGTGGCCGCTCAGAGAGGTTTCACTGTATCTCTTTCTTACTTATACTACTTGTTCCGAACTGAAATCTGGTTACTTTCTTTGTATCTACTGCTAAAACATACCTCTAAGTTAGTTGTGTTGCACAGATTCTCATCCTCTTCTGCATTAAATATACTAAATACAAACTCAAATTAAAAAAAAAAAAAAAACAAGAATTTTTCGTTAACTGCCTCAAGTATAGTAAATAGTTTGCTTTTAATTCGTAAGGCATATTTTCAAAATAACACTTTGCTACGCAAAAAAAAAAAAAAAAAAAAAAAAATAAATTATCCTTAGAAAGAGAAACCAGTCTTAATACGCTTCGTAACAATTTTATACTCATTCTACTGCTTATAAAAACACAGCGGGTAAAAATTAGGCTAAGCTTAATTAAACTCAAAATAGCACACGAAATCAATATTTTTTTCGCGTGATCCTCTATTCAAGTTAACTCTGGAATTTTCGCATACATATTATCATTAGAAGCTCGACTTTTTGGATACTGTGAGAATATTTCTTTTAGTTAAATTGGCAAAGGTTATAAGATCATGGCTCGTTTTCCTTATAACATTTTATTTTCTTTCGAATAATCGGGTCCGCTGCCGACTACCGGGCTTGACCACTACGGGGGCCGGAGATATTGGTCTTTTCAATATGTACGCCTAGTAGGCAGGTCAACGTTGCTTCCTAAGAGAGGTTTCCGATTTTTTATTCCAATCCAGATGAGAGATCTAGCACCTGAATGGGCCCCTCCAGAGGTATCGTTTGAACGAAGAACACATTGGAGTCGCGACAGATTTCACTGCACCAGCTTCCATTAGCGCACATGATCCTAAAGATTTCAGTCGAGGGAGGTTGTCACCCTCTCCTGCGATGGTCAGCGCTTCTTTATTTTGGACGTTCTTATAGAAAATGAGGTTAAACCGACTGGCCCGTTGCCGGACTTTCCTCACGGGAAAGTTTTATCCGGGAACGCGAAAAAAAGGGGATACTAGAGAGATTTTGGAATAGATCAGGAATAAAAGATACATACATACAGGGTGATTCGCTACCTGACCGACAAACTTGCTGCAGGGGGTGTAGGGGATACAGAGACGGTTCAGAATCACATAGCAATGCGGGGTCGGAAATTACCTATTTAATCATTTTAGAAGTGTTCAAGTGATAGTAAACTTTCCCAATATGGTTTTTCAAAAACGAATCCCTCTTTCACCGATTGCACTTGATAAAAATTGTTATTTCAGAATTGTTTCCTTCTCTACATTCATGAAATTGTCTGAGGAAAGGCCATTGTTTATGAAACTGGGTTAAGAAATGAGACGCACGCTTCCACACTTCTTCCAAAGTGATTATTAACAGGTACATGAAGACGAAGTTTCCGACCCTGCAGTGCTATGCGATTCTGAACCGTCTCTGTATCCCCTACACCCTCTGCAATTTTGTCAGTCTAGTAGTGAATCACTCATGTATATATATAGTATATAAGGTGCCTTGGCCACGGTGTCTTTGCGAAGCGATCGCCGACGATCCGCAACCCCAGTAAACTACCCAACGGAAATGTTGCTCCACCCCCCCTCCCCGCGCAGAGAAAGAGGAACAATTCTGCTTTTTGAGATCACGAAGAAAGAATCGAACGTTGGATGCCAAGCAAAGGGATGATGCCTTTCCTCGAAGAGACGTTTTTGTACGCGCCGCAGTGTAATATGGACCACCTAACAATGAAACGCTCTAAATGCGTGGATTTATATTTTTAAAGGCTAATTTTCAAGTTGGAAGACAAGATATTGTAAAGGGCATTGTACGAGATTTTATCGGATGGTGAATTAAGGAAACTTACGCAAATCTTGGCATTTTCATGCTGAGAGAGCGCAGTTTATTAATTCTGTATATTGCAATGCTACGTTAGAGATGTGAAGTAACGTATAATTAAGGAAGAGATTTTGAGAGAAATTTAGTTTCAACTATTGGAACAGACACATATGACTCCAGAAATAAATGACAATGAAGTGCTGTAATGAGTCACTAGCAACGTTCTCTGCAAGCAACAATTTGAAATTGGCTGCCGTGGGCGTAACCAGGATTTGTACTGGGAGGGGGGGGGGCAGGATCAAGACAACAGACATTGTAGTCTTTATAATGCGTCTGCGTGGTTCAACTTAGTACTACTAGCTTCATTTTAGGGGGAATCTGCCCCTCCTGGCTACGGCACGCTGGCTGCCCAGAAAGCACATTAGTGCAGGTAACATAACAGGATGGTACTAGTCATGCTGGTGTAGCGGGAACAAAGTATATTGCCGTCAACTGCAAGGCAGAGTGATACCGGTATTTGAAAAATATTTATGCGTCAATGTAGTGCCAGTAGCACTTACGTGTCTATAGTGGTCATGTGCTTCACAAATGCATAACTGTGTTCATTTAGAGAAAGTACCTCACTTATCGGTCTATCATTAAAAAAATAAAACTAATTGAAAGCGCCGTAGTATATGCTAGGGAGTAATTTACTCCAGTAAAGTATATATATTATTAAGAAAAATCAGATTTTCACGAACAATTTCCTCCTGATTTTCAAGGAATACTCTTTACACAGAAAAATAAGTAATACTCTTTACAATACTCTTTACACAGAAAAAGTAATTATTCTTTTAAAACACGAAAATTATTAATAGATGTTTTGAAACCTTGCTTCAAAGGGAAGGTGTCAGGCAAACCTTGCTTGAACGGAATTTCCATTTCTCCTTGTAAATGTGCGTAGTTGAGCTATTCTTGCAGAATGCTAACCCTTTCGTCTCTACTGACGCCCAATGGCGGCATCCACCGAGTGTTATACGAGTACTACCGCTCAACCTAAATATTTCTTTCACGGAAAGTCGTGTGGGTATGATTAACATAGCTACCAACAATTCCGAAATGTAAATAACCACGTTTTGTAAACAGTGATATTTGTGTTAGAATACAGCAAAATTTCTGATTTTTCGATGGATGCCGCAAAACAAGTTTTCAAGACTTACGCTTCCGTATAGTGCACCCACTTCTGTGTAAAATTGACTCGTACCACGAATGTATAATCGCTGCCAGTTCCCCCGTACCGAAAGGGTTAAGGTGGCTTTCTGCGACTAGGAAGTTAAAATACGACTTTGAAGTAGTTACCTGTATAGACTAGATAGATATATGCTACGAGAGTAAGAAGCATTATACTCTAGTGGTGCTTGTTATAATTATGAATAACATGTTCTAATTATGACTAAATCCCTAATGCGGTGCGTGCTAGCTTGATTGAGGTGCAATTTGCACACAATGAATCATACTTCTCGCTGTACTCTCGGTTGTGATAATTTCACCCCCTCCCCCCTCAGTACGAAATGTATATATTTTTATGTTGTAAAAAGGATTCATTTATATATATATTGATTATGATTTTGCTAAAGATTTTCTGTACTGAACATCGTGTTTTATAATCTTGAAAAGAAATATCGTGTATTTGTTGCAAATTAAACGAATAAAACTAGAAAATATTATCAGGTTGTAACGAAAGTTTTCCGCCATATCTGCCTGAAAAACTAGCATCTCTAAATCCTTAGATAACTGTTTTTGAACTTTCGGTAGCAAACCTGCACAGTGTCACATGATACAACAATAGTACTTAAAGCTGTACTTATAACTCGTTGATATTATGTAGCTGACTTTTTGCAACACAACTGGAAGTAAATGATGGTTCTAATCCTCTAGAGTGATAGTTCCATTTGAGACACCTTATACTTAATGATAACTATATTTTTTACAGATTTCACAACACAATGCTATAAAGTAAACCTCTTTCTTTCAAATGCCAAAAATCGTTTGACAAAATATGAGCCAATACGCCAACGAGAACTGTGTGCTGACGATGTTTGCGGTGGCGGGAAACTTTCGTTACAACCTAATATTTCGACCTAGAGGATATTGAATAAATATCGCTAAATACTATTTTAGTTGTCTCTCTTATAAATGCGTGTTTTTCATTTTCCAATTTAGCTTTCATTCATTTAAATGTTTATTGTTTTAATTCTAGTTCACAGCTGATTTTAAATAGGGTTGCATTTATGCACTCTCGCAGCGCTGTGAATTCTTTTCATAACCAAGGACTAAAGATAAAATGTATTTCATTTATACAAGAAACGCTGAAAGACAATTTTAGCTTTGTTTAGTATGAATAAATTATGTTTTTTATTTTTTAAATGCACTCTATAAATGGTATAACGGTGATTGCATTTATGTACTCTCAGGTCTATGAATTATTTTCATAATTAAAAACTATGGGGGAAATTTATTTCCTTTATTCAAAACATATTCAACGGTGATTGCATTTATGTACTCTCTAGGTCTATGAATTATTTTCATAATTAAAAACCATAGAGAAAATTTATTTCCATTCTTCAAAAAATAGATAGTTAAAGTAATTATAATAGCTGCAATGTATTTATTGATGTAAATGTAAAATTTTTGAAACGATAAAAAATTGTGTATTCCATAAAGCATTTTTTAAAACATGTATAAACACATTTATTTATTTATTGTTTGGAGGAGCGATTGGTAAACATAAAACTATCACAAATATTTTTAACAGTACCTCTTATGTCTGTCTCGTAGATTTGTAGCTGAGTGGCGGGGGAAGGTAAATGTTAATAGGTACTCTAAAGTTTAAAGAAGAAGAATTGGAATTTTTTCTGTGAGATGCAGTAAATATTTAGAGGTACACGTAACCTAGCAGGAAAAAAACTTTGGATGGATGTTTGCATAATAATATGTGCATTTAAAATTTTTAATCACCTAATCTTAGTCTTAATTTTTATCTTTGTAGTCTACATTCTTGTATTTTAATTAAGTATGCGTTTGTTTTAATCATTTAAATTTAATTATAAAAAAACCTTTAAAAATCGGGTATTTTTTCTTGTTATATTTTAATAGCCTTATGGAATTTACTTTTAAATTGAAAACAAGAAGTTTAATAAAATTTTAAAGTCAGTCCCTAATTAAATATCAATTAACATGCAAAACATGGGAAAATTTATACATGTGATACTTGTGACATTTTTCAGAAATTAAGGTTTGTTTTTAAAATCATTGCATATCACCTTCATCCTCAACTTTAATATTTAAAAAAGTGGAAAAACATTTGATTTATATTTAATAAGTTCTAAGTACATTAATATGAAATTAAAAATAATTGGCGCCCTTAAAATAAAAGTTGCAATACACTATATTCTCTTTTTACACGGTTTCAAAATAACACAGTGTTGAAAGCAAAGCTTTTTTTAAAAATCTTTATTTAGTAATCTTATAGTGATGCTATTCTTTTTCGAGAATTTTCATACCCTTTGTATACATTTACTACTTAGCATGTGCAGAAGGATATATAGAAGAGGGGGTTATACAACGAAATCTATCCATAATTCCTTATTTAAGAGCCCTTTTTTTCACGGTTTTCTTTTACACGGTATTGCGCAGAATGTATCTACTGTGCAAAAAAAGGTATTCCAGTATGTTGAAATTTAATAATTTCAAATCGTAAATATATAAATTATTGCAGCATTACTGTAGGTAGGCACCATTTCAGCACCGTGCTGTTTCAGTAAGGCTGTTCTTTTTTGAAATCGTGCAACTTTTGAACTTTAGCCCAATTAAATGATTTTTTATAGACTCGGAAAAATTTAGAGTTTATATTTACAAGTTTTACTGTGAACTGTTACTAACAATGAACCCATAAGAGCTACTGAACACTCAGAAAAACATGCTAAACATACGGAATTTTGCAATATTTTCCTAAAAAGACATCTCCTCGGTTCATATTTGAAGGTGATTTTTATTCTTAACAATTTTTTTCTGAATGTTGCACGAGACATAGAGCTTTACTGTTAGTATTAGTTTACAGTGCATTAAGTAAAGAAGCATTATTAATACTTCCGAGTGCTTAACACTGTTGTTGCTTATAAAACTGTTCAAAAGTCCTGTGACAACGATCGCTGTTCAGGTGGAACATCCTTAAAGCCACGTTAAGGTGATATGTTTTTGAGCCTTTATTTTGAATAATGGCTGGCATCGCGCCAACCCATTTTAGGTTTTGTAAGCGTACTAGGCCAGTGTCTTTATTGTAAAAGATATTCGGAATGAGCCGTTAAAGTGGTACGGGGCCACTGACTTGCCCCCGGGCGGGGATCACTTTTGTCACGGTTATGCTATTTTTTGAAAGTACCTTAACCCTTTAACGCGCAGTGTTCCCGCTCTGGGAACACCAAACTCTGACGTGTTGACTGTTGCCAGTCACGAAGAATAGATTTGATTTCTATAAAAATAGTGGCGGGTGACATAGATCCTCGAGAATCCTTTACCTTTTAGCACCTCATTTCCCGTCAAAAAAATGGTCACGATTATTTTTAACAGCACTGACATCTGCTGAATAAGGAAGAATGCGAGAACAGCTGGATAGATTGCCCCATGCTGAAAAAAGGGCAGCCGTTGCCATAGCTCGAGTTAACTACCAGCAAGATGGCGGACGATCAAAAAGTTCATCGCGTGCCACAGATCTAGAGACCCTTTTTTGACGCAGCTCGCTGTGCCGCACAGCCAGCTGTCGTCAAAAAAGGGTCTGTAGATCTGTGGCACGCGATGAACGTTTCGATCGTCCGCCACCTTGCTGGTAGTTAACTAGAGCTATGGCAACAGCTGCCCTTTTTTCAGCATTGGGAAACGATTGTGCCTCAAAGGGTTACTGGCTAGGTACTGACAGCAAGTGAGTGAGTACTGGATGGGTTGATCGGATCTGCTACATATACTCCCTGGTGACATTTCTCGAAAGTTCGAGCATAAATTTACACCAGAAATTTCTATAGCTTTCCGTTATTTGATAGATTAATAATATTGCTATGAAAGAGAAGCACACCACACAGGTCCGATGGATGAAATTGCTCCAAACGTCGCCAAACTTGGTGACATTTGGAGACATATCACCCGATTTGACACCAGATATAAGTCTCCAAAACTGAATCCAGCTAATTGATATTGCCAATATTTGGCGAGAAACTACCAACCGTAATGTTATCAAATGGGTAATCAATATCTCACGTTCTAATTAACCGATTAACAGGCAGCAAGATGCAAAAATTAAGTATTTGGCTCGTAAAACAAGTTTTAGTTTTAGACTAAATTGAACCCTTGATGATCAGATCACCTCCAAAATTCTTGACAAACGGAGCATGAGATAATGGTATTAAAATTGTAATTAAAGAGTCCTAGGTATAATAAAAGTTGAAAGCCTTCGTGTGACAGAAAAGCGAGTAGAAGTTTTCCGTTATTGACTACTTTAGAAGAACAATACTACCATAATGGGAATTGAGAGCGTTATATAAGAATTTACTTAATGCTTTCAGAGTTTTTTCCTTTTAACTTTTCAGAATGCTTTGTATAAAACATTTTTTAATAAAAATTTGAATTGAAAATCTGTGAAATTTCTCATACATGACGATGAGTGAGTTATAATAGTTCTTTCAATAAAGGACAGAAAGTAAATTTTTATAGAAAAATAAAATTTTCCTTTATATTAAAAGCTCTTTAAATGTTTTTTTCAACTTCGACATCCCTCCCCTGTGGTTACATTTTTGTAGTTATCCAAGTTGATTAAAACTTCTCGATTTTTTGAGTTTTTTCTACTTTTAATTTAACTGCTTGATTTCGTCTTTTAATTAATTGTTCGTTAATTTTGACTCGATTAAACTGTATTTAAGCTTAAAGATGAAACCCAATTTAAAAGCTTCAATTTTACCAACCAGAATAATATTTTTTTGAAATTATAATTAACTGTAGAATTAATAGAATTTTTTATATTTATTTTTTAAAAACGTTTTTCGATATAAGTGGATTCATCCACAAGGTTGCTATCAAACCTATAAAAATTCAACGACAGCGCAAACTGAATATTTTTCAATGAAATGTCTCATAATACAATTCAATTTATTATTTATTTGTTTTACTCAGTAATTATATAAAATGCCACAAAAAACTAAATGTGTTTTCAACAAATAACTAGTCATATTTCAAGTTTACTGAAGAAACAACCATCTATATATCTTTGAAATCGGGAAATGTCCTATTGAAATTTTTGCTCATTTTACAAACAGCGAGCCTATTCAAATGAATGTAAGCGTAAAAATTTCTGCAATGTATTAAGTAAATTTTATCGAGTGATCTATCTAAAAATTGTCGCAACCGTCTAGTGGAAACTGAAAGAGCCTTTCAGTCTCTGTTAAATGGATTATGAAAATCGAAACGTTTAAGAATTGAATGTACTGAAAGGTGAGATTAGTGAGTAATATCTTTTCAATCTCTCTAACATTCAAAATCATTTGAGGAGAAATTCAAACCTTTAGCTCAAGTACTTTGTCTTTCTTGTTAATTTTCTTCGGGTTATCTAAAGCAAACTGATTTATGACAAAAGGAACGATTCTCTCTCTCTATCTCTCACGACTCGGATCAATTGTATCTTCCTCCGAGGTCTTTATCGATCTGCTTCTTAAAACAAACAGGAGCGCGACGCTCCACGTATTTTTCGAGTGCTTCTACTCCTATGACTGGTTTATTTTAACAGGTTTCAGTTCTTCAACACGGAGTAGTGCCGTTGAAAACGTGATATTTCCGTTATTTACATGCCATCTGAAATAGTGCTCTTGATTAAATAAACGTAGGTGGAGTTGTAATTCTGAAATGCTCACGTTGAGAAAGCGGGAAATTTTAAGCGTTCATTTTCAAATGCAGGAAAAGCATTTTTTTACCTTATGTGTGAGAAATAAAATCATTACCCCGGTTAAAAAAGGGGGGAAAATGCTATTTGAGTGTGTAAAAATGTTTTTCCCCTTTTCATCATTCATTAATTTAAAAAATGATTTGCAACTTATTGGAAAAGATCTAGGTGAATATGTAAAGAAATTAGAGGTTTTATTTTTTTATTGTTCATTATATTTATATAATAAATATAAAATTATATAATTAATAAGTAAAATACAAAGAATATTACTGCAAAATTGACATACCCCGCAGGGAAAAAAAATATCAGTAGAATCACAGAGACAAACAGTATAAAGATTAAAAAAAAAAGAACCATAATTTATACAAAAATAATGAACCACAATATATATCTATATATTTATTTATTTATAATGTAAATTATTTGTAATATTCAATAGCGTTTTTTAAGAAATTGGGCTTTTACTAGTAATCTATCATTTTTTTCAAAGATTCACTCGTCTATTCCAGCGTTTCTCAACCTGTGGGGCGCGAACCCCAAGGGGGGCGCAGAGCGTTTGCAGAGGGGGGGGCGAGAAAAACCAAAAAGCAAGCAGTTTTTAAAAAATCATCTTATTTATTCTCATAAATATATGCATTTTCGCTTAAAATGTTCATACAAACTTTACTGATAACATTATTTTGTAGAAAATTCGACTAAATGTTCATTGTTAAAGATTAAAAAACTGGATGTATGCTGAAAAATGTGAGGGAAGGTCGCCAACGTAAGTTATTCTTTGTTAGGGGGCGCGACTTTAAAAAGGTTGAGAACCGCTGGTCTATTCCATTAATTTTTCCAAGGATGGATATTGACCGGACAGCCAATGCAAAGGTCCGAAGTGTTCTTCGCTTTATTGGGGTGGCACTTAGTTGGCGACCAACATTACCATCTATAAAGGGGAGGGGGGTAAATAAACGACCAAGGCTATGCCAGGCAGGGTTGTCGTTGCCCTGTGGTTAAGGTATTAGAGTAGTAACTGGAAGATTGAGGGTTCGATAGCTGCATTCTTCTAAAAACCACCGTGTACATTCACGTTAAATACACGGTTCATAAAGTCCCATCGGCGTGCACCGGCTGTTTTCGTGAGGTACCAATAAACAGACGACCCCTTTTTTGATAAGGTGCCCCCCCGTGGACAAGTGGATAAGACATTGAATATGGTAGCGACTGAAGTGTGGAGGTCCAGATTTCTGGCTTACCGCGCGGCTGTCGATCTAACGGTCTGGAATTTTGGGCTGTTTTCTCCAAAAGTAACCCGAATACTCGTAACCCGAATTAGGGTTACGAGTATTACCCGACCCCTTAAAAAATCCTCCACCCAAGGTACTCCCCTAAGCAGACACCTCTCGCGCAGGTTCGTCTTGAATACAATACTTTCTAATCAGGGACCGAATTCTGGCGGGAAGCTCGAGGAAAGACGCGTGAAGCTTTAAACGACGCATTCGGTGACGTGATCTGGTCTCTCGTGGTGAGCAAGCTCATGCCAGGAGCAGATGCCATGGATTACCGGGAGCCATGTCATTTTCGCAGTGTATGGTATGTTGACCACCACACACACCCTAGGGCGGCATCCTGTTGTAAGTTTTTCCTCCTACGTTTGGGGAGTTGCGTTTTACTATTTCACTAGTGGTTCTATCTCTTCATCCAACACTCATTGTCGAAGACACACCTCGTCTCCAAAAATTTCATCCTTGAAATAAAATAGAACTTTTAAATAGTGAATTTTAGTCTCCTGTTTTCGGAGAAAAATACATTCGTTTCTGACGAACAATGGTCGGAAAGTGCACTGCTGTTTCAACACTTTTTCCAAAATGATTATTAACAGCTACACGAAGACGAATTGACGACCCCACATAGCTGTGTGATTCCCATTCCTTATTATGTGCCCTGTCACCCCTTAAAGTTTTGCCCAAGAGTTTAGATTCACCTTGTATACGCTTTTTTTGTATGTGGGTGTGTTTAGTATTCCACACTTTTAGACAGTCACGCATTCAGAATTTTTGGGGATGAAAGAAATTACTGGCTCCCCGTAATCCGCCACTGCCACCAAAGATGCTGCGTTTGGCAAATTAACAATATTTTTTACATGGTATGTTTCCCCAGTAGACGCACCTAAACAATGCAAATCTGTTAAATATCAGGTTGTAACGAAAGTTTTCCGCCATATCTGCCTGAAAAACTAACTTCTAACTCCTTAGATAACTGTTTTCGAACTTTCGGTACCAAACCTGCACAGTGTCACATGATACAAGATTAGTACTTAAAGCTGTACTCATAATTCGTTGATATTATGTAGCTGACTTTTTGCAACGCAACTGAAAGTAAAGGATGGTTCTAATCCTCTAGAGTGATAGTTCCATTTGAGACACCTTATACTTAATGATAACTATATTTTTTACAGATTTCACAACACAGTGTTATAAAGTAAGCCTCTTTCTTTCAAATGCCAAAAATCGTTTGACACAATAGGAGCCAATACGCCAACGAGAACTGTGTGCTGACGATGTTTGCGGTGGCGGGAAACTTTCGTTACAACCTAATATTATTCATCTTTCATGCATCCCATCACGCATGTAGTCCCCCACCCCCTAAAAAACTGAAGAGGACCCCAAAAGTGAAAAAGGGCAACATTTCTTACAAAAAGCCTCGATTTTTATCATTTTATTAGCAGAAATTCAAATTTTGGGAGTGGCCCGGACCCCCTAGGCTCCTCTGTGGCTATATCTGTGCTTCCATTATTTAATTACGAGTCAAGACTAATTTGTTGTTAATAAAGCTTTTTGAGCTTCAGTCACGGCAAATTTCTGAATAATGTCCTCAAAATCTACCTTTCGGGAGAAAAGAGGGACTTCTCCAGTACACCAACATTTTTTTTTCTTCAGGCCCATCTGTTATGCTAGCTGATTGCATGGGATATTTCTCTAATTCTTGTCCAAAAGAGAATTGAAAATTAGGGGGAAAAGCGAAATTTCTTTTTTATATGATCTTTATTTTTACACAAGTGACATCTCATCGGGTATTACGTATGGCATAGGGGCAGACAAACGGGAAAATCCCAGGGTGGGGTCCTGGGATTTCCCTTTGCTCCCCCTCCTTCTCTGCGCCGCTGATTATCAGTGCCAACATCACATGAGTGATGCACTATATCATTAGAGTGTAAATATGTGACCAAAAGACAGCTAGAGAGGCGTGGTTTTATGCGTCAGAGAGGCTTAATGCCATCTGACTTACTGTAAGATATAGACGGTTCCAATCTTACAATTAGAAATACTTTTTTTTTTTTTCGATTTTTGTCTTTTCGCCGTACGAAACTTTCAGGGCAAACTTTGTTCCTTTAGCATTAGTTTTTAATTTAGAAGGAACGTACTACAAGGATCGCTCCTTTTTGAGAAATGTTTTTAAAATGATTTCACTCTTTTACTGCATAATTTTTAATAGTAAAAGGAGCCAATTAAGAAGGAATGATCTTTTTTGAAAGTGCTTTTATTGTTTATTTTACTCCTTTTTTATTCCGCACTCCTTATTGTGAGCTTTTTTTTTTACCTTTTTAGATCAGTGATTTTGTGCAATTTTAAAAGGAAAACTATAAATAAATAGGCTCTTTGCGGTAGCATAATTTTTCTTATTAGTGTAAACTGACAGGATAATTTTGCTTGTAGTTAAAAAAAAAAAAAAGCAGCATGTAATGCATCATAAGGAAAAAGGTGGGGGAGCATATAAAATTCAATTAAGTTTTAATAATTTTTCAAATTGATAAAATGTGCTTTATAAAATACGTATTTAAATAGCAGCATATTTCTGCATATCATTCCATCTAACGAGATTTATGATACGCAAGAAATTGTACAGTATAGCATGACATATATTAAAATGTCTTTTTAATTAAGAATTTTTTAATAGCATCACTTTTTTATTGAAACAATAACAGCAAAATTCACTTGACAGAACAAAACGAATGGTATATAACAATTTATTAATCTTCAAAATTTTGAAAGCTGCTGTTTTATATTTGTTTTAAGATTTGGCTTAA
This sequence comes from Cheiracanthium punctorium, assembly GCA_038373885.1. NCBI lineage: Eukaryota > Metazoa > Arthropoda > Arachnida > Araneae > Cheiracanthiidae > Cheiracanthium > Cheiracanthium punctorium. Next base: position 185,845 of record JAWZYV010000202.1, read on the forward strand.
ATATTGAAAGTAAATTATATTTAGAAATGGAAGGAATTAAGACTACGGAGAAAGACTATTTCATCCGCATGAAATCAAAATTTTCTAAAAATCTATATATTTTATGTATATTTGGTATTCTTAACATATATACATTCTTATTTGCTGCATGAGTAAGTTGGATGAGATTATTTTATTACCAGATTCCAGACAGAGGGTTGTAGAGTTGTGTACCGTCTGGGAGAAACTGACCTAAAGGAGTTTACTGTTAATTCAATCCTCCAAGCAAGGTTGCCAGATGTGGCCAATTTTAGCTATTTTGGCTGATTTTAGAAACTGCCAAAAAAAATATTTTTAACCACTCAATTTTTGGCTAATTTTGGCTATTTTCAGAGGCTGCTAGCTATCAAGATAAACTGATTTTAGGCACTCGGATTTTGTTTAAATCTCTTACATTTCATATCGAGTAATCTAGGCACAATTTTCTTTTCAATTTATCGTAACTATTTCCTCGAAAGCCTGTCCCAAACAGCTTATTCGCATTTCAATTTTGTTCTCAAATGTTCACGGGTATTCCTGTAGCTCTGCTGGTTCTGCTCCATCTCAGGTGGGCATCAGAACAATTAATACAAAAAGTTCAGTATGCTTTAAAAAATTTCACTATATCCACTCGGGGACGGAGGGGGGGTGGGGTCGAGCACACTGTAAAAGAAATCTGTCAAGTTTACGGAAAAATCTGTCAGCCCGGACGTCAGTTTATTTTTGTATGTTTTACAGAAGTCTTCCGTAATTTTTTATATATTCTCAGTTTATTTTACAGAAATCTTCCATCCTGGCTGACACTTTCCCCCCTTAAATTTGACAGCTTTTTTTACAGTGCACCCATGAAGTAGATATTTTATTCATTTGTCGTAATTTAAGTTTCGAAATAGAAGGTAACATAGTGGATATTGAATAAATGTCCTCATTTTAATATTTTAATCAATTTACTTTTAGCTCCACCATGGCCGAGTGGATAAGCCACTGAACGTGGTAGATAGCTGAAGTTTGAAGTTTCAGGGTTCTGGCCTACCGCTCGGCTGTCGATCTAACGGTTTGGAATTTTGGATAGTTTTCTTCAGATATAACATGGATATGGGTTAGAACCCATTGAAAAGTTCTCCATTCCTCTAAGCATTCCTCTAAGCAGAAACACCTTGTGTAAGTTTTCCTGAAACACACATCACAATACAATAATAAATAAGAGCCTTTCTGTTTAAATAAATATATTTTTAAATATCGGAATTGCGCATAAATGTTTTACTAACATTTATTTTGCAATGTACTTTAACTTGCAAAATCAACATTAAATCTAAAACATTTAGTTTAATTTAATTTAAAAAGATTCTTTGTTTCAAATACTCTTTTCTTTGAAGCAATCAGTACACATAAACGCACTGGCTGCAAGATGCTGAATGAAATTAAGCACATTTAAAATTAATAGCTGAGACCAAATAAGACTCTTATGTCTAGATTCTTTTGTTTTTTACATTTTATTCATGACCTATGCACTGAAATGAGAGAAATTCCGAATAAAAGTAGTTGCTAAACTTAATTTGTATGACTAATTTATAAGTTGACGATATTTTACAAGCAGATTTCTTTCAGGACTATTATAAATAAATTAATCTCTTTAAATTCAAGAAATGCCAGTCACGAGAAAAGAGGATATTTAAGTGATTTGTTTTTTAAAATTTTAGTAAAGTAAAACAAATTCTTAGGCAAACAATAACATTAATCAATGACAAAATATGCAACGTTTTGAATTTCAATCTGTGGCTGGTCGCTCTGTGTCATCGTAAGTATAAAAATTTCAGAAAGGGAAGGGGAGAGGTTCATGAAGATAAGTCACATATTTTCATATGCGTTTGATATTTTTAATGCATGCTTATAAAGTACATAACTAGAGGATTTCAAGGCTTTATCCGCTCTCCCCAATTTTTTACCCTATCGATGCTTCCAAAAATAGGGGACGGTGTTTTCCATACCCTCAACTGTTCCCGCACTTGGAGAATGTTGGAAGATACCAACTAGTGTCTGGGAAGAGATCATTGTTTTGCGTGTGCTAATTTTATCAATTAAAGAATTGGAGATGAAGCTTTAACGCTCTTTAAGGTTGTGTCTGTACATACTTAGATGCTCATCATTAGTACTATTTAAGTTAACACGTTTGCGTATACCTTTCACGAGTTTTCTCGTGTTTCGCGAGCCCTCTGTTAAGGAACGTTCGCGAGTTTTCTCGTGTTTCGCGAACCGTCTGTTAAGGAACGTTCACGAGTTTTCTCGTTTTTCGCGAGCCATCTGTTAAGGAACATTCGCGAGTTTTCTCGTGTTTCGCGAGCCATCTGTTAAGGAACGTTCGCGAGTTTTCTCGTGTTTCGCGAGCCGTCTGTTAAGGAACGTTCACGAGTTTTCTCGTTTTTCGTGAGCCATCTGTTAAGGAGCGTTCACGAGTTTTCTTGTGTTTTTTGCGAACCTTCAGTTAAGGACCGCTCACGAATTTTCTCTTATTTCGCGAGCCATCTGTTAAGGATCGCTCACGTGTTTTCTCGTGTTTCGTGCGAGACTGGATACCGGATGACAGAAATGAAGCCTCTGTAGAACCAGATATCAATCTGCGATCTGTAAAGCCTTCCTGGGGGAAAGCAAGGAGAGCACTTCATAAAGATCCATCCAAAAGCTTGTCGGCTGATATGAAGCTGAATGAACCTACGAGTATTTCAGCAAGTGGTAAGAATTTTTTTTTTCCGACGAAAGCCTCCAGAATTCGTCCAGCCCATAGAAAAATAGTAAATCTAGATGCTTACGTATATTTTGTCTGGTCCCTCATGATAGACAAAGGTGTTTCACGCAGTACCATGCATTAAAAATGTTCTAGGAACTTGAATTGTTTAATTAGTAATTTAATTGTTTAAAAGTTTATTTTTGTAAATAAAAATGTTATAATTATTGAAAAACTACCTCTGAAGTGCATTATAATATGTAATTAAGATGATTTAAATAAATGTGAATATTGCATAGATGCCAATATCTGCGAAATATAATTAACCACTTTTTATTAACTGTAGTTTTCGCCTTAGAATATCGCAAAATTTCTGACTTAAACGTCTGAGTTGGTTCCTTATTAAAAAATATAGTCAAAAGATATATATATATATATATATATATATATATATATATATATATATATATATATATATATATATATATAATATACTGCTAGCTAAAGGTTTTTAGTTATATTCTGTAAGGATTGGCAGCTGTGATTTGTTCAAAATCTTGCTGTTTCTGGCATATGCTTAGATAGTTCTTTGCGCTACGCACAGTTAACAGTTTATGATTAACATTGCATTCTTATTCTTTGAAGACTATGAAGATGTTTTCTGAACTGAACTCCCTTTTCTGCATAAAGAGATGCTGCTTATGATGCTGACTTTTGAATTTTGATCAGTCAAATTGATTAAAAAAATTGACATTATTTAAATCAGTTAATGGAATTAAAGGTACTTCATCTACTTTCCCTAACTCTAAAACTGCTTTTTTAGCACAAAAAGGTAAGATACAGTGAAATATTTTAGTTACCCTTGTCTTTCTAATGATATCATTTACACATTTACGTTTACTCCATCAGACAAAGATTTTGAATAAAAGCTGTTTTGAGCTTAGTCAGATTTAAACACTGTTTTTAGCTATACGCTTTTAATTCCAGTGAATGACAGTAATTTTACTATCTATAATTTGACTTGATATTTTTTACACACAATTATTTTATCTAACCTTTCCTACTTTATAAAAGTAGATTTTTAGTATAAAACCAGTCTGTTCATAGAATCTGCATAAAACCAATTCACTGAAAAATTTGCAGCTCATTCTGTTTTACAAATGATATGCATTGTCTTTTTATGTTTATTACAACAAAAATGAATTTCGTTATTTTGTCTGCCTTTTGATTTTTAGTCGTACACATTTACAGATAATCGATTCTAACTGTATGAATAATTACAATTCGATGTTTCATTTACCTTTCATTGCCTGTAAAACGACTTTTTCTGTTTGAAGCGTTATAATGCAGTGAAATGTAAACAGTAACTTTTGAGTAGTGTGAGCCGGGAAAAAACGTTTTTCTTGTCACATTCTAACAGTGCGGAAAAGTTGTGGAATGGATTAAAACTATTGTGTAACAATTTTTCTCATCCTGATTAATTATTATCATTTACTTCCCCCCCCCAGGAATTCAAATCCCCTAAAAAAGACCAAAATCTGGCATTTTTTAATGAAAAACAACGATGTTTAAAAATACGTTCTAATAATGCGCTAAAATTATATCCTACTATATAGTTATGCTCATGCCTGACTCACTGACTCACTCTCTAACAGTTCCGGGCAATCTGCTCCCAGATAACCTTTATTGCCACTATTCCAAAAAGATTTAAAATTAACCACAAAAAGCCCAATAACAACTACATCGTTTGTACGATCAACTCGAAATTTTTCATAATTTTGTATAAAAATACAGAAAACAATCTGCGCTAGTTTAAAAATCTGAAAATCTACCCGTTCATTTATTTTTATCCGATTTTTTGCTATTTTCAGTTACATTTTATATATCGAGAGTTAAAAAAAAAAAAAAAAGAATTAATCATTTGCGTGAGAAAATTTGCTGTCGCAATTGGCATGACGTCAAATTACACGCAACAAAATCACGGTTTTCAGACTTTAAAGGAAAAGCTGCGATTTCAATTCATTTTAAACAGTTTTTCCAGATAAGATAGTTTTAATTTATTTTTTAATCAAATGATCGTCTGCTTGAAGCATTGGTATAGGAGGGGCTTTGTACACAAAACAAAGTAGTTCGAATGTGAAAAGTTTCCGTGCGTTTCCGGAAGAGCATGAAATTCGATTTGGGTATATAATAAAAATTGAATACGAAGTTATTTATTTTAGGTGGACGAAGATTAAACATATTGAGTGTAGACATGCTTTCGTCAAATGTTTTTTCTAGCGCCCGTTGTCATTGCCTCTAAAACGGGCTTAAAACGGGCTTTGACTTCTTGTCTAATATATTCAACATTATAGTCTAGTCTAATATACCAAACATCTAGCATACTATATTCAACAGTTATTCGTATCAGTGTGTATCTTCTGCCTCTCCAATGTAGGGTCAAATTTCACATTTTACCCCATTTTCCCAATTATTAGCAGTATGCTATAAATAACTTTCCTCACACAATGGTAATCAAAAAGCTAATAGAATAACCCAGTTTCAATGAAGTAAAGACTTTTAATTCTTTCTGTATTTTTAGATAACTACTTCACATTCTTCATAAACATAAGTTTTGCTCACAAAAATCATTTTCGTAAGCCAATAAATTCGCATGAAAATTAGAGCAACGCATTTTTTATATAACATTTTGTCATTCAAATATTGAAAATTTTATTAATATTTTGCCTATTTATTTTACATGAATAAGAACTTAAAAATTTCATTTACTAGCCGACAATCTTGCTATTTATTTATTTTTTCCGTGCTGCAGCCAGTTCATCTTTCGTTTACCTTGTACGTTGCATCTCGTTTTTCATTTTCTTCGCATTTGCAACACTGTTTATCATGCTTATTGATGTCTAAAATCAAATTCAATTTCGAATTGCTAACTGCAGATATATTATAAATTCAAGGGGACTAGTTTCTTTCTTTTATTGGATTTTATGTTCTTCGAAACAGAAATACTTCGTCGAATATCTGAGACTAATATAAGTTTCCTATTTTACAGAGCATGATTTGTAAGTTAAAAAGAAAGAAAAAAGTTTCTGAAAATCATAAAATTACTATAACATATTCTGCTCCTTTAAGGAATCTTAGCAGATGCCGAAGGGAATTTTTATCTTCCAAAACGGGAAAAGAAGTACAATATGATTTTGTCACACTGTGTTTGAGATATTTAAGATGACGGAAAAATAAATATTATTTACCAGTTGTAGATCCAAATTTTCAGTTTATAAAAATTTTAGTTTTCAACCGGGTTACAAAGTCGATTAAAAATATTGATTTGTGATGTTGTGTTCAAGAGGTATTGAGCAACAAATAAAAAATAAACATTATTAATATTTGTTGCTCAATACCATTAAAAATATAAACATTATTACAATTAAAGGTCCAGACATTTTGTTTAGAGGCGGAAAACTGATTACTTTGATGGAAAAGTGAATAATGACTTGCCTTGCATTTTGAAGATAAATTGCATTTGTCTCTTTCTTTTCTAATTACCAAGAATTTTGCGCTGACAGAATGAAAGATGGATGGATAGTTAAATAACTAGAATGAGTTAAAACAGTAACTTTCATTCAAAGTTTTCCCAGGTGTTAACAAATTGTGGCATAGAGTTAAAATCGCAATATAACACTTTAGTGCTTTTTCTTGATGACGAATAGTTTTTTTTTTTAGTTTATTAACTCTTGAAAAGCGTTTTCTGAGTTTCCAGTGATACATAATTTTTTGTATGATTTTTCATAAGCAAGTTAAATAAGTTAAGATAAACATGCATTCATAAAATGATCCTGATTATTAAATGTATCATGAAAAAAGGAATTTTGCAGAGAAATGTGTATCATGTTTTCTAATTAAGCATTTAAGATAATTTTAACTTAGTATAATTTGTGTTATTTTGCGACAGATTTTTTTTCTATTTCTCTTATTTTAGGGAACTTTACATTCGACAGATTTGTACCAAAAAGTAACCATTATGAGAAGAAAAATTTCAACTTCAGATAAAAAAATTCAGATTTCATAGAAATTGACACTGAAAGAGATGCAGAATCAATAAAGCAATACGTAGAGGAAGCAATGTGACCACACAATGAGGCATTCAGTAAAAAAAAGGAAACGGAAAGAAACAAAAAAGCTGAATGAAGTAAAAACCATAAAGCTGATTAAGCGTGAATCGTATGTGATAAAACAAAGCGAGCAAGGAAAGAGGAAATGATTCGATTTAATGGCACAGAGGCGAGACAAACAAAGCTTTGATCTAATAAAGTACAGTGAGCTGGGCAATAAGAAAACAGAAAAGCGAAGTAAGACAACGGTGTTCCTCCAGAAAGTTTTAATGCCCTCTAAAACAAACTTATCTTTCTACAAAATTGCGTTCTCCATTTGACGCTTGCGAAATACGAAAGAAATGTTAATCCCTGGTAAATACTAAAGTTTAAATACTTTACATAGTATCCTAAACGCAGAATTGAAGTCATTCTTAATCAAGTGAATGAAAAATTGTGTTTGGTTAAAAAAAGAGCTTTATTCAAAGTAATATTGGGTTGGCTAAAAAGAATTTCGGTTTTTCGTTCAAATTTGGGGAAGAAAATTTGAGGAACAGGTTGGTGCTTGAGATTTTAAAAGTACTATCTTTTCCGTGTTTGTCCGTTTATCAGGACAAAATTTTAAACTAATTGGTCCAGTTGTTCGGAACAAAGACTGAATATATTTCTAGAAACTGAAACTACTTTCTTGCTAATCTCGTACATTTAAAATGATAGTGTAATTTTATTGAAAATTTTCAAAAACTAAGTGTGAATTTATAAATGGAATTTTTAAGACGCTTTATATTTTCCAATTTAATTTTTAAAATTAATTTATCGTTCCGAAAACTAGAATGTATTTTGAAAAAAAGTACTTTTTTCCCCTTCAAATTCTCACCGAGGTTTATAAGCTGTATTTTATTTAATTTACGTTCAGTATCCTAAATACGTTATTTTTTAGGGAATTTTTTTAACATTTTGCGAATAAACCAAGCTTATCAGATAAAAAAGTTTTTCTAATGCAAGATCCAACATTGAACCCGCAGGCCTTCGTCATTTTCCATTTTTCCAAAACAAGCTGCATGTGACGGGATCAGAAAAAAGAGTGTAAAAAGTGTTTGCTAACCAAAGTACTTTATTTGTCAATATTTCTTAGTAAACTGCTCGTAAAAAAAAGAAAAAATATTGCTTTTGAAGTTGAAATAGCTTTATTGCATTTTGATTCGGAATATTTAAAATACATATTGATGTTATATGCATTTTAAATTGTGGTATTTGAAGTACACATGACTTCAAAAAGTTTACTGAATGGAACGGGTGATTCAGTAGAAAATGGTATTTTTATTCAAATTTGTAATATATGTCAAAGTTCATAGAATAGGCTCTAGTTTTTATTATTTTTGAGTTTTATTAACTACCAGAGGACATAACTAGCTAATAAAATATTTCTGGCGAATAACTGTCGGATATCCCAATTTTTATTAGCACATTTCCCGAGAATCTTTAAATAGGAAGATTCCTCACATCCGAATACTAATTTCCTTGATATATGCGTCTGATGTTGAGAATATACTATTACTCACTTAAACTGTCACTTTCTAAGAGATGTAGTATTAAGTAAAATAAAACTACTTACGTTTTGAAAAATACGAAATTTCACTCTTCACGATAAAGTTATCGCTCTACCCACGACTATGCGAGGGCTTATGTTTCGCCTATGCTCTTTCATGAGATACGGAAAATTGCACTACCCACTTCTAATGGCGCGCTCTGCAATATTTAGTTTTGTGCATCCAGTATAAATATTTGAGTTCTCAGAAAATTCTCCCTAAACATTTGCGGAAAAATTCATTGTTCCTGTCATGCCAGCGTTAAGTTAGCGGCGCATTCGGCTTTCTTAGTTTCAATGAGTTTGTAATTAAATCACGTCTTGTGCAAATGAAGAAATGGAATTTTCAAATGATAGAATTATGTCGAAGGAATGTTTTTAGTCAGTCACAAATACTTGAAGATAAGCAAATTGATTTAAGTGTCGGGTGATTTAACTTATGAGTAGAATTGCGAACTTTTCTAAATAGTATTTAGTGTCTGCATTTCTGTAAAAAGGAAAATTACTTTCAAAATGCTCCTGTATTTATACAATGAAAGAGTGGTTTTTGAAGTGCCGAATATGTGTACATTCAATTTGTAGTTAAATTAACTTCTCGAAGTAGTTATAAATGTTATAGGGTCACTAATCATATATTATTAATTTATTAATTTTTAATTAGGTAACTGCTTTTTTGTTTCAATTGCAGGATAACACAAAAGAGTTATGAAATGAAATTTTAGTGTTAAAATTATTTTTCAACCCATTATGATAAAGGATGACTTTTCATTAAAATTATAGTAAAATGGAGAGTTTTCAAATTCTGGCAATTTATTTAGGTAAACATGCATGGGTAACAAAAGACAGAGCCGAAACGTTTCCGGGGAAAATTGAATTATTGACTTCTTGTAATTGATGAAATGTGATAACTTTTAATTTGTATATACATAGTAAAAAGGGTTAACTTACGAATCAATGTAGCATCCCCTCAGCGGATACAAAATTCTAATTATCCATGGAATAATAAATGATTTGATTTAGATAAACATTCACACGTAAACGATATATCCAAAAAGAGAGCAATATATTTATGAAACCAAAAAAAGAAAAACGATTATGTGGATTAATTGAAATATACAGATTGGAATGAATAAAGGTAGTAAGCATCGATTAAGTTCATCAGGCCCCACAAACCGAATACTTACTACCAAAAGAAAAACAAAATAAGAGAATTTCACTGTAGTTATTTAGCACAAAGAAAGCTAAATGTGTAACTAAGGGGGCAATCCTGTTAAAAAGCAAGCATGAATACAAAAATAGAGAAGACATGGCCATGTGCATTAAGCATGAAAACACGGCTCATCCATGGAGCTGTTGCCAATTGAAGAGGAAAAAGTACACGTTGCCAGAATTTTAGTTTAAAAGTTCAACAATAAGTGAAAATTAAATATTAGATAAATAAATTAAGAGTGAAATAATAAAATATTCTAGAAATATTAGTAATGTTAAAAAGAAATAATAGCATGAGATATATAAGGTTTATAATATTTTAATGGGAATACATCTATTTACTCCTATAGCTCACAATTTGCGACAACAACAATTTGCGACAACTGTAGACTGTTATGTACGAGATACCCCTTGAATCTGCAGCAGATTTCGTCCTGAATCTTTCGGGCACTTCAGGCGAAGTGCGAGATATGCCTGATGAGTTAATTAGCCCGGCTGTCAATTTATCAATGCGCCAATTCTTTTTTTGACGTTTTACCGCGTTAAAGCCATTGTTTTGAATAGTTATGTGTACTATCATCACTAAAAGTTTTCCCAATCTATAAAACACCCAATATACACTCATATTATTATCATAAGTGTCACATTATCTTTAATTCAGAGAGTCCGTTTTTGACAATCTAGGGACGAAAAATTCATATTTTTCGTTTGCGAATTCAAAGTTGTCATAATTAGCTAAAAGTATACAATACGTTTAATACATTATCCATGTTCGAGCACTTTTGAAAAATTTGGAATGATATCTAAATCTTACAATGACTAGTTGTGGAAAAATAATTTTTCGTTTCTACATTCTAGAAAATGACCACTGTGGAATGCGTTCCTTCCTCTGATATTTTGTCTTATTAACCATAACTATTAACAAAGATAGAAGAAAACGTATCTGTTCTTTGATAGTCTCTCCCCACCAGCTCCAATTCACAAATAATCCACACGTGGTGCTGCTAATGGCTATCTTTATGGTTCGTGTGGTAGGCCTTGGACAGTTTTCTCGATTCTATGGCTCTCTCATTTGTCAACAGATGCTTTTTTCTTTGCTATATGTAGGGGTCAAATTGTTGCAATATCGCCGTTGAATGTTTGTTGAAAAAATAACAAGTATCAGAAATGCAACGATTATAATAAATATTCCGTAATATTTAAATATTCCTCATATTTTTTTAATATATGTACACTCTCAGTTTAGTGCAGACAGTAGATTTTCCTTTTATAAAAAAAGAAATATTAATATTTAACAAATGTAAACTTATTGTTTTCCTAGTTACGCAATTTTAAAATGTATGGACGCCTTAAGTATCTCAATATAAATGTTAAAACTTAATTTAAGAGGACAAATAACTCTTCGTTTAGTGTTTATTCATTTCGTTTATTCTATTTCGGCTTGACTTTTATCTTATCACCCTGTTCTTTAAGGCTTTAAAACGGTATTTAACTTTAATCTTAGTGATATAACATTTTAACATAAAAAAAATGTAACAGAGTGGACATTCAATTACGCACGTTAATATTTTAATCAGTTATTTTTCTTCCATAAAAGAACCATTTAAATGCAGTTGGCAGCTATGGGAAATGTTAATTACGATATAAGGTAACTATTTAATAAGGCAGAGCCATATGTTGGGAAATTTAGATACAAAAAACTTAATTTTAGTGACAAAATAGAATAAATAACTAAATTTATTCAGCAATTTTTTCTGTTATTCATAGTGTAAAAAGATACATAAGTGTAATTTTACATTAGATGTCCCATTAATAGAAAATTGTTTTATTTTTTATAACTTTATCGCAGTTTTATGTTCAACTTTTCTAGAGGAACAAGGGATTTCGAAAAACACTAAATGTTATATATTTAGGATGTTAATTTAATGATTTTTGTTTTTAGTCTTAACATATTTGGTTATGAATATCTTCTTTTTCAAAAGCTTTATGCTAAAGTTGTAACGAGAAGCAAAACTAAATTGAGTACCATTGAATGCCTGGGACATGAATTCCAACATTTTTAGAGAATGACCCATATACAGAGTCCCAAAAACACTGACTTAGGTTTTTATTCCTTAAATATTGATGATAGACATTACAATAACTTACAAAGTTACGTAAAAAAAAGGTTCAGAGTTTTGTAGTATCGATTAAAACTTTCAGGAGATTAAATAAGTTTAAATTTTTATACGCCTCCGTGCAAAAAAAAAAAAAAAAAAAATTCCCAATTACTGAAACGTGCTCCATGCTTTAATTAGGTGATGCACAAAATTTCAGCCTTTCGTCATAAAAGGTCTCGTATATGTTTAAATAAAGTAGGTAAGAGGCTATACAGTACCAATAACAGCAAAAGTATGTATTTAGAAAAGCAATGTTTTCTTTCGTGATTTGTGACTACCACCCCCTGAAATGCAATCTTTCACCGTGATTTTTTTCTTTCAAGAGCCACTCAAAAGTGGTCTAAGTCAACGTATGTTTATTTTCATATCTCTGACCCTTTTTATGACGAAAAGCTGAAATTTTATACATCACCTAATTAATCTGCGGGGCACATTTTACTAAGTGGGGTGTTTTCATTGTACGGGAACGTATAAAAATTTAAATTTTGTAATATTTTAGATTTTATCTCCGGAAAATTTTAATCAATGCCATACGATTCCGTACCTTTTCTTTACGTAATTTCGTAATTTTTGGTATATGTCTATGATCAATATTTAAGGAGTACAATCATAGGCAAGTGTTTTAAGGACAACGTGTAATACTCACTGTGGAATAAGACGGCTAGAGGCTTAAGGTCCTATTTTCTCATTAATGGAGGTCGTTCTGTTTTATTATTTAGCCTGTAATTCCAATTTAAGTTCATTCTGAACTGAGGGACATCTATATTCCTTCATTTTCTCACTACGAACCTGAGAGATCTCGGACTTAGCCTACCGCTTGTACTTTAACATCCACTGCTACTGTGATTATTATTGAACAGAAAGAGAAAGATAGAGCGACGAGCATGGGAATCCAGACTCAATTATGCACTCTATTATCGTTGTGATCTCTGTGAGAGCTGAAGTGTGGAGAGGGGGCGGCACAGTGGGACACAGGACATAGTGGGATGATAGATACTTTCCTTCGATTCAAAAGCTCAAAAATTAGGAAAAAAATTCCATAATTTAGTCGATCACTACTGCAACACTGTGGAAACTAATTACTGTCATAATTCATTTTGTAGGGAAGTAGCAGGCATTTTTGTTTCTACTGTCACTGTTAGAAAAATCAGACAAGTTTTACTTCTTTCGATTTGAGCAGTAAATTATTATCCAATAATCAATATCTTTGCTCTAATTTAATCTTAAACTTTCTTAATTGCATGCATGTAATGATCTTTATTCTATTGAAAATCTTGCACAACTTTCGAATTTGTATTTAAAAAGAATTCGTGGTGGATACAGTGGGGGTATCCTGATTTGGGGTACCGTGAGACAGTGCCCCACTATATACAAACCTGTGGCTCGTGGAGGTATGGAAAAAACAATGACACACAGGACCAAATTTAGGGGAGGGCAACCGGGGCTGTAGCCCCCACAATAGTCATTTTTTACGTAAAATTTCTGATGAACACCGAATAATTAAAAATTCATTTCACATACTACTGGCACTGAATGGGATCCCTTGCGAAGCATATAGAATTTATATTGAGTCCAACACCAGACAAGAAATGGATATATACATTATTGTTTGAGTAAATAAAATCTACGGTAGCCGAAAATCGAACCCTGGACCACTAGGCTGAGTTAACGCTGAACCCTCGTCACCACACAGGTAGTCGAAAAAATTCTTTTAACTTTTGCTTGGGAAAGGATTAGAGGGCGCCACTTCTTTGTTGTCCTAGGGCTTCCACACCTTTAAATCAGGCACTCATTGACGCAAATCTCATTTCTAGTAGACTTTCGATCTTATTCGACGATAAAATGAACTTTTGCAAATATTATGTTACCGTTTACTGTTTAAGTTGACGTTATTTTACTATTTTCAATTCATCAAGCAATGCTGAGCAAAGAATTTTGCAATTTTTAAATGTGCTTAAACATTATAACTATTTTTTGGGCTTGTCATTTAAAAATTGGTTTCATATTTTCTGTGTTGACTATCTCAACCTGTATTTAACTGCAGTAGTAGTAATGCGTTGCATAATACAACTGATTACGTATGTCTTACTCATTGTCCCACTGTACCCCAATCCCTATCCCATTATGCCCCGCAAAGGATCACAGTGTAACAACTTGGGTACGTTTTGAAAATCAACTTTTTTTCAAAGAATAAAATAAGGATGAATTCTGAAAAAAATTACAATGAAAGCTAAGCATTGTCAAAATATTGTTATGCCTTTAATTTTTTATTATAATTAAAAAGAAAGGAAATTATTTTAAAACATGTAAAAATTGTCCCAATGTGCCCTCTCTCCCCTATGCCCTCCCTAAAGTCCCCTGTCACCCATTAACTTCGAAACAGCTGCTGCTATATTCATGAAAGTGATGTTTGGGTATAGTAAAGTGGCCGTGCGTTACTGAATGAAACCGCCTACAGCGACACCAGGAGGAAAACTGCAGAGGTAGCTTTCCTATCTCGAAAACAGACACATAGGGTTGTAAAATATCTTACAAAGTTGTAGAGCATCATTGATTTAGCGCAAAAAGACCCCTTGTGGACATCAACGCGAAAAATAGAAACGGCTGAAATGCGCATTTGTTTTTCCGTGTTTTCCTATACTGTGACGTTGCAAAACGATCTGAGAAAGCAACTAGTTATAACAATGCTATACCTTTATTTGACTAGGGATCATAAGCGATACAACTGTGCCACATTGCGGTGTCGTGTTTTTCCCGAAATATTAATCATCGCTCCTTCCGTTGAAGTTTCGTGACGTCACAGTTTTTTTAACCTATCTCGTTTTGTTTTCGTGATAGGAATGCTAACTCCGCAGTTTTCTACAAGGTAGAGCCGTTTGGATGTTTCATTCAGTAAGCGCATGACTACTTAGACACCACTTTACCTTAGACTACTACTTAGACACTACTTAGACACCATAAAAGTGGTGTACCTAGACACCACTTTTATGAATCAGCCGTTCCGAAGTTAAGATGGTGGCAAGGTACTTAAGGGGGCATACTGTATATGTTTCTCAGAAAGCTGCTCGGACTATACTGTCCCCTGCTCTTCAATACTCCCGGTTGCCGTCTTTGTTCTTCTAAAGTGGTTGAAAGATTTCACTGTGTTTCGTGGTCTCTGTGATACTTCTTGTCTAAAATATTACAAGGGCTATTTGTTCACCAGTAAGAGACCTACACTGCTTGATATCGGACTCTCCGGGTACCTCTGCTTTTTAGCACTCACTCTTGTCATCAGAATTTCTCTAGATGGATTTCAAACTGCTTTCTTTGGGAATCCGTTGTCCAAGGTGAAACCTAGAATAGACACCTACAGACATTCCGTACTATTTCTGAGAACCTTACATTACAATGGATGGGAATATTATCCTTTCCTCGCAAAATAAATAATAAAAAATAAATCGAATCTGATATTATCTTTTCCTCCTTAGATAAATATTATCAAAACTTTCTTTCATTCAAGAAATCAAACAAGAAAAAATAATTACATCAAGAATGTAAGAAGTGCTATTTTACTTCGATAAAATAGACATAAATTTCAACTAGCGGGCTCCACCCATAAAATTGCATTAATCTGTCTCTACTTGACTATGTACAGCAGCGGAAAAAAACGCCCACTTGTACTTTTAAACGTAGCCATCGTTCGCCGTACAGCAAAATTACATATACCAATCGTTTACGATTGACGCACACTTTAATTTGCTATACATAAAAATTGCTATCTGCATATTAAAATTCACACCAACTTTTTCCCCGAAAGCAACCCGTTGATTTCACTTCATGTTTCACAAATTTAGCTCATTTTAATCCCGGATACCAATTTTCCATAAATTTGAACTAAAAGAAAGTGAGTGAGTTTATGAACTCTGAAAATCCGCTTTCCCATGTTAAGATAATTTTTCATACTTTAATTCATATCTTCTATAATATAAGCTGATTTTTATTCGTACTATTAGAACTAAACGACCTAAATATAATTTACTATTATTATAACTTTTAATAAAATATTAATATGAATTATGAATTATTAATATTAAAAAAATTATGAATAGCGACCTAGCCAAATTTCGATGGAAATAGATGTAGAAAGTAATATTACATGGCTGTACAAAATTTCAAATTTTTACGTTCAGTAGTTTAATTTATATCAAATAAAATGTGTTCATGAGTTAAGGAACCGTATACAAATTTAATGAGTTTTTTGAAAATAGCGTAAAATAAACGTTAATTAGATTTCTTTCTCACAAAAATAGCAAAAGTGTGTGGTATTAAAAATTAGCAAATTTTGAAGCTAATAAATTGGAGGTTTGTACAGTTGGATGGTGATTCTATAAAGCGTCTACTGCTATTTCCCTCAAATAAAATATTTTCCATGCATAGAACTAGATGCAGTGGATGTATGTCTTCTAATACAACGTCCTATTTTTAAAAAACTAACATCCTCGACATTCCAGGCATGAATTTAACATCTGAAACATCAGGTTTTTGGACTGCCCCATACTTTATCAAACATTCAGAAATCACAGTTTTCTGTCTAAATTTTCATCTGACTGTGAATTAAAATACCGCCAAAATCTTATAAAAATATTGCACACTGCAGAAAAGAATATTAAATGAAGAAAGCGAAATAACTAACACAGTGATAATATTGGGTCGGCAAAAAAGTAATTGCGTTTTTTACCTGAAATTCAAACAAATAATTTATCAAACATGAAACCATTCTTCAAGTTCGACCGTAGCTGAGTAACATTCACGCTTGTAGTCAGAAGAGCAGAGAACAGATTCTCACTCCTGGCAACATTTCACTATCTAAGAGAACCTTCAAATACTCAATAACATTTTCAAAATTAGAAATATTTTTCAAAATCGTAAGCAGTCGTTTTGCATTTTTTCTTTCTTTTCTTTTTTTTAATGTGCGTTTGCTTTTGCCTTCAAATTGTGCATTAAAAACCATAAAGGTCAAATCTCAACAGCAAATCAAATACAAAATTGAAATGAACAACCCCCCAATAGTTTCAATTCTTTTCAGAAAATAAAATGCTAACCACATTTCGCTGCTACGTACAAAAGAATGACATGACGATTTTGTTTGATAAAAGTCCGAAGTAAGTATTTCGCCACTTTTACATTATGTTTCTTCGGAATTATTTAATGTCTCTCCGACATTGACGTAGGTGTAGCAGTCGATACATGCATTGCGCGAACCGAAAACTGCGTGAGAAGAGACACAGATTCTTAAATTTTCCCTCCATTCTATTCCACGCTTACGGGGTGGAGTATTTATCACAAAGAAATGATGTTTCGCGTGCTTCGAGGGGAAAAAAAAAATAAACCCCATTGCAGCTTTCACGGAAGAGAGGCACTGGCTCGGGAAAGATAAAAAAGAAGATATTTCCTTTCGAGAAATAGAGGTAGTACGAAAAAAAAAATGCAATAATAATAGTCAAAATGGATTCAGTTTTTCAATTAGACTGTTTCAATCTATTTAAATTTTTAAATTTTTTCTTCAGTTTATACAGAGTGCACATAAAACGGAGTAAGGTGTTAAGAGCTTTATGGCGCGTGATGTACTGGACGAATTAAAAAATAAATAAATAAATAAAATAAAATCCTGTACTTTCTCAGGAGAGTATGCGGTTTTATTTTTTGTAACAAAAGAAATACCAAAAGTCAGCGAATGGGGAAAATTTGGAGCTTCGAGTTAAACATGCATGATAAATAAATACATAATTATCAAATGAAACATTAAATAACAACTTTTCCAGTAGCAATAAAAATAAGCAGCAATTATTGTTTATTAAGCAGTAAAAACCTCCACACACCTAACTAGAACATTATAATACACCCACAAAAGCTTAACTGTGACGGCTTGTTGTTCCCACTCATTTTATGTTACTTGGGTTACATGATTGTTTATTGAATAAAAATCAGAAGTTTCCATATGCACAGCTTATTATAGATTTTTTTTGTAAACAAAATTCTAGCCTGTTTAGAACTGAGTTTACTGTAAGGCCAATTTGGCAATTCATGTTTCATTTCCTACTCGTAAATTCAGCCAAATTTCAAATAAGAAAACCCACTACTTCTTTTTTTTTGGGATGATCGAACATATTTCCCCACCTCTTAGGCTATCATAACTTAAATTCGTTGTCAATTGCACGTGTCTGCCCTTGAGACTGGCATGCTGTATGCTCAGCACTGTATAGTCAATACTCGTAGGGGGCGGGTGAATTCACGCAACCAGTTATTGGTAGCTCATTCATAAAATAAATGTAAGAAACGTACTATACACTTACTTGCCATCATAAATCCGTCTCGTAGACTGTCTGCTAGAGATGCTGTAGTCACGACTTGTTCTAAAACCAGTTTGGTGAATTTCTGAACTAACTGAAAACTACACTTATTGTTAAGCAATACAATATCTAACTTTATTAGTTAAAGAAACACATTTAGTTTAAAAGAACATAATTTTTTAATAGTTATTTAGAATTAATGGATCAGTCGTTAACATTATTGAAATAAGATAGAACCCCAGTGGTGTAATGGTTAGTACGTTTCGCTGCCGGGCCACAGATCCGGGGGTTCGATTCTCAGACTTCTCAAGGTTGACTCAGCCTTCCATCCTTCGAGTGCGTCGACAAAAGGAGGATCAAGCTTTCTTGGGGGCTAAATACTGGGAGCTCCGCGTCAGGCTGACCACCTGGACGGTGCACCCCAAAGGATAGGGTCGCGAAATCGTGGATGTGCCCATAGGCTTGCACACCACCACGAGAGCTGTTGCGCCAGAGATTATTTTAGTTAGTAGTTTTATTATTTACAAATGTATCTACATAGGATCGAAATTTTGATGTTCTAATAGTAATAAGATGCAGCATACGTCATTTTCAACGGAAGCTCTAAGCATATTTGAGTTTATTTGTGTGGCATGAGACGTTATTTTTCCTGAAAAATTCGGATGTCAGAACATGTTCTCGATAACTTAGTACCGTTAAATCGTAACCTACCGTTATTTTTTTCTTCAAACGAACGTGTTTTGAATCAAAACGTGAAACTTTCGTAATGCACTGTACAATAATCTTAAAACTGTAGTATAATACTATATTTAACAAGCATTTTTTTAAACATTTTTTTTCCTCCAAAACTACAGTAAAATCTTTTTAATTTCATCTGCTTGAATCAATTGTGTTTCAGAGACAAACACGATTTCTTCAATTCTCTCATTCTTATTTTAAGCAAATGTTGCCTCAAGACATACTTAAAAGTCCGAAATAATTCAAATAGACTTTTCTAGAGCAATCAATTCGATTACAGAGGAAATTCTTTAAATGCACCCCTCCTTCCCATTCTACTCTCGAATAATTGAATCAAATCAGACCGAGTGGATAATTACAGCTTTAAAATAAAATTTCCCAGGATGCTTTTAAAGTAAAGAATGAAGGGATTTTAAAGGACAACATTTTCTGAAAAACTTTCATTACACAAACGCGGTCGGAAATCTAAAATAGTTCAAAGTGTGGCAGAATTTCGTAATTTTGGTATACGTAATACATTATTTTATTTCATAGGCAGATAGTCCTTCTTTTGATAACACGTGAGAAGAAACCAAACAAAAGATGAAGCAAGTTGTAAAATGCTCACAATGATTTGTAATTTTGTGTAGCCACCGGAAGCACCAATAAGGTCCTTATCTTACCGCAGGATAAGCTTTGTATACTACTCTATTTCTGTCGTATATATCCGCTGATAAATGCAGTTAGTGAGTGCTGAACTATTTCGCTCTCTTTAGAGTATTTTCTCTCTAAATCCTCTTTTAATTTGTAGGAATTCTATTGCCGCTTGGAAATATATTTCGGTAGTCAATAAACACTTGTACAACCGCATTGTTTAAAAGGTGTTTGTACTTTTATTTTATTTTCCTCTAAAATCACCTCTTCTACTGAAGATTTATCGGTAAAATTGAATGTTAAGGATTTTTAAAAAGTAGAAATAAAGCAACTTTAAGTACTGTGATTGCCTATTTTTAAAGTACATGCGCTAAGAAAAAATACCTTTCAAAGAGTAAATCGGATTTATCATATTAACTGATTGAACAGATTAATTTTAATTACACTGATGAAATTGTAAAAATATTCATGGGACAAACTTTTAATGCATTAAAACGACTAGAATCACATTTTTAATGTGCGGTTTCGATCGTTTTTTCATGCATCATTTAATAATTAAAATGTTATTAAAATTTTTGGCAACAATATTTTCAGTGATTCATTTATCTTTCACAAAAAGTAATGAACATGCATATTTAAGGATCATAAATTTATTATTTAATTGCATAAAATTTCAAGCACAAACTCCTTATTTATGAAACCCAATTAGAAATATAATCTAACATTTTAATACTATTTATTTAGCCATTAATTCGTACAAGAAGATTAAATTTGTTATATCTTTAGTTCTTTAAGTGATTTTGAATCCTCTTAGGTCATCCTACCAAGCCTACACATTTATACCTTGAATTTAAAATTATATTTAGCTCAGCGCAAAAAATTTAATCATAGAGCAATAATATCCCAGAAATCCCTACTTAAGTTATTTTCATTGATTCAGTTTCACAAAAAAATATGATTTGTTAAATTTAGAAATTTTAGTGCCAATTTTTTTCTTAAATTCAATAAAATTTTTCTTTTGTATGTTAACTAAAGAGAAAGAATATATCTTATAAAATTTCATTTCCGAAATTTAAGATTCGAAAAACACTCATAATATATTAATCGGGGATATATTTTAATCGTGTTGAAAAATAAGCCATCAAATCAGTAAAGCAAAATATTTTTACTTTTCTGACGCCTGACAAACACATAACTTGGCCATTAAGAGAAATGACAGAAGAAGAATTAATACACAGCGTGTCCCAAAAAGGTGGTAACACGGGCTTTAATTCTTTTCTATTAGAGATAAGTGGGAAGTGGGAATTGAAGAAATATTCAAAATGAGGTCGGAAATAAGATTTTGTTAGGGAAAAAAAATCCTCTCGTTAATTTTCAAAAACTCGCACTTTTTCAATTTGCATATGACCCCCGTACAGAACAATTTTAAATTAGTAAAATGTACCCCGTACACTAATAAGGTGGCATACAAAATTTGTGAACTGTTCCTTAAAAAGTGTCAGAGATATGAAGATAAATATAACGCTGACTTAAGCCACTTTTCAATGGCACTCGAGATGGGGGAGAGAAAGCAAGTCAAATGATCGCATTTCAGCGGTCGTAGAGAAATTACGAAAGAAAATCTTTTTTCCACTCTAGCAATAAACGTTTACGTTCAAAATCATCTATATTCCCCGATCCTCTTTCTTTAAAGATATCTCTGCGAGTTGTATGATGAAAGGCTCAAATTTGGAACATCATCTCATTAGTTTATGGGGAACATTTTCCTACTTAGAAATGTTTTTGTATACAAATTTAAAAAGTGTCACTTTTTGAAAATGAACGAGAGGATTTTTTTTTCTTAACGGAGTCTTATTTTCGACCTTATTTTGAACATTTTTTTTTCAATTTTCACTGCCCCTTATCTCTAATAGATAAGTAATTAAAGCCCGTTACCACATTTTTGGGACACCCTGTATAATATGCAGAATAGAACAATTACTAAATGACTTTGATGTGGGAATTTGACTTTTGATGTTAGAAAATATTATTTTATTTTGTATTTTATGCTTCTCCTAATCGGTCAGAGTGGAAGAAACTCAATTGATTTGCTCTTTTAAAGCGAAAAGTAAAACAGCAGCAGCTCAAGAACGCATTACAATGAACATTTTTGGTATAAAACTAAAATTGAGTGCATTTTCGCATATAAATTTTATTAAGGTAGACATTTAAACTATTGAAATAAATTTGTTAGAAAAAAATAATTTTGATATTATAAAGCATTTAATTCGTAATTTATAAAGCGCCAGTTCTTTATTTCAAGCTACATACTTGAATAAACATTTTTCTAGACTTTCTAATTTATTCATTTATTAATATTATTATTATTTTATTTTAGAAATAATTCATATCCGTCTTAAAATAAATATTTAAAGTTATACCAATACTTTCATATATACGGGAGCTTTTCAATAATAAACTTGTTTTCTTTAGCTGTAAGTAAACAGAAAGTGGGGTTATATTAAATAAAAGTTGATAAAATAACAGCCATTCAAAATCTATATTTATTTAAATTAGAATTAATTTCATGTAAATTTTCCGTGTCATGAGAAAATGAAGCTTTTGTTGCTTCAGTTCGTGTTTATCTTATACTCAGTAAAGAAAATAAATTTCAAACATAATGTGGAAGGAAATTGACTGTGAAGATTTAATTCTTATTCATTCACAAATGAATGAAATTAGACTGAAATATCTGCAGTATGATAAATATTGTTGTTTCGTCTATCAAAGCAGTCTCGTCTCGCAATTTTCTGAAGCAGAAATTAGAAAAGCGGAGCTATCTTCCCTCGTATATCAACAGTAACTCAACCATTCCTAAAATCAGACTGTTGTTAAACAGCATAATCGGTCAAATGTCATTTGACATTTGATTGTACATTACTAAATAATGGAGAGTTAAAAAAATCATAAAAAAAACGAACAATACATACAATATATTCTTTTAAGTCCAAATTTCAAACTGATTACTGCAAAATAAAATTGGAGACTGAAGAATAAATTCGGGATAAACCAATAAAAAGAGACGAGAAATAGTTCTGGAAGAACTATTTTTTTTGTTTCTCCCTTTTTCCTTTCTAGAAAAACAAAGTGCTTGATTTTGCGAAGCAGATGACGATAAACAGAAAATCCGTTTATTTCTCTTCTCCCGGGACGCCGTTATCTTAGCGTCAACTTTAACCTGGAAAATACAAAAGGAAGCTTCTCAGTGTTCTAAGCCCCCGCAAATAATCCGTTCCATTATGTTTTGATATAAAACTTGGGCCCCAGCCCACCCAATAATTTCGAAAACCTTACTCTACATATTTCGTAACCTGTGGAAATGTATCCTGTATGTAATATATGTACATGTTTCAAAAAATAAGTTAATGACCAAATTCTATTTCAAACATATCTCTAATATTTGCTGTACGATTGAACACATTTGAAAAATTTAAGAAAATATAATAAGAGTATTTTTCATCCAAAAATATTTATTGTTTTATTTTGAGGAAGTTATTAAATATTATCCAATACATGGTTCAGAAAGAAATTTAAAATAAAAAATGAATTATCTAAAATATTAATTACTTATTCTTTATTTGAGAACTCTTTTAACTTAATAGATTTGTAAATTTGAATTAGCTATCAATGAATGTTTAAATGTGTTGATGTTTAAGTTGATTTTAGCCATGGTAGATTTAAGAAAGAAATAGTGTGTGTGTGTATTCCCGCTGCAATTAAAGAAAAAATAAAGTTGTGCCGTATAAAATAGCAACTGTTTTCGGGGATGGGGGATCCTTTTGAATAAATTTATTTGGCCTTAACAAAATGTTCAATAAATCAAAATATTCTTTTGTTGGTCTTGGAATAATGTCTTTTTGTCAGTTGGTTGAGGAAACACCTAGACCTTTCTCAGATTCACTACTGAGCAATGAGAGATTCGAACAGAGGAAAGGGAGATCACCCCTCACTACCTGAGCATTCTTGAACCTGAAAATACGTTCAGTTGTAATAAGGTCTAACCAAACATTGAATCCAAGCTTAACCTGTTTGCTCTTATCATTGGAAAGTCTCGGTGCACAATTCCCTTTATGTGACCAGTGTTGCTTCCAAGCTTGGGTCTTTGAATGCTCCTCTGGACATTGTATGAAAGTTATGCCATATTTCCCTTTTCTTTCAGTGCTTTTGAAAGTTTAACAGTCTGAATAGTGCTGCATACAACAGGTTAAAATTCTCAGTTTTGCATATTCTTTTATTGCTGTTGCTATTACCCTCCCTGCAACTGAAATGTAATTTAAACTCATAATTTCGTAGAAAAATGTATAATGACGTTTAATTCTGTGAAAAATCACTAAAATGACCCATTTTCTTAACTTTGACATTTTTTAATATAAAAGAAGTATGAATTTATTCATTAATGGCCTGAAAGAAATCTGTTTGAAAAATATCTTCATCTAATAGATTGTACGAATTATTTTGTATCATCTGTGTTTGTTTAAACTTTTTCTTTCTGGTGTTCATACGGATTGTTTGAAACTGTTTGATCAGTTCGGTACTTTTTAAATTTTAACTTAATAAAAGGAATTTAAACTAATAAAAGGAAGCCGTATACTCTCAATTAGAAAGACATTTTTTAATGACAGCAGTTACTTTTGATGCCACAAGATTTAAAGGGTCAAATATTTGTGAAAAAGGAAAAAAAACCCTTTTCAAGGTTACCCTGTTTACAAAAACGTTTAATGAGAAAATCCGATCTTTGAAAAGTTATTTGGAAAAAAAAATCACTTTTTTTCCCAAAATTTAAGAAGATATTAAAAATTGAACAGGAATTGAATAGTTTTTTGAGTTCTTTTTTCCCTATTTGATCATTATTTTTTCAATGATCAGGTTGTTTTCACGAGTGACTGTTTGTTTTATTTCAGTTCTTGTACATTAATTCATTAAATTTCTTACTGTTATTACAGCAAATAAAATCAAACATATTTTTTTAAAAACCATGCAAATAGAATCGTGTATTATTTAATCCTACAAAACGCTATTCAGATAATTATGCAGGTTTTATTTTAAATTGTAGGAATATTTAAAGATTAAAAAGGAAATGCAAGTAAACTTGACGTAAAATCTAATCTTTTTCTGTGAAACTGAAAAACTGAAAGCAAAAATTTCCCTCCGATTGCCGTATCATATTTAAAAATCCAAACATAAAACATTAATATTCATGGTTTTTTGTGAATGATTCTTTATAATTCAAGCAACATTTTTTATTATCTCCATTGTTACTGAGATTAATAATACAAATAATTATAGATTCTTATTTAACTTAATTGATACCTTTAAAGTCTGTCTACATTTAGTTTCAACAATGCATTTTAAATGTATTTAATTTTATCTAGTAATCAATCGATTATGTTTTGTGTATATCGATTGCTATTGAGAATTTTTTTTATTACTTTAAGATCCATCCCTGTCATAGTAGTAATAGATTAGACCATTATTTTAACTCTAAAACATGTCACGCAGGTGTTGTAGTGGCTAACGAACTATTCTATCACACTTTGGGTGTGGGTTCGATTAAAGGCTTGGGATTGGATATTAACTTGTTCGTCTCTTTGTGGTGCATTATGGCAAGGGTCATCTGCCATGGATGGGGTGGGGGGTGCCTTGTCTGTCTTTTCATAGGGGGTAACGCTGCCCGCCTATTAAATGGTAACAATTAGAATTTCCAGAAGATTAAATCTGAATAAATACAAAATATAAATTTTTATACAATCATTGTTCACAAAAATTCCCAGTTAGTAAAACGTGCCCCAGACATTAATGAGGTGATATAACAAAACTTGAGCATTTGATCCTAAAAATTGTCGGAGATAGAAATATATGCTAACTTAAGCCACATTTCAATGTTTCGAAGGGGGGAAAATTACGTCAAATGATTGCATTTCAGGGGTCGTACGAAAATTCCGATTGAAAACAATGATTGCACAAATGCATAATACTTTTGCTATTATTGGTATTGTATATTCCCTCACCAACTTTGTTAAAATATATGTATCTTAGCTCTTCTATGATGAAAAGTGGTACATAACCTAGGCGATACTAATGCATTTATAACCCACAAACAGCACTGTTTCTGCCATATTTCCTAGGTGTGCACCGACCACAGACCTACGAAATGCGGGGGTGGCCAAAATATATATTCACAACTTTTATTCTATTAATTACGAAATATTTTTGTTCTGCAAGCTGAAAATTTCTTTTTCTTTTAATTTAATAGTTACATAGATAATTAAGCTGATATATAATACAGTTTAACTGATAATTAAGCTGATATATAATACAATTTAACTGATAATTAAGCTGATATATAATACAGTTTAACTGATAATTAAACTGATATATAATATCAGACTAATTGATAATTAAACTGATATATAAAATATAGTTTAATTGATAATTAAACTGATATATAAAATATAGTTTAATTGATAGTAAAACTATAATATAGTTTAATTACTAATCGAATTTTTGGTCAATGTTTCAATCACTTTGGTTTGGAAAATTCGCCAAATTTTCTTTTTTAAAACGATAACTTTTTTTCTATGTGCGTTCTTCATTTTTTTCGCAAATAATTTTCTCACTATATTTATAACTTTTATTTCATTTTATTGACTGGATAGGGACTGTCAAATAATATTTGCATACAAACGACCGAATAATATTTGCACACAAACGACCAAATAATATTTGCACACAGACGGCTAAATATCTAGAAACGGCTTTGCTCAGGAATCTTGGTTAATTTCATTTGTACGATAACCAAAATAAATGTTTAATTAGGGCCGCAACCACCTTTTAACGAATTTCCCAAGTAATAGGAAAAATAAATTCAGTTCACCATGCATGATGTTTTTTATTTATTTATTGAGCATAGTCAATCCATTGATGCCGCATTTTGCTTTTTTTGTGTGACATTTCAAATATTTTAGTATTTCATAAAAGTGACGATGCATAGCTCCAGACTGGAGGATTATTCCTAGCGCATCGGAATACGAAAAGATATCCTTAACACAGAATTGGAGGAATTTCTTTCACGGGATATTTTGCACTTTATAGAGTGCGTTTGAGGAATCTTTCTGAATTCCGATGTGCTGTGAATAATCCGCTTAGTATGAAATCATAAGTTGAAAAGTTTAGGTAAACTTGTGTGGTTGGGGGCAAGCGAAAAACTTCTGAGGCATTTTTCTTCTGTAGCTCGGAATTCAGAATTTTACGATGTTTTACTGAATAGATAGATCTTACAGTAATATTTGATAACCGAAAATGAAAGCATTTTATCTTCACAAGAAACCAATTATGAAAATGGCATTTTACACTTGGAGACAAGAAAATTTTCATTCTGTGGTCATGATGAAGCAAATTTTGAAAGAATAACTTTTTCTACTCTGGAACTGGAAAATAGCAAAATTCTACGGCGTACCCTGCAGGCTATAAAAGACCAAAATGAACTGATCTCCATTATCACAGAACAAATAGGAAAATAAATCATTTAAAAATTAAATCCAGTGTTTACCCCTCCAGCAATGGTTTACACACCACCAGACAGCTCTCACGTCGGAATCTCTGTTTACATTTCTATTATTGATGGCGACTCTAAAAATGAATTTACAGTTTACAAAGAACTGTAAACTTACATTTAAAAATGTTAATTAAACGAGTGAAGGAATGGCAAAGAACATGGTAGAAATACATCTTGTAGGTCGTACATTCTTATGACAACCTGCCAGTAGTGACCGAAAATTTTTAAAAGGAAAAGGGGAGAATGCATAGTAATCCTTTATGCATGTTTCGTCAAGATCGTCGTATTTATTTGAATAGGATAATTACCACATACACTAACGTAATGGTATGTTAACTTCTTTTTTTGTGGGATCTAATTTTTTTTTAAAGAATATTCTTACTGCCATTAACCCCTATGCAGATAAATGAATGTTGGATAATTAATCAAACGTTTCCGATTCCTACCTGTATAATTTTTCTATAGGGAATATCGGATAGTATGGGGCACCTAAGCTTCTTTCCTATTTTAAAATAGTTTTTCAGGTCAGTCAGGCTAGATTATATCCCATACCAAACATCAAAGCTCTATAAACCCTTCTCAAAAGATCGATTTCTTTTTTTTTAAACTTTTTTGTAGTCTTTGAATTTTTATTAATTTTACTCGTGGAAGATTGTATCAGACGTCAAAAAAATGTGTGCAAGCAGAGAATTACTTTTGGTTATGCAAACAACTTTTTATTATCAGGTCGAGCTATTTTTTAGAAAATAATAGAAGGACAAAAAGTACGTATTTTAAAATTGATCTAATCTATAAAAAGTGGTGTGAGTAGGTAAAATTTTAAAAACATCAGTCGTTCAAACTTTAAAAATTCGTTTTAAAGAAAAATGCATTATGTATTTATTTTTTTCCCCTCGCAACACCTCTGTCCGTTTCAACTCAAATATCATACAACAAATAATCTATTCCCACGTACGTATGAGTAAGCTTAACGGTCTATGACTTAGAATAAACTTTCTTTAGCAAAAATTAACATCCAATACTTACTTTCGAGCAAAATAGGACAACCCAAAGTTATCTTCGTTCACTCAGAACAATAGGGAAAAACCCCAAATATGTGGTTACACACTGCCGCTGGACTAAATAGGGTGGTATCTGACTTTTTTTCTTTTAGTCAACTCATGAATATATTCACAAGAGTTTCTATCTACAGCGAATGTTAGGAAAAAAAGGAAGAACGCTTGTCCGATACTGCTCTATCTTCCTTTACACGTGTGTATATGTGAATGCATATGTAATTTCTACACACACATGAGTACATTCATGCATAAATTGTATTAAAATGATTGACCAGTTTCTTTACTTATTTGTCTAACACATACGTACACACTTATATATAGTACGCACCTTTTATAACGGACCTGGGATATAACGTACTATCGGTTATAACGTACCTAGAAGCTAGGTCCCGAATGAAGTCCTATATTTATAATGTTGTTTAACTTCGGTTAAAACGTACTTAACAAAAGTACGTACTTCGGCTATAACGTACATTTTATACCTAAGTAAAAAATAAAATTTTGCGTTTCTTAAGCATTTTCCCCCCTTTTTCTCGGAAATTTCAGTACGTTCAAAAGCACTTGTTGTCAGTTTTCAGAATCTTCTGGCAAGATGAATTGTGTACGAATGAAGAGAGCGATCTCTTCTTCCTGCTAGGCAAGACTAAGAACAAGACCATGTTTTCTCTTTGTCATTCAATGTAAATGCATTCAGAAAGGCCCTACTAAAATGATTCTGATGATAGTGAAGAAGAAACATAGGAGCCTATACCAAGCATACCCGACGCATTACATGCTGCAAAAACATTAATATTACGATTTTTTCAATGCCGAAGTTATGATGCAGAGATTCTACAAGAGTCTATTATGGATATCTAAAACGATATCTTTAAAGTAGCATCTGCTCATTTAAAAGCAAAAGAAAATTGTAGATTATTTATCTCCATGAAAATTGTTAGTAATAAAAAAATTTCTGTGTTTTAAAAAAATCAGACATGTTTAAAACACATTACAGTGAAATTATGTGCCCAGTTTCATTTTTTTTTTTTTTTGTGTAATATTGGATCTTACTGCTGGTATTGTTTATAACGTACTTCGGCTATAATTTACTACTTTTTTTGGTCCCGTGAGGGTACGTTATAACCGGTGTCTATATATATATATATATATATATTAAACTTTAGAGATCACAAAAGAAAATTAAAGGTGCACTGTAATACACCGCAAGAATAAAAACGAAAAGTCTGTAAATAATTTCTGAGATATAAATAGTATGATTTAAAAGAAATAAAAAAATTGATAAGAAAACGTTGATTACATCAATAAATCTTGAGGCCAGTTGGGAAATTTCTAGAGTCGAGTTGGAATATTTCATGTTTATCCGCTCCGGAATCAAGTCGCGTCGCTGATTCAATGTATATCGTAACTTTCTTTCCTTTAAAAATTACGTTTCCTTGACAATCTCCCCCTTCCCTCTTCTGACTGCTTCTAAGATCCGGTGTCAACATAATCTTTACAAAAATTGCTCATCCAATGAAACTGGCCCGTGGAAAATTTTTTCTTTTGGTTTAAGCGTTTGGGTAAATGCGTACATTTGACATTTTGTTGATATTGCTGCTACTTATTAAATGAACAGTTTTTAAAACATGCTAGTTGATCTGAAATCAGCTTTAAAGTTAGTAAACTATTAATTTGTTCTTGTAATGTATTAGTGTATGTTTCTGGGGAATATTTTCTTTGAGATGGCTGTTGGGTTGAATGCATGATACTTTTTAATATTTATTTCGCCGCTGCAATGTAAATTAAGTTTTAGTCGTGCTCATAGATGACGGTATTGATCCAAAATCGACTGTTCAATGTTTCTATACTGTTCCCGAGTTTTTCTAAGGCATCGCCCATAACTGAGGTACACTGCTCCCAGTCAAATTTTTTATTTCACTTATTTGACTGGGTAATTATAATTCAATAGAAATATTTTGACAGTTTAGTTGATTTTGTTTCTACATTGTAAATCCATTGAACAATGTTGCTCTGAAATAACTTCCACGTCCCACATCTGTATATTGTTACTAATTTTCTAATATACAAGGTGTCCCAAAAAGGTGATAACACGCTTTAATTCTTTATCCATTAGAGATAAGAGGACGATGTAAACTGAAAAAAAAAGTTCAAAATTAGCTAGGGAAAAAGACTACAGTAAGAAAAAACTCCTAGAATTAATTTTCAAAAAGTTACTTTTTCAATTTGTATACGACTCCCGTACAAAAAAGTTTCAATCTGTAAAATGGGCCCTATACATTCATGAGGTGATGTACGAAATTTGAGAATTGTACCTTAAAAAGCTTCATTGATATGAAGATAAATAAATGCTGACTTGAACCACTTTTCAATGGCACTCGAAGGGGGAAAAATCACATCGGATGATCGCGTTCCAGGTTCTTTTCAAATTAGAATGTTTATTTGTCTGTTTTACTTGCACTTAAACGTTGAAAAACTCCTTTTGATGCTGACTTCTTGAACTGTTTTAGTGTCCAATCAAATCTCTCTGAACACACTGTATTTATCTCTAACAGTGGTATTCACAGTACGCCTTAACTACGGGAGTCAGGTAGACTGAATGACCAGTTTCAATCTCTGAGACAATGCGGAATTTGTGTTGGTCAGAAAACATACTAACCCTTGTATTTGACAAGTTGAATACTATTTTTCTGGCAAACCTTTGAAATAACTGAATCTACTGAGTTAAGGGGTTAGGGGTAGTCAGAGGCGTGAAAAAATGCCATTTTTTATTAATTTTTTTTTTTTACTAGTAATTAAGTTTATTTCACATAAGTAAAAACATTATCATTTCATCATACTTTAACATTACTTCACTTAAATTTAAAAAAAAAAATAATAATTATTTTACAAGTTATGGCGGTCTAAGTTGAACAGGTTTTAATAATGGGTCCTTGCGGTGACCATTACAGCTCCTTGGAGATTCATCTAAAATCAATGAAACAAAAAAGATTATTTTTATGGATAGATAATCTTGTGCCTGATCGAAGCTTTTTTTTTTTTTCAAAATTAACAAAATGGCGGTCTCTGGAAATTTTTTTGCAGATTTTCGGGAAAAAACCAACAATTAATTGTTTATAAAAAATCGAAGTTTAAAAAAAAAATCCTTCGATCAGGCACTAGCTTTTTATGTTTTCTAAAAGCTGTATAAGTTTCATTCAAATCTATCGAGCGGTTTTTGAGTTACAGTGGTCACCAGTTCAAAAAACATAGTTTTGAGAAAAACGCATTTAAAGTTTTACAGTCGATTGATGTACAGTAATACGAATAATTTCAATACTTACACTGAGTCATCTATTCCTGGACCATATAAGAGTTCTTCAGCCGTTGTAGAACTTTCTAAAACATCAATTTGTTGTTGTCTACGTCGCATTCTACCTTCGCGAGTGTTGTCGTTAGCGCGCTGATCAGCTACTTTTACACGTGCACTATCGGTTTTTTCAGTATACCGATGCGAATTAGGCCCACAACTAAGTCCCAGTGTGTTCATTATTACTAATAATGACTTTGTCCCTTCATTAAATATACTCATAGCTACGTATGCAGCAATTTGAACAATGGTAAAACTAGTATTGATAGTTTTTGGGCATATTTTCCACACTAGTTGGTTGAAGCTCTCATTATTATTTTGATTAAATCCACCTACACATCTTGAAAGTAAATTTTCATTACTAAGATCTTCATAAATAGGCTTGATTGCTTTTAAAACTTCAGGAGGTAAGGGAGAATTATGCCGCTAGCTAATTGTTCTCGGAAATATTAGACCGCTCGAGAGCCTTTTATTCTTCGCTAAATAACTCGAAACATATTTGTCGGATTCACTTCAAACTTTCAGAGAATATGTTTAAGATACTATACTTTAAGAAAATGCAAAAAAAAAAAAAAAAAAATCAATTTTTTGAAAATTCTGACTACCCCTAACCCCTTAATTAGCTGATTTAAGTTTGGCGAATACAGCCATAAGAGATCTACGATTGTATTCACCAAACTTAAACCAGCCATCTATCTTATAGTTCAGTTTCCTAATATAAAAGGGCTTGTGGCAGCCGAACTTTGTGTCTCTGCATCTGTGATTGGCATTGGTTTGGCGAACACACTGATGATTATTTGTAAAGTTATTATTTTTTCCTTCCAGCATATCCAGTTTTGTCATAATCTGAATGAAAAATTTTAAGAAATGTTTGTTACATTTTATTTAATACATAAAATCTAATTTGTCTTTTAGATATTCAGTTTAGAAAAAGTCGCTTGAATTTTGTACCTTTTTAAAAAAACTACATCAGCATTTATATTTTGCCTAGGCATCTTGTTACAAGCTATAACCTGTGATGCAGATTACATATTACATTTGTTATATATATATATAACCCCTGCTCTTTAAATTTCAGTGTGCAAGTTATGCGCTACGCCCACATTTGCACTTCATTTTATGTTGCTCTGGCATTGTGCGCCCCCAATCCACTTCAAATATGAATCAATTATTGCCAACGAAATTCTTCATCTCGCAGAGTCTTTATTAAGTCATCTTAAGATCTTCTCAGAGTGTTAAGATTCATCTCGGAAAATGTCTCTATTTGTCTTCC
The DNA here is from genome assembly GCA_038373885.1 of Cheiracanthium punctorium. Classification (NCBI taxonomy): domain Eukaryota; kingdom Metazoa; phylum Arthropoda; class Arachnida; order Araneae; family Cheiracanthiidae; genus Cheiracanthium; species Cheiracanthium punctorium. Next base: position 218,603 of record JAWZYV010000202.1, read on the forward strand.
TGAAGTTTTTGGCGTAAAACATTTTGCATATTTCACGCCTTGAAATAAACAGTCTAAATGCTAAAAAAAATTCTGCAGCACGTAAGTCATTAACCATTTCGAGTGCATACAGCACGTACCACGGCACAAATAAAGTAGTGAAAAATATTTTTTCCCCGCCATTTTTTTTTTTTTTTTAATGACTCAAAAGTATCTATACCAACATTTCAAATGGTAAAGCTTTTTTGATTCCGTCTGGAAACTTGTATTGCTTACACCCTTTTGTAAAAAAGGGAACTAAGGTCCTAAGTGTCGATCATTCATTGATTGGGGCACCTAGTAGGCTGCTAACTTTACCCCCTATGAGGGTATATTACTTATATACCCTCATATTACTTATTGCGATTATCTTTTAAACTGTCATCGAAACACACTTTCAATTAGAAAAATTAGTCAAATGAAGATTTCAGGAGGCAAATTTTTTACAGGGGCTGTATTTATATATTAAAATACAAAATTTAAGTTTTTTTATACGGTCTTTTTTACTTCTACTTTCCCCTATCACTTGTATTTGGAAAAATATTACTCAATTAGGTAAATAAATGAATACCACGAGTCTCAGTGTAATCGTTTTCAAGATATTTTAAGTTAAATAGGATGACCTACATCACTTTTACCGGTTGTATTGGCGACCGTTTTACGGTGAAAACGCTTTACTTTAAGTGACAAACTGTGAGTTGATAAACATTAGATAATGATCCTTTTGTTTTAAAATCGCAATTGAACGTATTGAAACTCCCGAAATTAACAGATTTAGTTTTTCTTGAACTAATCGGTAAGGGAAGAAGGGGTAGATTGTTACAGGAATTTTTTAGCATTTTCATTCACAAACATTTCATCATTCTGCGAATGAAAAAGTAAGAGGCATTTTAAATTGGGATTTATTTATGTAAAAAATGTTCACTTTCATTCCCAGCATTTTCCCAATTCTTCATCATGATTTTGAATAAAAAGCAATGATTTTCAGTATGAAAAAATGCTTCGTGTGAACGTGAATATAAGACAACAGGTGACCCTTTAGGCTACAAATTTTATTTAAATAGCATTGTTACTAGTAAAGTTATTTATGAACATACGAAAAATGAGACCTACTAATCCATCCTACCCTACTGCATTATGAAAGTATCTACAATTTAGTCTTTAAGGGGTCAATCTATTTCCAGAGAAGAAGTTCCAAAGTGCAAAGGAGAAAGACAAAGAAAATAATTAGGCTAATTTTCACTCGAAATCGACAAACATATATTACAAGAAGAATTTTGTCTAAAATAGGATTTCCAGATGCCAAATGTAGCTGCCGAATGATCACTGACATACATTAGCGTCAGTTGAAAAGTAATTACTTTTTTCTCACTTTTGAGACATCCCCAATTCCCTTAGTATTTGGCGACAAGTGCTAAAATTTTCAACTTGCAATACCTCGAAAACTATTCCCCTGAGAGACATAAGATTTTTTTTTTACACCTTATTAGACACTTTTAACCAAATATAAATAATAGAAAAAGGAGGGATCGCATGAAAATTAAAATTTTGTATTTTAATATGTATGCAGCTCCTTGTACAATATAATTGCCTTATCTGAAAGCTTTGACTTAATTTTTCTAATTGAAAGTATGTTTGCTTCACTCCCAGTTTGAGGAATCCTGATTCAGTGTGCATAAAATTTGCATAAATTTTATCAGTTTTAAATATGTCGAGCAGCAAAAGTATTATTTAAGTTAGTCCGCTTCGAATGATGCTAATTGTATGTGCGCTGTATATTAAGTTTCTAATTCAGGCCATTTCAAGAACGTTTTCCTTTACTGTGATTTGCGTTAACAACATTCCACATGGTGCTGACTAAGTGGTATCTTCATTTATTTATTCTTTTACTATGAAGATCTTCCATCCGTATCCTCTATAAAATTTTTCGCTTTAAAATTGTGTGCCAAGTAACTATCTAATACTAGTTAGTAGTGGAACTGCCTTTATCTGTGTTCTTCGAGCCTGATGCCATGGCCTCCTTGTTCGATAAAGATCTCTGCTAATTTGAAAAGCTCTACTGATATCAACAGTATTTAGCATTTTGATTTTGTCTAAAGTTAATTCTTCCGTTATCAACAATATGATTCTGTAGCATGATTTTCACTGATATTACTGTTTCCGGTAGTTTCAGAGATGGTGAATGAAAAGAGAAAGCGAAAAAAAAAAATTCAGAATGTCTTTTTGAAAATAAAGTATTGTGCTATTTTCAAATTTGAGCAGAAAACAAAGTAAATATCTTGTCTCTGCTACCTTTTATTGTAAACTTTAAATCTATATTTATCGATTAATGCTAAATAATGAGCTGGGGTGACATCTCCCCCCCCCCCCTTTGCTTGGTTCTAAATCTGCATTTTCTTCATGTTTAAAAGCAAAATATATACAGTGACCATCATGAATGTTGAGCGGAGTTGCTATTACACATCACTCTTGTGTACATTCACTGTAAAAATTAAACTGAAATAATATCACCTTATGTATGGTGCTGCTCCCCGTCTTTTCCTGTACTGAACTGTTAGTAATGTTAGTATCGTTTAGTAGTTAGTAGGATACTTCTGTGGATCCTTGAGATGATTTACTGTTTCTCATTGGGTTTTCCCTGCTGATTCCCTTCTAACTTAAACATTTATTTATACTATTCCATTTATGAGATCTTTACCTGGGCAGTCTGATCTTTTGAGAATCAAAGTTATGTAATTAAATGATTAACTACACAATACCCTCAACTTCGGGTAAGTGCGGTACATTTATTTTTACGTTAATTTTATCTATTGGATCATTGAAATAATGCGTGTGAGATTGTCGATGAAAGAAGTTTTTAACTTATCAGTTTTATGTGAAGGCAATTAATAATTGTGCATCAATATATTTAATCTGAAAGTATGGTGTTAAGTATCACTTAATTTGGGTTAGTATATTTTGGTCTGCTTTGGAGCCATATTCCGTACGAATGCCCAGACAGCACAGCAAACTTGCATCAAACTTGGAGCAAGCTTGATTTATCAAGTCAATAAACTTGAATTAAGCTTGACAATTTCAAGCGTGTAAGCTTAATGCAAGCTTGAATCGAGTGTTCAAGTTTACACTTGCCCAGCTTGCATTAAGCTTGACATAGCAAGCTTGAATCAAGCTTGACATAGCAAACTTAATTTCAAGCTTTTCTCGATTTTTTCGATTTTTTCTTCTTTTACTTTGATAATATTTGAGTTACTTGGCCTTGTGTAGTAAGGTTAATGAATCTATTTTTTTCGACAACAGTTTTCATCTAGTTATCTTGATTGGTATAAACGGCTTGTTTTTTTTTTCAGATTTTGGAATATATATGCTATATGATATGCCGTGTTCTTCGACTCGTGTTTTGCACACACACACACACACACCTCTTTGTTTAGCTTTCTGACGATTCTGCATGGACTTGCTGAGTTTTCTTGACTAATATCGCTTTTTTAACCAGACCTATATTTTGCCTAATTCAAGACGTATAATTGTAATTTAAAGTCTCCTGTATAAATATATAGGCACTCGGAAAAAATCCACCTTATTTGTAAATTACTGACTTAGTGTATCCCGCCGAAATGAAACTACCTTTGTTTGTGCTGTAACTGGATACAAAACGGACCAATAAGAACAAAGCGAATGTATAAAATGTACACACAAATGCATATTTACAAGGAATAACCGATTCCCTGACCCACCTAGGCAAGACAAAAATGAATGTATAAATGGCGCCGAAATAAAGTCACCACACTAACATTTGAACTGCTACAGGTAAACAAGTTTATGCTTCCAAGAAACTGTCAAATACCTGTTCTATGCAAATCGAATTTTGTGCAGACTTCAAAATATTATATTTTAGATTTCACCTGCAATTTTGTAATTGGGAAAGGAACCCAGCAATCAGAGTTCGAGAAAGGTCAGATGACAGCTGTTAACCCATTAGCGCCCGACTATCCTCAGCACATTCTCCAATTTATGTTGATGCCAGAAGTGATAAGTAATTTTCCGAAATTCGTGTGGTATGAAGTATGTATTTTTTTTTTATAAAAGTATTAACAGAACAGTAAAATATTTGCATTTGACTTTGTTATACCTGAGTATTTTGTGGAAATCAGATGCATTATTCGAAAAATTAAAATAGGAAAATAAATTAAAGTGTAAGTGTTTTTGCTTGTTAACAAATTTTGAGACCGTCTTAAAATAGATCGCTGTCCGTTAAGGGGTTAGTAAACGATTTCTTTCACATAGACCAATATCTAAGCAAATAAAACGATCTAAAGTCTTAACAGATAATTTTGAGGATCAAGACAGTGTGTACGGAAATAAAAAAGAAGGTGTACATGCAGGAAAAGGACATACAGACAGGAAAGAAATGTTGTGAGCCGTCTTTAAAGGGGTGGTATAGTGGATCCCCGATTTTACGTTTTTCACAGAACCAGAGGTAAAAACGTACGAAACGGGAAAACGTTAACTCGAGGTCAGATAGAGAGGAAACACTTCAAGAGAAAGAACACAAAAATTAATTTATCAATACCATATTATTAAAAAAATTACTTTTGATTGCTTTTTCCTTTTAAGCGTAATTTCATATATAGTAAGCATATCTGTCACCAACAATTTATCACTAAAACGTGTTATAAACTTTCTATGTTGTTAGTGTTGATAGGCTCCAGTTGACATTCAATTATTCCAAAGGATTGTTTCCTTTCATATTTAAATAACATTTTTCTTTTGGCAATTTTTTTCACTTTGGTTTGTTCACGAAACTTGGAAGGTGTTCCGTTCCATCCAATACAATTTGTCTCTGAAGGTGTGCAAAAAAGAGAGAGTTTTTTAGAGGTCGTAGGTCTTGACATGCTGAAAAATTCCGGTTCTCCTGGGATCCAAACTGCGTTTTACTGCATTCAAACTCTTCCAATGGCGAAACTCGTTTTACAGGCAAACTAAAATTTCATTCTATGAGTACATGACAGAGTTCGAAAAAAACTAACTTGAGCTTGGTAAATTACACACACGCTCGTGTAACAGAACTATAAATGATAGACACCTTATTTTCAATCGAGAGCTTTATTTTACAATCCTTAATTAAATATAGAGGAGAGGAGGGGATTATGGAATACCATTTACATTTCTAACTGTAACTTCATAGATTTTTAAATAAAATCCCCCAAAACAGCATGAGTACATGCTATAATGAATCGTAATGAAACGTCAATTGCAAAGAAATACACAATTTATTTTGTTGTTATAGAAAAAAATATTTTAAAAAAAAGTTACGAATGGAGTATAATATGGAATAGTCGGGTAATATGGAATAGATGGTTTAAACCGATGAAAAGCAATTTATATTGCTTCATATATAGTTATTTGTTACTATAAAACAAATTTTTATGTTTTGTAGTTTAAATCATTATACTGGAGTCATTTCTGCTTCGAGTCGATTTAGAAAAGTTGTAGATATAATTTTCTTTCTTTGCTCCGATACAGTCATGGTGAGCCCACAGAGAACAGCTGGATCTTTGAATCCAAACTTATCGTCGTTGATCATTAGAGAATTTTTCGTGACAAAAGATGCATTCAGCGTCTTTGTTTTCCGGGTCTTGAGTGGATGACATGAAACCCATTACAATATTACCCAGTATTCCATAATACCCGACACGCCATCTCGGAAAACGAACCTTTAAAACTAATTGGCAAAACACTGTCATCTAAAAAATAACCACAGTTCAACAAACTACCATTCTCTTAGTGTACATTATGCGTAACATCCATGTTCATGTCACGTGTTGACTAGTAAGTTAAAATGTTTGAAAACTTATCTACAAAAACTCTTGAAAATCACAAAACATACTTTGTTCTGTAGCGAGTGGTACGGCAACAGAGAGCGGTCAACTCTTACTGCATTGTAAGAAGGGAATCTTTCTTGAGTTGTTCATGGTATTCCCTTGTGGCAATAGCAACTAACAGAGCCAAAAACTCGGTATTCCATATTTCCCGACTATTCCATAATCACCTCCTCTCCTCTACTAATTTGGTTTCAGTTGATACAGTCGGATGTCTATAAATACGCTTTAAATAATGGCTACCCATAGAACATAATGTATTGAATTCTTTTGGGTGTTACTGTAAAAGCGCTTTAACTCCTATATACATTATTTTCAATAAAGTACATATTACAGTAGATAGGAATAACGAATATAAATTTTGTAATAATCGATGCATATTTACGGCAGTTAGAGACAAACCGGTCCCGCAGTGGACTGGGCGCTAAACTCCGTTCCCATAAGAACACGGCAAGTGAAGCAGCAACTGGCTTGGCCAGTGCTTGGGAGGGACTTCCCCCTCTCGGCCCGTCCGCTGTGGAACCGTGTACGCTAATGGGAGCTGGTGCACGTAAAATCCGTCGTGGCTCCAAAGTCCTCCAAGTTGTTAAGCGATACCTCTGGGGGTGCCGATTTCAGGGGGTGGGTCCCTCCTCTGGAATGGGTTCAAAATTACGGGACCCCGAGCTAAGACGGACTTCCTCCCACTGGGGCTCATTGAAATGGAAGCCGCTCCTTCGGCCCATCGCCTGCCTATATTTAGGGGGATCTGTCACCGCAGCGCGGTTGCCAGAGGGCATTAGCAACAACAACAACATAGACAAACCGAAAACACGAACCCTTTCCATCCTTGTAGGAAAGTGCTAAAAACACATTGGAATCACTAACCCTAATTAAATTTTCGTTATGAAATGATCGTAATATCTTAAGTCAACCACATATATTAGGAAAAAAAAATTGAGTGTATTCGGGGCTTTTTGTAGCCACCATTGCAGTTTTGTGTTTATCAACTTGCATAAATATTTTTGTACGAAGAACTTGTTGGCATTGTTAGACATTTCTTAATTGAAATTTTAATTAATATGTTCAGGAAATTTGGAGGTTTATTACATAGTTAAAATTTAATAGAGGAGGGCTAATGCGGTTGGAAGGAGACCCATTAGCCCTCCTCTTGAGCTTTAGAAGGTTTTCTTTGAATAATATTTCCTTTTCTTCAATAACATTTATACTACATTTCATTATTTTTCTTCGAATAACATTTAATATGGTAAAACTGTTTAAATTGTATACTAAATTTTAATGTTTGTCTGCCATTCAAGAATTCATTCAGTGAAGATACCTTGATCCATTTATACGCATTTTTATGATGTCCATTTATACGCATTCACGAATGATATTACATATCGTAGAATTCAGCTGAGTATATTTAGCCCTACATGTATACGAGGTGACCATAGGAAGTCTTTCAGACAAAAATATCCACAGGCTTTCATCATCACTTTTTACTTAAGACAAAATTTCTGTTAAGACGGTCTCATAAATTCCACAGCCGAAGAGCCCTTATAGGGTTTAATCCGGCTCTGCCCTTTTAAATAGTCCAACAATTTAGTAACATTCCAGGATTCAGTTTCATCTTCATAATCCCTATTATAATTTAAATTAAATTATCCGAAATTAATTTAGTTATTATAAGAAACACTAAATTTCCATAACTATTCAATCATTATCAACTCAAAGAATTTTAAGCCGCGTATGCGAATTAGGTAAATGTCATACGGAGACCTTTCAAATTCTAAGAATATCGTACAGGAATAAACTGAAAAGCTTATTTACACGATCAGAAGCTCTTTCCTCCAAAACCTGTTTCCTAACACTTAAAGGCAGTATTATAATTTTCTTCAGAAATCTACAGTCCATGTATGAGTCGAATCTTTATCTAAACTCAAATAAGTGACCTGTAAACTCAGATAGGTGATCTTAACAATTTTCTTTAAGCTTTAGTTTCTATGAATAGCCAATTTAAACTGGCTCCAAAATCCTTGGCAGTTTCCGAAATTATCATCAAATATTTAAATGTTTAAGTTTGGCGATTTGGTACGACTTCTGTTTCGAAATAGAACAGGTATAGTTGTACTTGGGAATTTAGACCACTTAAATTTTTCGAGATGCACATTTATATCACCATTCAGTATTATATTCTAGTTTTAGCAAATATTCAAACTTTACCAATGCGAAAAGTATTTTTGATTTAATTGGAATTATATTCTCCCGATATTCTTGATTATTTCCAACTTGAGGGTGTCGAAATTTACAATCTGTGTCTTTCCGATAGTTTTCTATATGTTTATTGCATCTCTGCTAAGAGAGAAGCGGTAAGTTGGTTAGCTTTTTAGGCATAAACCCAACCGTAAACGTTGTCAAACACAAAAGAAATTCGCAGTTCGATTCTCCGGGTGTGGACTCAAATACCACTTCTAACACAAGTGTTAAAGAAAATCGGCTTAGTTTTCGATTTCGGACTAAGATTTTCGATTGTGTTTGATTGTGTAACGAGAAATTATTGTTCGCTTTTTGGAGCACTAGAATGACCGTTTGTGAGTCTACCCGCTGGCATACGGAACGATTTACAGATATTTCCATCTGAGTGCAGGGACAAAAAACACAAACTGTAATCTTCCTAGAAATTCGACGAACAATTTTTTAAGCACAATTTATAGGAAATCACAAGCAGCAACTCTATTTACAATAGTCAGTCGAACAGAGATACACCGAGAAAAAAAATTACTGCTCTCAACTAGAAAGAATAGATGGTTGTTTCCTGTGTCCGAAAACTAGAAGAATAGATGGTAGAATTACACCTGTAGGTGATACACACATCTGGTAAAGACGAAATGGTCAAGAATATCTAACACGTAGTATTCTGGCTAATCACAGCTGAATGACTAGTTTGTGTAACGAGAAATTATCTTTCGCTTTTTGGAGCACTAGAATGACCGTTTGTGAGTCTACCCGCTGGCATAATGAACGATTTACAGATATTTTCATCTGAGTACAAGCAGCAGCTTATAGAGGAGAGATCTAAAAATTGTATAAGTGGTTTCAGAAGTGTCTCGTTTTATGATCTAGTTTTTATAGGGAGTTCCCCCCATTAATTTCTAGATGTGAGTGGCATATTTTTTTCCCGGTGTACTTCCTCACATACTGCAATTTGCATACAACCCTAATAGCACAAGTAGTTCAAAAAACGTTTGAATTACGTTGGAAACACGTTTTTTGACGTTAAAAAGCGTGTTTTAAACGTTTTTTTGGACTAATTGTGATACTAGGGAATGAAATCCTGTCTCAAGCTAAAACTCAGTTGAATGCACGAGCGGAATTCTGAAATGCTCCTTTACATGCAAAACTATAGAATTCGCTGATTTTAAAATGCAGTTCCTCAAAACAGACGAAACAGAGACGTTTCTCACGGGAAAACTGCATAGAACGATGAAGTTCTCAGTAGAAGCGAACTCCACAAGAGACGATTTCGATTCATAACTGACGAATTCGCGCTCGTCTTTTTATAGTCTCATGCTCGTCTTTTTATAGTTTCACAGAGTTTTCTTGTAATATCTACGAAATTGGATTTCGATAACATTCCCCATCAATCGTGCAAATAGATTGCGTAATTCTAATACCATGCGGGAAAGCAAATATTACAGGCCCAGTTATTAAAATAACGCCAAGAAGCTTCAAGCTTGTCCACTTTTTGGCAAAATATCTCCAAATTTTGGTGCCAAAAGTCCATAAATTTGAGCACAGCTAACAGTATCGCCAAAAATTAGCGACAAACCGCCAAACTTAATTTTATCCTATGGGAAACTTAAAGGTCCCTATCTTGTGTTCTGCTTAACCAATTTATGTGCGACAAAATGCAAAATTTAATTATTTGACTGATAGAACGCGAATTTTAGACTGAATTAAATCCCAATAGAGCAGATCACCCTGAAATTTCGAAACACTATATTAATAACTTATTTCTGTAATGTACTGATCTAGAGCAGTTCTAAAACTAAAAAGATCTATATAAAAGTATCAAAATGAACGTTTTATACAGCTGCATCAGAAAAATGGGAAGATTATTCCAAAAACAGTTTTGTAGGAGGATGCTGAAACTATTATGTCAAATACATTAAGTTATGTTACTTTTTCAGTTCTTTGAATGAATAAATGTCAGGCATGCATCATTAAGTCTCATTTGAATTTTGTCTGGTATTTGAGTAACAAGTGAACGATTTTCCATAGTCATATTTTTAAAATATAACATAAATTTCCATAGAAATCTTTTTAACCTTTGCATTAAAACCGTAATTGATTAAAAAAGAAATTTTAGTTGAATGACATTATTTACAAGAATTGAATTTTCAATAATAGAACGATAGCTCTAGACATGTTTGAAATTTTGGAGAAAATAAACGCACATACACCCACAAAGAATTTCGATGTGAATACTGTAAACTCTTTTTTTTTCTATAAAATTTTGTATTTCAAATGTAGCTGTATAATATATATATAATATATATATATATATTCATAAAATGGGGGGCGTAGATCGGAGATTTCGAAAAACGTTTTTCGTTTGTCAGTTCTTATTAAATTCAGTTTGAAAATAAGCACAAAACAATTTAATAGAACGCTATCTTAAAAGTTACTCAAAGATGAAATTTCTCGGAAAGGTTTACACATCATTTTTATCATTTTTGCTTGAAGCAAAGCGGATGCTTTAGAATGAGGATAAGTTATTTTCGTTCCAGGTGTAAGTTCCTGGGGATTTTCAATAGACTGCGGGAGTTAGAGAAAACAGCTCATAAAAAATAAATGCCGAAGAAAGTTTTCTTGGTTAATAACAGTAAAAATAAAAATTTTTAATTTTTTGGGGCATCGTAGAATGATTTGAAAAAAATTGTACAGTTATTTTGAAACTACTTGTTGTTTTGATATTTGTTTGTTTCAAGGATAGATAAATTCGTTTGAAGAAGTCAATTCTGTTTAATGATCATCGATTATCGTTTTAAATAGTACCAATAGCTTCAGACTCTAAAAAAACATTTGCTCGTCTACACTGTTAATAGAACTAGTTCAACATTTCACCATAAAATGGTACAAAATTATCCGCAACCTTCCTACAGAGAAAGGTTTCACCATGATTTGGATTCATAGATCAGTATTAGCACCATTTTTTGGTGCAAAGTTTCTCCATAAAAAGGTTGCTGTTAATTTAGCGCCATTTTACAGTGAAATGTTGAATTACTTCTATTGACAGTGTATCTATCTCTCTCTGTGAATGTGTAACAAAACACCGAATGTTTAAAAATGTTCGTAAAATTTTCATAAACGGTATAGATTTATCATTTGTTACACTGTATGGTACAGCTTGCAAAGAGAATCTATAAAACTTTTAAAGTCCTCAGCGTAAATACTTTATTATGAACGGTGATCATAAATCACGCAACTTTTTTCAAACTATCGTCCTTATCTCGCTGTCATTTTCGATCGGAGAACCGATAATTCATTCTAAATGAAAAGTCGTAAGAGAAAATTACCTAATTTAGCGTGCGTTTTGCAGATAAATATAAAGTTGCTTAAAGTTCTTATAAATTTTGAGTTAAAAACGCACACTATCGTCTCCGCATAAAAAAAATATGGTAACCTCCGCTGTTTTATAAATGTTTTTCGTACTTTTTTCTCTTTTTTGAGAAACAAGAAATGATTATAATCTCTCCAATGAAGTCAACAAAGCCGGAAAATCACTCGTCAACTGTCTAAGCTTTAAAAGTACGAATTATATATGTTTCCCGTCTTTTTAAATGTTATCTGCGAAACTATTAGTTAAAGTATATGTATAAATAGAAGCACCAAACGCAACAAGTATCCAATAAAAACGTCTAAAAAGCATTAAAACCGGCCTTTTCCAAACAACAACAACAAAAAAGTGACCAGAAAAATATCTGATATTCGAAGAGTCTGCACCTCTCTGCATGAACTACTGAATATAAACTATTTAATTAATAAAGAATTTACAATTCAATTACAATATTCCATAATGAACAACAGTCATTATTTTCAAGTAAACGGCATAAATTTTAATTAAAATGTTAAAAACGCTAAGAAGTTGAGAGGGCACAGACTTTGTTTCAATAGTTAAAACTGAATTTTGTCTTAAAATCTCTTCCTTAATCATGGTTAAACTTTACGTCTCTAACGTCGCATTGCATTATACGGAATTAATAAACTGTTTCCTCACAATTTTTGAGAGTTTTCTAATATTTATATTAAAATTTTGTGCCGTTTACTTGAAAATAATGGCTATTGTTCATTACGGAATATTGGAAATAAATTGTAGCAACACTACATTCTTTATGAATTACGTCGTTTGTATTCATTAGATCATGCAGAGAGGGGCAGATTTGAATGACATCAGATACTTTTCTGGTCATTTTTTAAGCATATTAGGAAGAGAGTTTTTTAGCCCTACAAGGTACTTGGTACCCTATGTGGAACAACCGCTTTCATTATTCCTCTACGCTTATAATATACTAGTATAGACATCTGTCGGTTTTTAAGGGTATTTATGCATAGATAGCAACGATATAATTCAGACTGTTGCTTGTAGATTTACTAACTGTTCATATTATTGTTAAAACTGGTTGCAATTTAAACAGTGATCTTTCGAATGTGGTTTTGTTTATTTTAGAAAATTAACAAAAAGAGTTTTGACCCGGAAAAAATTACTGTGTGTTGAGTTCGTCATATCAATAAATGATTTGAATAGCTAAGGCCAGTGTACCACATACAAAACTGAAATAAAAAAGTTATTTTCTAGTAAAATATTAGGTTATTATTTTTAAAACTATTTTTCCCCAGATAATAATCACTAACATTGTCACATATATTTATTTCAGACACAGAAAAAAATTGAACCTTGTAGGGTGAATGCTTTTTAGAAGTTTTTATTGGATATCAGCTTTTTTTTTTAAATTAAAACATGTCATATAGTAATTTTAAAAGAAAATTTTGATTCATCCCTCAATCAAAATTATCATCCCATATCATATCAAGTGTGCTCATGTATGCTTTACAAAATTAAGAGAGTAGTTAACAAAAATTTTCGCCCTCCCAACGATTCTTAGACAAGCGTCTTTTCAACTAGGCTACAGAAGCGGTTACTGTGATTTCCAAAATTAAACTTTTTTATTATTCGGAAGCTCGTTGAAGTGAAACAGTTATCACTCTTGTAATGCGTTCACTGAGATTCCTGTACTGCAGTTGGAATCCCCTACAGCAATAAATTGAGCACTAAAACATTTGAAATTTCATATGTATGTAGTTGGAAGATGGCGTCAATCGCTTTTACTAATGCTGTTTAAAAATGAGATCCATAAGTTTTAAAATCTGTGTTTGAAAACAGCCAAAATGAAAAAGTGTCATTAGTTTTAGAGAAAAAATTGGTTTTCAATTTAAAATTCAATATTTTTTTCAAATACTTTTAGTATGTTTTCATTAGTGACACCAAAAGAACCTACATACCATATTTCACGAAAATGGTTAGCGCCGCTTTTATATTAGGAGTCTACTCTCAAAATTCAGTTTTTATTATTTCAAGAAAAATCAGTCACTGAAACTTCGTGAGTTTTCATCGTCCGCAACTTCGTTCAGATCTCGTTTAATAAAAATAATGAAGAAAAGTTTCTTGTACTATTTGGATACAACGACTACTTTTTGAGGAAAACGCGTTAGCGGCATTTGCAACATCAAAGAAGAGTTCTGTACAGACTGGACAGCACTGCTCGCTCGCCGTTGCCACCGTTTACTTTAAGGTTTTTTTGGTTGGTTTTCTGTTTCTTTTCGGAGAGGGCTGGCACAGCGAGTGCTGTGCTAGATATGAAACGATTTAGAGTTAGTTATTTTTTCAGCATGCGGCACCATAACAAAGAAAATTTGACTAAATAAAATTTTTACTAATTAAACTTATTTTCATATATTTGTACAACATTTGGGTCATTTTTATTGGGTACGTCTGTAAAATTTTATGTTAAAAATGTTCTTATGTGAAACTTTGTTTTTCCAATTCTTTTTCAAATATTTTCTCATTAATTATTAATTCTCAGTATATAATCAATAGTTCCTTTATCATGAATGAGAAAAATTTGAAGTTTATAATTTTAAAAAATTATTATCGTATGGATCTACTAAATATTTTTTTAATCGTGAAAAGTATCGAAAATCCCAACTCCACAGTGAGATATGAGGTGGAAATAGCTCAAGATATAACTGGAACTACGAAGAATACAGCAGTGAAATCCAGAAATGTTGAACCTTGAAAGTAAACCAAATACAACATTTTTATATTACTCATAATAAAAGTAAGTCGCTTAATTTAAATATATAAATTAGGATATTAAAGAAAATAATGGATGTTTCAAACATATTAAATTTGACCATCCTCTGTTTAAATTAAAGAATGGTGTAAGTGGCTGTACTGTATGACTTAAAATTTTCACTTCAAGAACTAGGTTACTTTAAAGCCATTTTTCTAAAGAGCATCATAAATATTAGGCTTTTCCATATCGCGCGGAAGAAAATTAGGTCAGTATTGCTGTGATATTATATCGGATTCTTGACCCCAAGGAAGCTCGATCTGCATAAGCGGGAACTGTACTGCATATTTTCAGCACGGGTAAAATTTTTCATTATAAATCTGCAGGAAATAAATTGCAAGATAATTAAAGCGGTATTATTTTGAATTCAAAGTATGAAAACAGAACAGCCTAGTGCAATTAGATAAGCCCATAGAAAACTTCTAGCCACTCTACACAAAACAGAAAGCAAAAATACCAAATTTAAAAGATTTGCACTCCCTCTTCCGCAAAACCTTCAACAAGCTTAATCCTCTTATCTTAAAGAGCTCGCACAGTTTCGATTTCATCATACAGAAGTTTTATTTTAATGCGAAGCTCGAAATGACAAGAATACAAGAGGAAGTAAAATAAATCGAGGCTTCTTAGTAAACGGTTTGTAGAAAATAGATGTGTGGAAAAGATACAGAAAGATAAAAAGGTATAAAAAAAGTTATAAGACCCGTTTTATAGACTTTCAAAATGTTATTCATGATAATTTTATATAAATTCTAAAATTTATATCTCAAAGAATTCCAATGGGGACAACCAATTGGCCGAGTGGATAAGACACGGAATATTGGTAGATCACTGATTGTGAAGTCCAGGGTTCTGCACCTACCGCGCGGCGGTCGGACTAATGCGAGGAGGTTTGGGCAATTTTCCCCCAGATGTAAAGTGAATACGTGTTAGAACCCCTTAAAGAGGCCTCTACCCAAGGCATCTGTCCCTTTTACGCAGATAGCCCAAGAGTGGCATGGCCTTAACACAATAATCCATAGAATTCAACTTATATATATATATATATATATATATATATATTAGTTAAAGTGCTCCCGTAGAGTGTTGACTGCATTGCTACATAAATGTTCGTGAAACAATGTTGAGCTGATTAAGATACCCTAATTAATATTTATCCGTAATGAAAAATACGCTTTTTAATTCATAACATACAAGAATGATAAAAATTAAAAATTTATTAAAAGAAAATGTGCTGAAAAAAAAAACTATTAATTGTTTTTGAGAGAAAGAAAAAAAAACGAAAAACCAACAAAAAAGTTTTGTTTGACATCTCTAAAAACATAACTGGAGTAAAAAATTACAGCTTGCATCTCACATTTCAGATGGAGTCTTTAAATTTTTAATTAAATGCATTGAATATCTAAAACTAATTGTTTGTTTTATTTCAATACACCACTAATTAGCATTAAATGTTACACATAAAAAAAAATTAGGAATTAATTTGGGATTCGAAACATTCAAAATATAGAATAATTAGCAGTTTTTGAATAAACGTTCTTTTCATCGACCAGTATTTAGTATTCAAAGAAAAAAGTTTAAAAAATCTGTTATTCAATATTTTTTACGCCATTGGCGAAAGAATTTAAGTTTTAAAAACTTAATTTTTTTATTTTTAAATAACTTTTATTAAATGAAAATCGATAATTTAATTTTACGAAAGAGATTTGTATAATTAAGAGAAAATGGGTTCAGAGTATTTTTTTATGTATTAAAATTTACATTCGTCAATTAAATATTCCCTTTGAATGCATTTAATATTATTGATACTTAAGAGAAGAATTAATTATGATTTTAAATCAGAGTGATTATGCAAGGTAGTCATGTGTATATGAACGAAAATATAAATTAATTTTCAGTTTTTAGCAAGCATTATCTCTTAAATTATCCCTCATATATGCATTTCAGAAATATAGTCAGTGAATTTCAAATGCAGGCTGCTAATTTGATCGACAATAATTTTATAGCTTTAGGAATATTCAAAATTCAGTGTTACAAAAGCCTACATGTTCTTAAAGAATAAAACCAACATGTTTTCCAGAAAAATATAAATTTGCAAGAAATTGGGAAAAAATAAGTCTAATAATTCATTTTAATTTGAAGAAACCTTACGGAATTCTTAAGCCAAAATTAATTTTACACATGATTATCTTAAGTCGTGTTTTGTTGACTAAAATCATGGAACATGCAAGTGCTAGTTATAGACATAATATGTTGGGGAAAGTGAGGCTCGGATGTGGCTTGGTTCGGACATATCGATTATTTTATTTGCTGTTAATCGTTTGAGGTTGTACAAACTTACAATAAGTGCGTTACATCGACGAATGGATTTGACTAAAAAAGCTGTGCAAGGTAAGTTGCTTGAATAAATTTAATAATCTTTATGCCTAAAAGTTAAAATGTTAACTCTTTGTTAGTGCAACTACCTAATGGTGTTTTATACCCGAAGCCTGTAATGTTTAATGATAACGTATCTCATTACCGTATATTTTGTAAATAATTTTATGTTCCTTGCTCTTATAGTTATGTTATAAAGCATAGGGTAAAAGTATCTTCAACTATAATTAATAAGTTCCTTTGATAGTCCTTTTAAGGGTTTTTTCACAGAAAACATATGCCTCCAGAAATTAACGCATTTATGCCTAGTGTCCCTTTTTTGGGACGGCATTTTCGCTATCAGTCGAAAACATTATTTATTTTTCCTAGCCTTTGTTCATGACTATTCAGCCTCAACTCTACAAAATATTTTAACATGGCCAAGTAGGATGTTGATATTTCGATTTTTATGCATAAGGATTTTAAAAGAAATCATCCCTTGTTCAAGAAGTTGACATCAGAAATTTATCTGTTATTTCTGTTATCAGTAAAAATCGAAGAAAGTCTCAAAAATATCCAGGCACAAATGGGTTAATATCTTGAAGGAAGATTTATAAAAAACATTAACTTTTAATATTATAAAATAAAAAATAAACGTAATTTTAAAGACGCGAGAGCCTAGTCGGCTTTCGAATGCAGAAACTAAATCAAATTTTATGGCAATAACAATTATCTACGCAATTTTTAATGGACGGAAAAAATATTAAACAAATTGACATTAAAGAAATTAAATAAATAAATCTGTAAAATGTACAACAAAAATAAACATACATATTTTATACTGCAATACCTCTTTAAGCTTTTTTGTTTTTGTTCTCTAAACAGCATTTATTTTTCCGAAAGATTACAGAAGGCATTTTCAAAAGCTGATTTAAAAGAAGAAATGAAAAAAATAATCAACAGCTAAGCATCACAAATATAGCTCTTTGGAACAAGTTTTTTTAAATCTTTGTCTAAATCGGCGCTGACTGTTTAGAGATAAAAGTTTGGAAGAGAAAAAAAAAAAAAAAAATGAAAACTTAATTTTAAAATCTAAAGTATCGTAGCTTTGAATTAGCTGTCACAAATAAAACTGAAACGAATAACGTACAACTTAATGATTATTTTCGGCAATAAAAGTTTCTATAGTGAAATATCAACAAATCTTATATACTTATATATATATATATATATAAGACTTATATAAAAAATATTTTTTAAACTGCATGTAATAGCAAACGCTGTCAAACTGCTTCTTAATAGAGGTTCATGTGTAGTAAAAGCTTAACTGTTGTACATCCACGGGAAACACCCTTAGTCAAAAATAGCAAAATTAGAAGTACGTAATTAATAAAAATACAGTAGACCTCCTATAACACGGTAGATACGTTCCGTGTTATAGGAATCCGCGTTGTACGGGGGCTGATCTATACTCCACCTGGAGTGCGAACTACGCTGCAAAACTTATTTGCACTGCATTCCTTAGAAACACATTGATGTTGAGTGAAGACATTCAAAAATTATTTTAATTACAGGAGCTAAAGCCTCATAAAATTAGAACATCTGTCTCATTTTACATTGCTGTGTGAGTCTCTTTTAACGTGCTATACGAAAACGATGGCATTTTTTTTTTTTTTTTTTGGCGTGTTCTACGAATCCATGTAGTATGGATTCGTGTTATCGGAGGGGGGGGGGGTCTATTGTATATATAAACCACAAATAAAAATATGATGTCAAGCTTCATCAGAGAGTGATTGACGCAGATATACTATATAGGTTTCTAGCTTGGTGCCGGAATATTATGATAAAATTCTATTGTATTCAGACATCAATAACAAAATTATTATAGTAAAAATACTGTTTTTACGACAAGAAATATGTTCGTTTTCTGTGTATATATGTATATAAATTTTAGGTTGTTAAATGCAAAAAATAAATTAAATTTTCAATTAATAAAATGTGCTCCATAACATTTGTTGTTGTTGACGACTTTTCCCCACCCGATCTAGTCGCAGGCTATATCAGGTCCACGAGCCCCAAACCCCTCAAATAATCGTAAATAAGAAGAGTGCTAGTATATATGTCCTCCTTGTCAAGACCCAAAAGTTCATAAGTGCTCCTGAGAGGCCTGTCTGATAGGTTTTTTTGCCCCTTATCGAAAGAGAGAGATTAAATGTGTCCACTTGCAAGCCTACTAATGGTTCTCTGGAATACTCTATCTGCCTTGATGGTAAGGGCACCACCTGGGGCCTTCCTGTTATACCAGGGGTGAGTCGAGGGAGTTTTCCATAACTGTTGAATTGAGATTCTTATTTAGGTTGCAGATCTGAGAGTAGGTCAAAGTGTTGCTTGCCGCTGGAACCTCAGAGGCGCCATAATTGGCCAAGAGATCAGCCAGTTCATTTCCATGTAGTCCAATATGAGACGGGATCCATCCCATACATTAATAAAGTGAAGTACAAAGTTTCAGTATTTTATCCTAAAAAGTGTTGGAGATATGAGGGGGGGGGGAACAGAATGTGCTGACTTAAACCATTTAACAAATGTTCTCGAAGGTGAAAAATCACCTCGGACCATCGCGTTGCAGGGGTCGTACACAAATTACGAAAGAAAACAATAACGCAAAAATACATACTTTTGCTATTATTGGTATCGTACGGCCCCTCACCCACTTTGCTTAAGCATATCTCCGAGCCTTTATAGGATGAAAGGATGAAACTTTATACATCACATCATTAATGTTGTGGGCACACTTTAGTTACTGGAAATATTTTTGTACCGGGCCATATAAAAATTTAAATTTTGTATTTTTACGATTTGTTCTCCTGAAAAGTTTAATCGATACCACAAAATTTTGTACCTCTTTTTTACGTTGTTTTGTAATTTGCTTTATATATCTACTAGCATGGTACCCGTTCTTCGTACCGTACGAAAAGATTTTTTTTTTTTTTTTTTTAACATGTGTAATTCGAATTCATGCCAGTGATGTGGTATCTTAAAATAGAGCAAAATTATCTGATTTTTGACGTAAAGTTTGTGACATGAGTACTAACCTGAGAACATTGCAATACCATAACGCAGTATCTATGTCAGTGTCATTCGCGATCAAGAGATGAAAAGCTTGACGGTTTACAGAGAAACCTCCTCACTTTCAAATTGTATTATATATACATCATAGCTTTTTTTAGGTTTAAGTATTAGCATTAATACTCCAGGCACTTCATGGTGTGGAGAACCGTTTTTTTTTTTAAATAACCACTCGCACACTCTACACACGGGAAGAAGCGAATATTTTACAAAAATAAGATCATAACTATACATGTGACAAAACAGAATCTCCAAAAAAAAAAAAGTTCAGACAATCTCTTCTGTTGTAACTACTGCGGGATCTATTGACGCAAAGAATTACTTATTGTTTAGTTAACTGCATCAACAACAACAAAGACAACCGTTGAAAAAGCACGAATAGAACGCTTTTAATTTCATGAAATATCCATTAACGTGGTATATTGTGATTTATTCATATTATCCTTACAAATCTACTAATACTACCTATTACTTATATTAATACGATGCATCTTCGCTTCTCTCTCTTTAATGCTCAATTTCAAGAAAAATCTTAGATATTTGTCACCAGGGCCGTACCCAGAAAAACTTTCGGGGAGGGTCCAACGATTTCGGAGGGAGACCAAACGGTGGAAAAAGCTGAATTTTTCACAAAAAGACTTCATCATTTTTAATTTTTTAACAAAATTATAAATTTTTGGGAGGAGGGGGGGGGGCAGACCCCCTGGTCTAACCCGGGACCGGTTTTGTTTGGCACCAACGGGACCTTTTTATTCTACGGTGATTCTTTACAGTTTACCCATTAGCATAAACAAAAATCCTTTGACATTATGGTTGCCATTAAGGAAGTTTTCCATATATGTTTAATTTATGCATGGTTTTGTCAGATTGGCGTATT
The DNA here is from genome assembly GCA_038373885.1 of Cheiracanthium punctorium. Lineage (NCBI taxonomy): Eukaryota > Metazoa > Arthropoda > Arachnida > Araneae > Cheiracanthiidae > Cheiracanthium > Cheiracanthium punctorium. Next base: position 239,251 of record JAWZYV010000202.1, read on the forward strand.
TAGCACCGCAATACATTTCATCTCGCCGTATATCCATGTATATCAACGGTATATCCATGTATCCAATATAGCGATACCTTATAAATCCTCCATGGTTCTGTCTCGTGAAAAACATCAAGCTGTGTAATCTCGAGGAGCTGAATCGCCCTGAATTGAGAATAGGACGTTAGTGTTCCAGAGTTTACGAATGCATTTTTAAATTTATGACGTCACGGTTTGTCTGCCGTAAGATACCCCGGGTCGAGTAGTTTTAAAACGTTACACTATTGAAACTTACAACGACGTTGAAAAATTTTTTGCTTTGTGTAGGACTGCTATGGAGGAACGTAATCCAACGTTAAAATAAAACTATACTCGCAACATGCGTATGTTAGGAAACACATGGCTGCGGCATAATTAAATGGGAAAAACTAAAAATGTAAATCGAAGAATTTTAATCTTTCGCGCTTTTTAAAACGAATTTTGTAACTTTTAAAAGGAAGAACATTTTCAGCTGGGTCAAAACATTTCAATTTTTAAATCTAAGCAACGGATTAAAATATCACTTATATTAATAATCGTGTATCTCTTTCTTTAGTTTAGTTTTATCGTAAGTTTTAATCAAAATGTCGTCTCCTTGTGTTAAAAAAAGAGCGGGAATAAATTGCGTTGAGAACGTGGCGTAATTTTTACGTATTTACATTACGGGAAATTTTAGATCTCGCTTGCTATTTGAAAATCCAGTGATATTTTTAGAAACTCTATCGATAGGTTGAAGAAACAGAGCTTTTCTAATCCTTTCGGTGGCAACCTAACTTAAAATTTTGAATCGTGACTTACATATAATGGCGTTACGCTGATGCGATTAAATTTTAAACATTGCTTTACATTAAAAATCGTAAAAAAATCGCCTAATTTAGCTAATCTTTTCGTTTTTATTTTAAAAGGGCGAAATAATTGTTTTATCATTTGTCAAAATATCAAGGTTATGACCGATAGAATTCAACATGAAACAGTTTTAAAATTATTTTACGAAAATTTTCATGGCAGAGTGGTTATGTCACTGGAAATGGTAGACGGGCGAAGTGTGAAGGTCCCGGGTTCGGGTCCCATCGTGCATCCGTCAACCTAACCGTTCGGAGTTTTTCGTGGTTTTCTCCAAAACTTAGCGTAAATACGGGTTAGGACCCCTTAGAAAGACCCCCACTGAGGGCATCCCCTGTTGCGTTGGCCTACTGACGGGGATTTATAAGCGGACTTCGAGCCAAGCATACAAATCCGATATACGTTTTAACAACAACGAAAATTTTTGTCAAAAGTGATTTTTAGTTAAATTCTTAAAAATCTGCAAATTATATTACATATTCAGAAAAAACTGTTTTTAAAGAAAATTTTCTCCTCTATTCGATAATGCTAATGCCGTTTTGGTACAAGCGTAATTACCGCCGTTGTCACGCATTAGCTGAGAAAAATTGCGAAAAATCACATAAAATTAAAAAATTCAAATTCATTTTTTTAAAATCGCTTTGAGGTGCATAAGTTCATGTTCAGAACTGCCTATGTACCGAATTTGGTAATTCTACGTGTACGTTTGTCTGTAACTCCGCCGACAGACAGACATTTTCTTTTATAATAAGTAGAGATGATTCATATATTTAAGAAATTAAAAGCCCAGGTCAGTGTTTATGGGACACTCTGTATATTATCAAACTTTAAAAGTATTCGCAATCAGAAAGCAGTGGAAAAAAATTGTAAAAAATTATTATTTATATTTAATTACAGTTTAAAAAACTGTCAAGTGATTTTCTTGTAATAAAAAAATTGCTTTATAACAAAAAAGGAAGAGAAAATAGTACACATATTCTCAGTAAACGTGCAAGAAACGTGCAGTTGGAAAATATCTCTCTTGCTTAATTTACGAAAAACTTTTGTTATTTCATTAACTCTGTACTACTCACTGTGAGAAATTTCCAAGCAAAAAAATATTTTTTTCTTTTAAATGGTGTTCTTTTAAGTCAAATAACGAAAATATAATTTAAAAAAATTGTGAAAAAAGTTATTTTTTATGTTCTTTTTAATTATTTTAAAACTTTTCTAAACGCTGTAAAAAATTACTTTCTGTATAGTGAAAAAGTATATATTCTCTTACATATAAATAGCAATTATTAATTTTTCTTCATATTAAATATTAAAATAGTAGAACGAAAGAGGAGAAACATGTTGCTTCTAAAATATTTTAATATTTCTCAGACATTAATGCTGGCACCTGTGGATCCGAACTACTACTATTAGTAATTAAAGGTATAGTTAATGGTTTTATGATTTCAAAATCACATTTCGAAACATGTTTCCAATTAAAAAAATATTTAAAGTACGGTAACTTAGGTGCTACCATGGGCATTAGAGGATTAAGAAAACTCTTCTTTAAGTTAATTGCTGTTTCAAAGAAAAAATGGAGTGCAGTGAATTTTCTTAGTGGAATTAACAAGCCTAAAATACAAAATTTTCAATTGTTACTAATTGGTCTCGCCTTAATTTATACAAAAACGTATAGCTCTATTTTTATTTCGAAGCAATAATCTATAGAACGATTATCTATTTAAAAAAAAAAAAACAGATTATTGAAGTTTATACAGCACTGAACCTGTATGCAAAGAAAGTAAACTCGATTAAAACGCTGCAACTGAGAATCTATTAAACAATTTCCTCAAACAAGATAAGCGTGTACTGATGTAATTAAAAATATCCTTTTTTAGCAACGAATAAATGAAAATACTCAATCACTACTACGTTAATAAAGAACAGAACGCACTCTATCACAAAAATTATTTTGTTTATTAAGGTTTTATCTTTCATTTTAAATCCTTTGTATGCAGATTTAGAATTTGTCTAGTAATATGAAGATTACCATTAAATTCTATCTAATTAATGGAATTACTTCTAGGATGGGCGCAGCGCACTTACTTCATTTTAACGGAAGATTTAACGAAATAACATTTTAGAAATTATCTTCTTGCGGTTTCCTCTTCCTACAAATCGATATCCACGATAATTAGGTATTTCGTGCAAATGGAAGTGTTTGATAATAAGAAAAATATGCAGTATAAATTATCTTCTGGAGAGTATGTTGTTTTCCAGTGTTACTGAATTAACACCCAGATTAATCTTCGTTAAATGTAGATTGTCTCTTCAGTAAAAAAGCATATAAAAGATAGCATACTGCTGCACTCAAAATTAATCTGATGATCGTCAGAATAAATTTTATTGCATTAATAATGAAACTAACGTATGTATGTATATACGTATTTTTTTATGAACATATAAAGTTTTTTGAAGAAGCATGATAAACAGATTTAAAGCATTGCTTTTCTTAAATTTAAAGTATTAAATTTGTCCTAAAATGTTATAGGTCATGTCATAATTTTTAGTCTGGATCTAAATATTTATTTAAAATATTAAAGTCTGAAAGACGTTACATTTATCTTTTAACAGTTTTAATGCTAAATGTTTTAAAATCGGTAATCTTTTCCTTTTTTGATTTTATAGTTTTGTTTACTTATAAGAAAGCTTAAAATCTCAATCTATCTGCAATAATACGAGCAAGTCAAACTGTGTACTGATATGCCGGATAATAAACTTACACTGAGATTGCGCGCAATGCCCCCTGCATTGCTCCGTAAATACGCGCACACAGCGTACGTATAGTGAAAACGCTATCATATGATGAACAGTAATTTTTGCTTGAACCCAATTCAAGCTAAAAAGAGCAGATCATCCTACAAATTTGTACCAAGTGGCAAATATAAGCGCAAGGAAATTTAATTATTTCTTATATTTTATAAGTCCTCCTTTTAGGAAAACACGCTTATACAGGGTGTCCCAAAATGGTGGTAACGGGCCTATTTAATTCTTTATCTATTAGAGATAAGTGAGCAGTGTGAATTGAAAAAATGTTCAAAATAAGGTCGGAAATAAGACTCCGTTAAGAAAAAAATCCTCTCTTTCATTTTCAAGCAGTGACACTTTTTAAATTTGTATACGACCCCCGTACAAAACATTTCTCAGTCATCATGAGTGTATGGGGCACATCAGTAAAATGTGCCCCATACACTCATGAGGTGATATACAAAATTTCAGAATTATACCGTAAAAAGTGTCGGAGATGTGAAGATAAATATAACGCTGACGTAGACCCCTTTTCCATGGCTCTCGAAGGAAAAAAAACACACTCGAATGATCGCTTTTCAGGGGTCGTACAGAAATGACGAAATAAAATCTTTTTTTCCACTCTAGCAACAAACGTTTACATTCAAAATCATGTATAGTCCCCGATCCTCTTTCTTCGAAGATATATCTGCGACGTTGTATGATGAAAGGCTCAAATTGGGTACATCCCCTCGTGAGTGTATGGGGCACATTTTATTAATTGGGGATGTTTTTGTACGGGGGTCGTATACAAATTTAAAAAGTTTAACTTTTTGTAAATGAACGAGAGGAATTTGTTTTTAACGGAGTCTTACTTGCGACCTTATTTTGAACATTTTTTCAATTGACACTGCCACTTATCTCTAATAGATAAAGAATGAAAGCCCGTTACCACCTTTTTGGGACACCCTGTTTAACATATGCGATATAACATACTAAAACTGAAATTAATTATTTTTACTTTCCGAACATGTACCATGTAAGGAAAGTATTGTAATCATGAAAAAATTCGACCTCAAGATTTTGGTGTATTTACACGTTTTGAGGTCTTCTGAATTCATTCATGCTATTTTTACGAGATGTATGTGTGTATGTGTGTGTGTTTGTGTGTGTGTGAGTGAACACGATAGCTCCTGAACGGAATATTCGATTGAGCTCAAATTGGGTATATGTGTCGTAAACCACCTTCGCAAGACCGGTATTGATTTTGGTGTGTATAGATCCTATACCTTTTATACAGGGCTACGACAACGATTTCTTTTACATTATGGCCTATGGGGGAAAATTCTTGAAAGTGCGCAAGCGTTTAAACGGTACATTCGATTGAGCTCAAATTGGGTATATATGTTATAAACCACCGTTGCAAGACCGGTATTTATTTTGGTGTGTATAGATCCTATACCTTTTATACAGGGCTACGACAAAGATTTCTCTTACATTATGGCCTATGGGGGGAAATTCTTGAAAGTGCGCTAGCGTTTAAACGGTGTATTCGATTGAGCTCAAATTGGGTATATGTGTCATAAACAACCGTCGCAAGACCGGTATTGATTTTGGTGTGTATAGGACTTATAGTTTTTCTACAGGGCTATGACAAAGATTTCTCTTACATTATGGCCTATGGGGGGAAATTCTTGAAAGTGCGCTAGCGTTTAAACGGTGTATTCGATTGAGCTCAAATTCCTATATATATTATAAACCATCATCCTAAGACTGGTATTGATTTTGGTGTGTAGAGGACTTACAGTTTTTATACAGGGCTACGACAAAGATTTCTTTTATATTATGGCATATGGAGAGAAATTCTTGAAAGTGCGCAAGCGTTTAACCGGTGCATTCGATTGAGTTTCAATTTGGTATATATGTTTGAATTATTCATCGATTAAAATTTATTTAAATGCTTGTTAATGATCTTAATCGTAAGAGTTTGGAAAGTCGAGTGGAGTCACTCCAGATTTTTTTAATACAGAAAAAACTAGCATCACTACTTCTGGCATTCGTGACTAAACTGAAACACTAAAATAAAATCGTACGTAAGCTAATCTTGATATTCCCACAAAGCAAAAGATAACGCACCATCACCATTAGCACTCGCATTTATCGACCCAACAAAGATAAAGGATGAGATAGATTCCCTTAGAAAAAGGGAAAGGCAAAATGCAGATGGTAGGTCTATCCAAGAATTTTTTTTAATATTATTCGGAGCAGTTATTTGGAATATAAATTTTAGTTTCGTGAAATATAGTTTGTTATCTTTATAAAAATGTGAAAATTGGACCGGGAGCGAAAGTTAAGAAAATCGATTTTGTCCAGACAGATCACGAAAATCTCGCACTGCGAGGCTCCTTGGAATTGGATTCCTGATGTGTAAAGTTAAATTTTTCTTCCAATGTTTTTTGAAAATGTGCCCTTTGGATTGTCAATAAATTCGGTTCTAGCTTACATATCAAGAGTGGAAGTAAATTATATATTATTTTAGATTCGATGAAAGTAATAGTAATGAATTGTCTTGTACCTTTGCCGTGGGCAGGCGAGCAAGGATGGATTTGTACCTTGCAATAAGTGTTTGAACTAGTTGTTATATCCGTAAAATTATTTTATACTTAAGTCGAGACATGTAATATCCGTAAAATTATTTTATACTTAAGTCGAGACATGTAATATTCTTTGAATAAGAAGCTTGATTTTTTTTAAAAACTTTGATTTTAGTCACATTTATTTCTCGGTATAAATACATCTTTATTCAATAAAAACTGAAATGCACCAGAAAAATTTTCGTTTTCCTTTCAATTCCGTTTAAGGCAGACTTTCTGATAATTCTCTTAGACATGATTTTGCTGAGCAGCATGTTTGAAATTAAATGGGTCATGTTGAAAAATAATGTTCATCTGGAAAGGAAAGCATGTTTTTTTGAGTTGCCTGCCTTTATGGATGATATTTAATGAACTTTACCTACCATAGCTTTGACTATATTAATGTATTTAAAGTTTAACGAATATATTTTTGGAGGTGTTTAAGGTCTACTTAATTTCTTTGAAGTATCGTCTTAAATTTTCCTTTGATGTTACTCAGTTTTCTATGTAATATGCAATACTTATTTGGAATTACACGAATTAAAAGTTTGCAAAAAAAAAAACAAAAGTCATTTGAAATTATTTTTTAAATAGTAATAAAAGATTTTTTTTTTCAGTTAGGAAGAAAGTGAATTTAACTAAAATTTACACTTAATCTATTTTTACTGAGCTCATTCTCTTATGTTTCGAGCTTATAAACACAAACTTTTAAAATCATAATCAATTATAAGAGATTAAATTATTTTGAAACGAATCTATACTATTTTTTGTAGTTTTTTAAAGAATTGATGTTTTTAGAAAAGAGTTAAAAAAAATTATCTTTTACTGTATAAATAAGCCCTTTTTTACTGGATAAATAATATGTTGTTACTCGGCACAATGAATATAGTTCAAGTTTCGAAGCATATGTAAAACATACATCTCATAAAACAGAAAATCTATGAAACTGTGTATTCGTGCCGAACGCAAACCCACATCGTCAGATCGAACCGTCATATATATATATATATATATATATATATATATATATATATATATATATATATATATATATACGTTCATACAGAAAAAAATAAAGCCTACTTCATAAGTTAAAAACCATCCGCTCACCAACTTTTAATGATCTTTTAGAATTTTTAACATTATAATCTAACAGAGTAAAAAAAGTTTAAAAATTGAAAATTATTTTTATTATTATTTTTACGTCAATAACTTCAGGTCGCGAGTTTAATATTGTATTTTAATAATCTGTCAACCGATATAATCAACTTTTAGCGAGATTGATATCATTTTCTTTCATGACTTACATCTACAATCTCTCAAAAATATTTGAGTATGAATAAAATTTCTTATGTCGATTTCATGTATAAGGTATTGTTATTTATAAAATGTTAATCATACATGTATAACTTCTCTTATTTATTTCGAGTTGCTTGTTTTTTTCAAAAAACTAATTCCTCATTCACAAAACTAAAATAAGAAATTAAACTTGCCCTGGATTACATATTTAAGTAGGTGTACGTTATATGTTGTAGATATCAAACCTGTGACGAGAAAATCCTGTCATGAAGAAAATCAGTTTATAAATCTTAAGAATTCGAACTGGATGCGCGTTTTGAAATCCAAAAGAAAACGTGTTGGACATAGTTGGATCTATGTGCTTGAAATTTTGCACAGATTTGTAAAATATGGGGGGAGGAGGGAATCTTTGAGTAGATTTTCAGATTTTTAAAATAGCATTCTAAAATTTTTAGAGTTTATTTTTGCAATGCATGTTTTTATTACGATAAACGTCCTAGTGGATAACGCACTCTAAATGGTAGACGTCCGAGGTGTGATGTCCCGGGTTCGGGTCCCATCGCGCGGCTGTCGATCTAACGGTCTGGAGTTTTGGTAGGTTTTCTCCAGATGTAACGTGAATACGCGTTTAGAACCCCTTAGAAAGTCCTCCTACCAAGGCACCCCCCCCATCCTAGGCAGATACCCTTAGGCAGATATCCTAGGCAGATACTGCAGGTTTGCCTTAACACACACAACAACTAAATGGCAGACGGCCGAAGTGTGAAGGTCCCGGGTTCGGGCCCGGTCACGCGGCTGTCGATCTAGCGGTCTGGAGTTTTGGTTTTTTTCTCCCGATGTAACCTGAATCAGTGGTGTAGTCGAAGGGGGACGCGGGGGGACGCCGTCCCCCTACTTTTTCACTTCAGCCCATACGTCCCCCCACTTTTTGTTCTCAGGGGGGACGCTCAATTACAAGGTCTTTTTAAAAATTCTCTGAAGAAATTAAAATTTTCGTTTTGTTCGCGCGAGAACAAGTATATCGGTATAAAAATCAAAAGGAAACTTTTGACTGTTTGAATAGACATTACAAATGGTAGTGTAAGGATTTCTTAACACTTCAGTATGAAAACATATATATAAGAATAGATCAGATTATAATCTTCCCGAATGCACTCTTAGTCAAAAATGTCTTTCCGAATGGCCGAAAAAGTGACAAAAATCGGGGTAGCGAATAGTCACGTACGAATCCAAAAGAAAATCTGTCACTTTGACATTGGATTGTTGCCTCACCATGGCACAGTGGTTATGTTACGGGAAACGGTAGACGGGCGAAGTGTGAAGGTCCCGGATTCGGGTCCCATTGCGCGACCGTTGACCTAACCGTTCAGTTTTCCGTGGTTCTCTCCGAAACTTTGTGTAAATACGGGTTAGGACCCCTTAGAAAGACCCCCCACGGAGGGCACCCCCCTTGTGTTTGTCTTTCTGACGAGGATTTATAAGCGTGCTTCGAGCCGAGCACACAAAATCCGCTATGCGTGATCACAATAACAACAACAACATTGGATTGTTGTCAAATGTAAATGGTAGAAATTAAGTAGCTCCCATCGCGCGTACGTAACAGTTCGGAGTTTTCCGTGGTTTATTCCGAAACTTAGCGTGAATACGGATTAGGACACCTTAGGAAGACCCTCACGGAGGGCATCCCTCCCCCTTTGTGCTGTTCTTCTGACGAGGATTTATAAGAGGACTTCGAGCCAAGCACACAAATCCGATATGCATGCTCGCAACAACAAATTCAGTAGCTTACACGGTTAATCAAAAAGACTTAGTTTAGATTATTAACGAGTAATCAATAATTTAACAATGAGTTAATTTTAATTAATTAATAAACAAATGATGGTTAAATTAGTTTTATTGGTTGTTTAAGGAATAATTACATTTAATGAATCCGATAATTTTAGGTTAAATTTCGTCAAAAATGAGCGTCCCCCCACTTTTTTTCTTAGGACTACAACACTGACCTGAATACGTGTTAGAAGCCCGTAAAAAGTCCCCAGACTAAGGAAACCCCCCCCCCCGGAGGCAGATGCCCCTCGTGGAGGCTTCCCGTAACACAAAACCAACAAACTTATTACGTTAAAGTGAAAAGATGTACAATGAGATTTCAACTTTCTCTATTAACAGTTTTCAAGTATCTCTCTCGCAAAAATGACATGTTCATCAAAATAAAATTGCAGTTTTTGCGATTCTAATTAGCTCGAAATATCTACTAGAGATCACCTAGTTCGAATTTTCTCTTAAGAGATAGCTAAATAAAATACTTTCTTCTGCCGGAACCATACATGGGCCATTCCGTGTAAAAGTGGACAATAGGGATGGACGCGAGACGAGACACACATTTTTAACATTAAGATGTAGGGATCTTGCGTGACGAGACGAAGCTTTTAGGCTGCTACGCGAGACGCCTATTTTTCGTCTCGCGTCCGTCCCTAGTTGGACAAAGATATGAAATGTTCAAATTCATTGTATAATCACTTGTGATATATCAAATTACAGCTATTTTAATGTAGAGTATGAATTTAGAAAAATAATCTTTGTAAAAATATCACAATTCTGGAAATTTGACTTATAACATTGAAGAAATCCGGTAATCATTAGGCTTAAAAAACATGGTCTTTACATTTACTCAGAAATACTATTTGAACGGTCTCTTTTTAAATTGTGAGAGTAAATATTGTATGAAGATAATACCAATTAACATATGTAGCCCCATTTTACTAAATAAAAGAAGGTTTAAACATAAACATTATTAATTCAAAGTCAATGAGTCTTTCTGTCACGACCCTTTACTGTCAACAAACCCTTTATTGGAGAAACTTGAAATTTTCTGTGGATGAACTTATAATTAATCAAAATAATTATAAAATGTTAAATAGAAAAAAAATCATTTTTTAATATCCGAATTTTATAGTGCAGCGAAGTCACAAGAACTGAGCGAAGTCACAAGAACTGAGCGTGTGACTCAGTTCTTGTGACGGATTTGACAAAATGTGTGTGACGGGTGTGACAAATTAAATAAGTTTTCTCATTTAGTGGTTTAAAAATTACAATATATTTCTAAATTAAATATAAATGTGAAATATTTAGAACTAATATTTCTGTAAATACGTATATGTATAGTATACACATTAACATATTTTTTTAGCAATCTTTATTTCTTACTGTAATCACATTCTTCTCCTAACCTGTATGTATTAACCGTAACCTATTTCAACAGAATTAGTTTTTTCTGCCTGTGCTTTTTATGAATATCATTTTTATTAACACTGGGTTGATGAGTGAAAAATCTTGAAAATTTTTATTCCAACTATTTTAAAGTCTTTCCAAGAGTAAAAGTTGTTTTTTTTCTTTCTTTTTTTAAATATTATTTCTCAGTAAATACACTGTTACAATTTTAATGATTTCCTAACATTAATCCAAATATGTGTGTAACTTGTTTTTAAAATGTAAAACATTTTCTTCAAACTGCCAATTAATGGGAAGAACCTCAAGATCAGCATTAAAAAAATTAAAATAATAGTTCCACATATGACAAAAAAATTTAAGAAATGATTGACTCATTGTGAAGAAATGTGCATTAAAGCTCAAAGGGAAATTAAGCTAAAAGATCTTCTGGTTGGGAGTTTTGTTTTGACTTCATTAGCTATTATTTCTCAGTAAATACACTGTTACAATTTTAATGATTTCCTAACATTAATCCAAATATGTGTGTAACTTGTTTTTAAAATGTAAAACATTTTCTTTAAACTGCAAATTAATGGGAAGAACCTAAAGATCAGCATTAAAAAAATTAAAATAATAGTTCCACATATGACAAAAAAATTTAAGAAATGATTGACTCATTGTGAAGAAATGTGCATTAAAGCTCAAAGGGAAATTAAGCTAAAAGATCTTCTGGTTGGGAGTTTTGTTTTGACTTCATTAGCTGCATCTAATAGTAGTAAAAATCAAGTAGCAAAATGTACTATGCTATTGTACTTGCTATAAATGACGAAAAATTTGAAATTACTTTGAAATATATGCATGCAAACAGAGCGTTTGATATTGGCCAGAAACAGAAGACATCTTTTTTTAATAAAAAAAAATTAATGTTATCAATTTTACATTTTATTTCAGCTGTTTAAGTGAATAATTATGAAAAAATTTGCACGATGTCACAACCGTCACAATTTCTGTCACACCCTTCGCGTGAAATTAATTTTTTTTTTCAGTTTAAATGAGTGAAAGGTATTTTGAAATTGGTATTATTTTGTTCAGTTGAAACTGTTTTAACTATGAAAAAAATAAAGTCTTTATTATAGTTAGGTTTGCAGGTATTTTTACAAATATATATGCTGGTGAAAGTTATGTCACGAAACTGTCACACCCGTCACACAATTAAAAAAAAAACTATTTTAGAAAATTGAACAATACAAAATTTTATCTCCTGCTTTAGAATCGTAAATAAGAAGCTAATCCATTTTTCTGAATTTTTTAGAACGATTACTTAATAATTTTTTACGTGCAGAATTTATTATAACAACTTGAAATGAGGCAGAATGTCACACCCGTTACCATGGAATGGCCCAACTATAAAGATTATTAGCAATGGGAAAAACAAAATCTTGCAGAGAATGCGGACTTTGATGTCTGATTAAATAAGGGCATTTTGCTGATATATTGAAGTAAATTTTTTAATTTTACTAACTAGATTGAGCATTTTAGTGGCCAGATTCCGAAAAAAAATGTTTTTAAATCGCATTTGTGAACGATGCCATTTTTACATTTTGCATTGAAATAATAGTAAGCATTAAATTTTAATTAGCTCTGACTAAAAAAAAGTACATCAAAAACAAAGTAATTTTGCAAACCTTGAAATTTAGATTAGCAGGTAACAGCCACCAAATTGTTTTTCATTTAGTTTTATTAAATTACGAAAAAATTAAATTGTATTTGACATTTACTTTTCTGACTTATAAAGGTTGTTAGAATTTTTAAACTTTGAAGACGTCTTTGACACATTTATACAGACTGGTTTACAATTTTGCTCAAATAAGCAGAAAAATATACAAAACAAAATCCTGTCTTTTAGAAAAATCGTAAAACCTTGGTTTCTCATTTTTTTTTTAATCATTTATGAATTTTAAAGGAAATGCCTCGCACAGCTTTCGACCAACAGGTTTGAAATTTTGCTATACAGACAATTTCCGAATTAGAAAATGCATTATTCTGCTCCTTTATTTTCGAATTTGTATCAGCTGTTAAAACAAGAATCAATCCTGTGATAAGAACGGTCACTTCAGACGCAATTTCACTACACTGAATGTTCTTTTGATGAAAATTAAACTAATTGGGATTGTATACAATACTGCACTTTTCGTCCAGTTTCGTTCAACCATCGGTAAGGACAATTTTTAAAGGCACGAGAACAAGTTTGAAAATGCCTTTACCAGATCATCAGGTTTGGGATCTTAAAAACCGATATTCTGATTCTATGTTTATAAAAACTGTGATCCCATTCTTTTCGCCGGTCAAAGTCTTTCAGTTTTTTATGGCTTTGCTGAATTTCATCACGCCTTTTTCCTGTTTCATTTACTATGCGGAAAAAACCTTTTCCATTGAAACAACTTTTATGTCCTGAACCTACGTTCTATAGTTGAGGAAGTTTAATTTTCTAATACAGTACGATTCTATCGTTACAAGTTGCACTGGCCCGTTAATTAAATGTTCTTCGATTTTTACACTAAAGTTTCTTTATGGTTAGTTACGACCAAGGCCGCCGACAAGATCTTCGAGCAACAAGGGAAGGGGGAGGGTGGTATATACGACGCCCCCACCCCCTCAAAAAAATGCTTTTTTTCATCCAGAAAACTTTTTTAATTTAGAATTAGTACACTTTAAATTTACCGTAGGCCATAAATAGAAAACGAACATAATAAAACTTACATAAAAAAGAAAAAAATTGGAAGTATTTAATCCGAATTATTTTAAAGTAATGTACAAATAATTCTGAAATTTTTTCTTAATGTTTACAGAGAACCACTTGATACAATTAAATCTAAGACTTTTTTAAATGTTGAGTACTCGCTATTTGAAAGCTAAAGCAGAGTTATTATAAAATTCGGAGCCAAATGAATAATGCAGAAAGAAAAACGTTAGCGAACACCAGTGAGAGTTACTGCTTCAGACTGATTTCGGTAAGTATGGTTTAACAACATCAGTGTGAGAATGTATTCTCTGAGACACAAATATTTTATTTTCCCGTGGTATTTCGTGCGCTAAAAATTTGTAACATACGTCCTCCAGTCCCAGGGGTAATGGTTCCCCTGCCCCCCCCTCCCCTAACGGCTGGCCTGATTACATCATTTGATACTCATAACCAGATGATAGAAATTCTACAAAAATTAAAACGAACGTAACGTGATTTAATACCACAGAGTAACAGTGATCCTGAATATTAACAAAAATTCTACGTCGATTAAACCAAGGGAGTTTTAAAATATATATATATATATATAAAAATGTTCAGAAACAAAATTAGAAAACATTACCCACGCGTGGAACTTCACCTAACTCGCAAACTCCAAGCCAGGAATAGCATCAGAACCAATTACACCCTGAATGCTCGCCAATAATTAAACAGAATACCGATTTGCATTAGCTGCGGTAATATAAGTTATAAAATAAAATAGTGAAGTTTCGGTCAAATTTCTGGCATTACCGTTAGCCGGATTTTAAAGACAAACAAATAAAGATAAACAATTTCTACCAGTGCTAATACAACTTGCCAACCGCTTTTCCTTTTTTTTATTCTGAGTTCTTCTCGGGCAAGTACAATATCGAAGACTGTCTTAAACCTGGTTTTTTTCCTTTTAAACTAGTTTTATTTCGAATAACAGAAATTAATAATCATAGAATAACACAACAAAAGTAAGAACACGGGAAAAGAGGAAAGTGACAACCATAGATTAATATTGAACTTTGTTTAAACTTAGAAAATATTTTCGCAGTTAGATGGAGATCAGTGGTTTTTGTCTCAGATTTTTCTAGTTTCACGGACAAAAATTTATTTTTTACATAAATTTTATTATGATTATCTTTTTATGATAAATATAAAACCGGTATATATACATAAATATCTGATTAGAGTTTTGAAGGATTTCTTTAATACAAGGTGCATAATTCTGTTCACGTATATGATTATGTGCTGTAGAGACAATAAGAAATTAAATAAAGAAACAAGAACTGAAATAACAAAATTAATTCATAAAACCAATATTATGATTGAAACAAAAAACTATAAAGCATAAAAACCACACATACAAAGAAAAATGTTGGGTAGGGGAAAGTGGGCACTGTGGGAAAAGAGATATTTTTCCTATTATTCAAATGGCTCAAGAATTAGAAAAGTATTCCATAATTTAATTAACCTGTGATTTTCAAATTTGTGGGAACCAATCGTTGTCACAGTTCATCGTGTAAGGAAGTCTCAGCCGTTTTTGTTTCTACTATCACTGTTGGAAAAGTCGAGCCTGTTTTCCTTTTTGGACTTGAGAGGTAAATTGTTTTCGTTTAAAACTTAAACTTTCGGAATTGCACGCATGCAGTGCTCTTTATTCTGTTGATAAATTTTGTATTACAACTTTTGAGTTTGAATTTAAAAATATTTCTTGTTATACTGTGGGAAATCTTGATTGCTCTACGGTGGGACAGAACACCACTGTATATACACCTATAGCATGGTGAAGAAAGGAAGGAACAATGAGAATATTATCATTTCCAGATAATTTTATGATGGAATAAGATCAGAAGTCTAACTTCTAAAAACATTTTGTTACCCTTGACTGTTTAATTCCATATAACTTTATTATTTTCGATTCTTCAAACAATATTTTGCAACTCTTAAATGTATTTCATCATTATAGCTCTTTAAATATTTCATTTGAAAACCGCTTTCATATTTTTTATGTTGAATATCTCAAACCGTATTTAATTACAATAATGCTTGCTTTGTCATTATACATCTGATTTTATGCGTTCCTCACTCATTGTATCCCAATCCCTGTGAAAAAGGAATTGCTTTTTTGAAGAAAATACACTCTATAACAAAAAAATCGACGCACCAAGAAGCAATCAACCGATTGCTTTGAAATTTCGTATGCATGAATGTTTTGAACAGATATGCAAATGATTCAAATTTGGTGTCCAATGAATGAATAGTTTGATCTCTAGCGCATCGGAACTGCGCATCCAGCAGACGTATATAAGGAGCAGTTCTTCAACGGTATTTAAAACTTTCGGTTTGATTGCGATTCAGATGACCTTTCAACAACTTAAAAAATGCCTCGCTGCAGGATTCGTGCTCATTACGAGCAACTGTCAGAGTTTGACAGAGGTCGTATCATTGGATTGAAAGAGGCCGGTTGGACTAATCGGAGAATCGCTCGTCATTTGAGTCGAAGCGATGCGACGATTCGAAGATGCTGGCAAGGATGGGTGGAAAATGGCAGAGTGCAGCGTCAGGATGGTAGCGGTCGACCTAGGGCTACAACAGATCGTGAGGACAGAGTGATGGTCCGATCAGCTGTCACAGCGCCTTCTTCATCTCTATCAACCATCAGACGTTCAACCCAAACACCAGTGTCCATCATGACCATTCACAGATGGTTGAGAGAGCGAAATCTACGCTCGCGCCGACCGTTACGCCACCTGCCACTCACGCCTGCACACTGCAGAGCCAGATTACAGTGGTGCAGGGCTCGATCAGGTTGGAATGATGCCGACTGGGGACGTATAGTCTTTAGCGACGAATCCCGCTTTCAACTGTGTCCTGACGATCATCGAAGACGTGTTTGGAGACGCATAGGGCAGAGGGGGGATCCTGCTTTCACTATTGCACGCCACACCGGCCTTCAACAAGGCATTATGGTCTGGGGTGCCATTTCCTTTGACAGCCAGAGCCCTTTGGTCGTCATTAGAGGTACACTTACTGCACAGTGGTACGTGGACGACATCCTAAGACCTGTTTTGCTACCGTTCTTTTTGCAGTGCCCTGGGCTGGTTTTTCAGCAGGACAATGCCAGACCACATACGGCTCGTGTTGCTCTAAACTGTCTGCAAGCTTGTCAAACTCTTCCTTGGCCTGCCAGATCGCCAGATCTCTCTCCCATCGAGCATGTCTGGGATATGATGGGAAGGCGATTGCATCTGGCACGGACTGTTGATGATCTCGTTCGACAATTGGAGCGAATTTGGCAGGAAATACCGCAGGAGACCATCCGGGAGCTTTATCGGTCTATGCCACGCCGTGTGGCAGCTTGTATCCAGGCTAGCGGCGGGTCAACACCTTATTGAACTTGTTACTGTAACTCTGAAATAAATTATTCAATTGTTCTGAAATTTTAATCATGTACTATTCTGTACATTGTCTTCCTATCCACCAATTTTCGTCTCAATCGGACACCTCCTTCTTGGTGCGTCGATTTATTTGTTATAGAGTGTATTTGACTAAAATGGATATATCGGATAAAATTCTATTTCATTTTCTGGATGAAGTTCTGGGTGACAAGCCCTTTGTTCACGAAACAAACTAAGAAGTTAGACTAACACGTCAATACTCCTTCATTCCAGCTTTGTTTTTGTCCATTTTTTGGCTGAAATGGGGTCTACGCTTTGTCGCTTTTGATGCGAGTCACTCAGAGCGAAGTCATCCACAGTCAGTCCTTGTTTACATATTTTCATCTAGTTCGGGGGTTTCACCTCACGTGCATTGTCACACTTATCACCTTGGATGATTCCTCCGGATGAACACCCAAAGTGATAAGTGTAAATAAACCTCTAAATGGGCACACGAATAGTGATAATAAGTGCCCTAGTTAAACTCAAAACATCTGTCCGCATTTTCACAATCTTTATTTGTACAAATCTATACATGGCTTTCTTGTCTACTTTTGCTTGCAATAATGTTCAAAAGACTTGACCCCGAAAAAAAGTTGTGGCATCTTTTGTTTAGTTCATATCTCAACAAGAAATTATATTTTCCCGTAGCTTTCAATTAAATTTTAATTTATCAAGCATTTATTTCGAGTATCGAGCTGTTTCTATTTTGTACTCACGGATGAAAAGTTTTTTATTAATGGTATGTTAATAAAATGTCTCGGAAATAATTCTCACAAGACTAAATTTTCCCCTTCGATGATCGTGAATCCTTCTAAAACATTCAATACTGATATTATATCCGACGCAGCATATATGATGATCACACATTTCCCCCTTATCGCTGTTATCGAATTTTCCTTTTAATATAGATTCCATAAAAAAAAAAACTCTTTTGTCGCCGAAGAAAAGGTTATATACTGGTTTTTGCGGTTATAAAGAATGGGATTTGCGAAACCGTGCGATCGATTTGTGAATAAAGTGAAAAACACGTTGAAATACAAAATATTTCTTCCGAAAATATTTTGTGCAGGTTTTTATATAGGGTAATGTGGGGTAAGTATGATAGTAATATAGCATAATTTCACTTTAAGGTCATACTGCACCTGTTTTTAGAGACATATATTTTTTTCATACAATCTCCGAACATTTGCCGTCTGAACATGAAGAGATTTGTCAGCAATCAAATGCTTTAGATAGTGGGAAAAAATAAAGAGATTTAGTCAAGGTTGCCCATTACCCCTTTGATGGGGTAACGAAAATTTACATTGGCTTAGGCTGCATAGGTAGTTACCTAAGAAAATTCAAATAGTGTAAGATTGGTCAAAATTATTTAAATTGGTCATAGTTGGACAAGTAGCCTATTTTAAAACAAATTCAAAATAAATAAGTTTGGATCATCAGCTTATGACGCCTTACGCCTTACTTTCCTGACGCCTTACCTGACGCCTTACTTTCAATACAATATCTTTTACGGTATAGTATAGAGGTATAATATAAGAGGACTTTACTTTCCTTTGGCCATAGTAAGGCCTTTGGCCATAGTATTTGGCCATAGTATTTGGCCATAGTAGTTCCTTTTGCCATAGTCGGCAAAAAAATTGGCCGGAGTAAGAGGGCTATAGGGTATCCGCTTACCCCCCCCCCATACTGGTGGCCCAGTTAACCAAATCGTGTGGCAAATGGGACATCCAGTCTTGAGAACTAATTACAAATACCACGAAATTTTCAAAAATTAAGAAACATCTTTTATGAACTTCATAAATATGTAACTCGTTCTTTTGTACTACTTTTAGTTTTCAGGGGGAAACTTGTTCTAACAGAAGTTGAATTACAACGTCACTGAATTTTACAAAATTGCTTACAAATTTCACAAAACATAAAGTAAAACAATGCCGTAGTTTCCCAGGTGTTGTCGAACAGATATACGAAAAGATTATAACAGATCATCATCAATTGGAGAATTAGTGAAATACAAGGGTATTTGGCCCAATCCCCCTCCCCTTTCCCTCACGCTGTAAAGACTGTTGTGGTAATAGGCTACTGTTTATTACAATTGGCAACTTTCTCATAGGACTTCTGATAGGAAAACTGAACTATACTTTTATTATCTCTTTTCGTAATCGTCTTCAAACAGGGCAAAAATGAAAAAGTTTTTTGGTTCAAGCTGTTACGTTCGTAAAAGGAAACGGGAGTGGGGAATATTTGTTCTTCAGCAGAGAATAGAGCAGAGACGGGCGAAGACTTGGAGTTTTTCTGGCTCAATTTGCAATCTCGTCAAAAGGTGGTCCACTTCGGAATATCGGCACCTCAGTTCCAGATTGAGGGTGCTCGTACACCGCATATGGTCTTCAATGGTAGGTCGAGAGTCCAACCTGTAACTTGACGGTTACTAGTCCAACGCCTTACCCACTGTACTAGGGATCGGTTTGATTATCGAATGTTACAGGTTTGAAATATCAAGTTACATAGATAAAGTCGAGTCTTAAATAATCGTGTTTTCATTTAAGTTTTTTTTTCATTGTTATATCAGGCTTTCAAACATCATGTATAAATTCCGGTAGATTCCGCAAACGGTCTTTATTCTGATCGTAGAAAAAATAAATTTTATATTCTTAGGATAAACGAGATTCAGGATGTCGATGAAGTCATTAAAAAATAACGAAATTAAAAAAAAATAATTGAACAAAGTAAACGAATATTTAAGTATAATTTATACATAGAGAACTAACGGAATTGCCGTTCTATGGGTGTATTAATCCCTTAAATATCGCTCCCGTCAAAACTGCGGGCTAAGCTTTAGCTCTATTCCCTGAAAATGGTAGACGGCCGAAGTGTGAAGGTCCCGGGTTCGGGTTTCATCGCGCTGCTGTCGATCTAACAGACTGGAGTTTTCGTATGTTTTCTCCAGATGTAACGTGAATACGCGTTAGAACCCCTTTAGAAAGTCCCCCTACTAAGGCACCCCCATCCATGGCCGATCATCCTAGCGTAGAGTTTCCATAATCGCACAAACAAACAAACAAATCTCCCTCTACTTCTTGTGCTCGTCATATTTCCGGGCAATAGTGTTGAAATGTTATGCGCCAGAAAGATAAAAGAATTTCAATGCTTATGCTCAGATTTTTTAAAATCTCATTTTACACAATAGATGACAATACCAGACTATTTTTAATTTAATTCGGAGATAGTTTACTTAAATAGAGGGTAGCAGTACTCCAATACATGCATTTGCAATACTCATGGTGCAATCTTAGCTCACTTTTTTTTACTTATGTTCAAAGAAAACTTAACAAGTGTTTATTTATTTTACGAAGTAAGTTTAATAAAATTCTCCCTTAGTGTTTAAAACATATTTTTAATGATTCCCTGCTTACTACAAAATAAACATTCAGTCACAATAACCCTGAATGTTGGCTTTCACTAGAAATTTAACTTTTTAGAAATTTTTTTAGCACGAAAAAAAAAATCTTAAATTGAATACATATACTGTACATGCACTTATTTTTTAACGATTTTCTGGAATTAAAAAAATAGGCACTTTTATGACAGTTTTCATGGAAATAATACAACGGTTAAGAGTAAAGGAATAGCTGAAAATTGTCAGCAAATCATCAAAGAACTTTTTTTTTTTTTGGAACTCCCGGCGTTGTGAAGGCTCGAGTTCCCTCAGCAGCGATGAACTGTCCGGTGCATTCAGTCAATTAATCATCTTTTAAAAGAAATATTAATGAAGTAGCTGTTCCATTAAAGACCATAACGTCAGTGAACTGATTCTTAAAGAATGGAAATTATGTATCATTAAATGATAAGAACATGGCAAAAGTAATTGTAAAAATGTTGCTTACGTGATGACGGTACTGTTATTAGTGTTAAAGATGAGAGTTTTTGAGAAACTTTTTTTTTAGTATAGTGTGATATTTCTTTTCATTTTCTTATCTCATAGTTCATTAGTTTCCGTTTTTATTCATAAAGATGCTTACAGAAAACTTTCAAAATCACCTATAAAGGGGGATAAATGTGAGATAGACATGTGCTGCTTATATGCAAGATTAAAATTAATGCATAGGGATTTCCCGTAACTACATAGTGATTTTCCATACATGGGGATTTTCGATTGTCATACATGGATTTTGCAAGACGAGACAAAACTTTCTAGCTGCCCCTTTTCTCATCTGGTATTCATCTTCATTTTAAATACTGTACTTTAGAAAAGTGTATTTTATATATGCTTATGAGGGAATCTCTTACAAATACAAAGCATAATTATGACAAAAAAAAAAAAAAAACCATGAATTGACTTTCAAAGTTAACTTCATTTACATGATTTATAATACTTTCGTATTATTTGGCTTATTTTTCAAATTTGATTTTATTCACTTAGGTTTTTAATTAATCTTCACGTATAGGAAAGTGTATGTTGTTCAATATTTTAGTACATTTACAACGCTTTTTTCAAAAATTCTCTCTCGGCATTCAGCGAATACAAAACACGCAAAGAAGTCTTTTGTTAAACTCATCCAAATTTGTTTGGCTAAGGTGTTCCCTAGTAGCACAACTAGTTCAAAAAACGTTCAAATTACGTTGGAAATACGTTTTCCGACGTTAAAAAACGTGTTTTAAACGTCTTTTGGACTAATTGTGCTACTGGGGTTAGGTGGTTTCGTTTTGTTTATTTAAAAAAAATTCTTAATTCAGCCCTATTGATTTAACAAAATTCATTTTTGTATTAACAAAATATATTTTTTGGACTTAGAACCAATAATGGTAACCAGTGGCGTAGCCAAGGGGGTGATAGGGGGTCACACCCCCCCCCCCATGTGGAATTCTTTGCCATACAAAATGTATATTCTTCATTCCCTTATCATACACACGTATACATTCATGTGAGTTGCAGTAGTCGTACCCCACCCCCTCATGAAACATTTCTGGATACGCCCTTAATGTTAACTAAAATTGTTCAATAACCGATTAACGCATACACCAATGAACAATGCAAGGCAGATGAAAAATTTTACTAAACGACAAGAAGAATACTAACGTCTATTGTTAATTTATTTAAATATGCGTTATAGAAAATGCAAAGCTTTAACAGGGAAAGGAACAGGGAATTATTTCATTATTTGAAAGTTTCAGAGCTATATCTAATTAGTTTATCTATTCATTAAAAAAATTTATAATTTTGTTTTAGCTTTTTAATGTATTTACATATTCAGTTTAAGGCAATTCAGTCTGTCCTCTGCGTATTCAGCGGATGTTAGAAAAAAAAACTGTGCAATGCTTTCTTATAGACTGTAAGAAGTTGTAAATATGATATCAGCCTAACTATGCTATATAAACGATACTACAGCGCAAAAAGTTAAAAGGTAAATAAATACGGCGAAAGAAGCTTGCTTAACACAATTTAATTAATCTGCACGTTGAGTATTAAGTCAAATAAACTAGATAACTGGTTATGAGAGGAAAGGTTTGAGTAAAAATACACATTTAATTTATTTTATCCCTAACATAAAAGCGATTTTGATTGTCTAAGCATAGTTTAGGAGCCCCCCCCCCTCCAACAAAAAAAAATAAAGGAAAAAGAAATAAAAAGAAAAACGACACTGAGTTGCTTCAAAATAAATTTGTCGATGTATAACAGCACTAAGATAAAAATGGAAAATTTAATAAATAGATAAATTAATTAGTCTTGCCACTAAGACTTTTACCTGACTGTTTGATTAGTTCAACAACAACAAAAAATACTAGTAATAACAAATTATCTTATAATTTATGAAAATATTAATTAAAATAATTATCAATAAAATATTCTATCAAATATTTTATTAGTTCAACAAAATAATTCTGTTACATGAACTACGATCACAACAGTTAACAAAGTAGGTTTGTTAATTCAACTAATTAATTTTTACTTTAACAAAATAAGTCATTTAAGTAAAGAATTTCATTGAATTTCTAAAACTTTTTTTTTTCATTTTAACCTAAAAGGTAGGTTAAATTAACATATTTCTTTTTCTAAATAATTATTTTGAGCATATTAAGTTTGTTAATTCAGCAAAAATTTTGTTGTAACTATATGAACCCGATTTTTGTTGATTTAATAACATATTTCTTAATTAAGTGAAACATGTTTGTGTAAAATTGAATTAAACAAACCAAATATGAAAGGAATAAATAAGAAGTTGACTGCGTTTAACTAAGTATGCGAGCAGAAACTTGTGGAAAAAAACTGTCCGTAATGTTAAACTAATAATTTTCTTGGTGTAATAGCCGTAAATTTATTTTAAAGATAATTAGTTTAATTAAAAAATATTCATATCAAAATTTTTTGGAACGTTCCTGTAAAATATTTAACCGATTTAAAAATTTCTCGGATAAATAAGAATGCATTTATTTTTCAGACTTATGCATTTTTTCCCTGTGGATTATAAATGATAATGTTTAACGTTAAAATTATTTCCCCTCTATAATCTCATTATTCAAATCAAGTCAAACCATAATTAAAAAGTTCGCTCGAATATAAATCATCATATCTCTATACGTCCCATATTTCAGAAGTTTACTTTTTAACTAATTAATATAGAGCCATCGTTTCATAAATAATCCGCAGTTGTTTCACAAAATGTTTGAGAATTGGTGATTTATAGTAAGAAGTTATCAAACTTTCATTTGTTTTTGTTCCTGCTAATTCCCTCTGGCAAACGCGAAGCAGTGCCAGAACCCCCATATACAGGAATGGGAAGGGCGGAAGGGGCGGCTTCCATGTTAATGGGTCCCAGCGGGTGGAAGTCCGAATTAGCTGGTCGTCCCCTAATTTTGAACCGATTCCAGATGAGGGACCAACCATATGAAATCGGCAACCCCAGAGGTAGCTTTAAACATGGAGGACATTAGAGCCACGACCCATTTGATGTGCGCTAGCTCCCCTTAGCGTATACGGTCCCACAGCAGCCCAGCCGCGAGAGGAGTTCACCCTCCCAAGCACTGGCCAAGCCGGGTGCTGCTTCACTTTCCGTGTTCTAACGGGAACGGGGTTTAGTGACTAGGCTAACCCGGTACGTTTCATTTGTTTTCGAAGTTAAACGGATAAATAATGATGGGTTAGTTTATCGAGAGTTAACACGCTTAGTGATGGAAATTTGAAGTAATTCAACTGAAAGAATTATTTAAAAATTGTAAACTTATGAAATTAAAAATGAAAACAGGTGCATTATTTTAGTGTACTTCATTCTATATTGTAAAATATAAAATTATTAAGACAGAAAACAACAACAACAAAAAATAGTTATTTCGCTTCAAGTGTATATTTATTTTTGGTACTTTATATTAATTTTATTTTGTACATTATAAGTTTTATTTAATTCATATATATATATATATCAGGTTCATGTGCTGGGTCCGAGTTTGGCTATCTCACTCAAATTTAAGTGTTTGAAATATAAATGAGAATGTATGGTTAAAGAGGTAAGCCTTCACAGTGATTTCACGAAGGTACTTGAATGCTTTGGAACCTCACAGTCTTCTTTCTACAGATTAAACATTTAATAAGTTTGAAACTGTTTTGTTAGAAAAAGACCAGGAAATAAACTATTGATACACGGATAGCAAAATTATACGAATTATCCTAAATTATAAAGCCTACTTATACAATTTACTGAATGTGTGCAGTGTTTAGTGACATGCAAATAAGAGTGCGTGACAAATTTAAAAAAAAAAAATGAACAATTCGTGAAAACAGGAACTCTATTCTTCTCTCCTTCTCTTTAAAATTTATCGTGATGTATCCATAAAATTTTTCTTCAGACCTCTTTTTCATTTCTAGAAGTATTCGAAGAAAATTATTGACATCCATACGAGCTTTGCATTTTTAGAGTCAGATCTTAATGTTAGACATCAGTGTTTCGAGAATTTCACTTAAAAGCCAATGAATGATATCTTGAAGAAGAACAGTTAATATTTTTTTTTTGCCTTTACGTCTTGGTTCATATCCATCTTTAGCACCATTCATAGCTTCTTCTAAAATAAGATCATAATCTTCAATTTTATATAAAGTATTGTAGAACTCGTTCGCTTTCTCTCTATAATAGAAAATGCTCATATTGTTATTTTGAAGAATTTGAAAAGAATGTCAGAACTATCAAATAATTTTTTGAAAATCGCAAGAAGAAATTTTGTGTCTGCTTTACGTAGCAAATTTTTTTATCTCTTGCATCCATCATTTCAGACATCATTAAATAATTTCTCTCGTACATATTTTTAAAAAATGTAATAGAAATTAAATTTCATGAAATTCTAACAATTCTGATTATTAAATTTTGGTAAATTTACACAACCATTTTCAGCTTAATATTATTATTAGGTTGTAACGAAAGTTTCCCGCCACCGCAAACATCGTCAGCACACAGTTTGCGTTGGCGTATTGGCTCCTATTTTGTCAAACGATTTTTGGCATTTGAAAGAAAGAGGCTTACTTTATAACACTGTGTTGTGAAATCTGTAAAAAATATAGTTATCATTAAGTATAAGGTGTCCCAAATGGAACTATCCCTCTAGAGGATTAGAACCATCATTTACTTCCATATGTGTTGCAAAAAGTCAGCTACATAATATCAACGAATTATGAGTACAGCTTTAAGTACTATTGTTGTATCATGTGACACTGTGCAGGTTTGGTACCGAAAGTTCAAAATCAGTTATCTAAGGAGTTAGAAGTGAGTTTTTCAGGCGGATATGGCGGAAAACTTTCGTTACAACCTGATAATATTTTCTTACAATTACGTATGGCCCCGAGTCAGGGCCGAGTGGTTAAGCCAGTGAACATGGTATATGTCTGAAGTGTAAAGATCCAAGGTTCTGGACCGCGCGGCTGTCGATCTAACGGTCGGAAGCTTTGAGCGATTCTCCGGATATAACGTGAAATGGCGCGAGAAACCCCTAAAGCTCTTCGCTCAAGGCAACTCCCTAGACAAATACCCCTCGTGGAGATTTAAACACAAAACACACAAGTACAATTACGTTCAATATCTTTACAAACTTGGTATCCTCACTTGTGGAAGAGTTAAATCATTTTGTGTTCAGATGACTTTCCTATAAAAATTATTGCGCTTTTTAAATGGTTGGTAATAAATGAATAGTAATTTGCTAATAGTTACAAGAGTTTTCTGTACGTACCCTTTTTTTTCGGAGGATGGGGGGGGGGGGAGGGGGACGATGAGTCTTGAACTCATTGCCTGCCCTAAATGAATATTCTAGTTTCCCCAGGAATGCTACAACATCGGCTAGTCTTTTTTAAGAAGCTTTTTTTTTTTTCTTTCTTTCATTTTTTAGTTGTCCTAACTCTCAGAATTTTTCTTTTGCAAATTCAGTGCATGGTCAATTCTTCGAAAGCCAGCTGTTTGCAACGTGCTAATGTACGTGTGACTTATTGATTTTCAGTATTTTTCATAAGCTGGTAAAACTTATTTTATTTCAATGGATGATAAATGGCTGGGGGAGGGCAGAGAAAGCCATTTTAGGAACAGTTATTGCACCTAAAACATCTAGTATAAAAATCTGTTCTTCATGTTCAAATTTATTTTCATTAGACTACAGAGGTCTACTTTTTTCACAATTTGAAGCTTATCTTCATATTGAAAGTTTTTAGAAATCGGTGCCGTTTCAAGCAGCTTATTATTAAATTTAATATTCTATAGCAATATTAACAATATTATTATAACTTGTTAAAGACGAAGAGAATGCATTTGATTTTACATTTCTAGTTTATTATTCTTTGGTTATAGCAAACATTTTCCTAAAACAACATTAAAATGTGTCTCAAATATGTTAAATATAACAGAGCAGCAGGGGCGTAGGCGAGGGGGGATGGGAGGTCATAAACCCCCTCATGAGGAATTTTTTGCCATACAAAATGAATATTCTTCACTCCCTTATCACACACACGTATACCTATCTGAATTGCAGTAGTCCGAACCCCCCCCCCCCCATGAAAATTTTCCGGCTACTCCGGCCACTGCAGAGAAGAACTAAGAATACTTTAAAGATAAACGGATTGTAGACTTACTGTGAAAAAGAACTAGATGAAAAAGCATGAAGCATAAAAGCTATCCCACTATCGCAGCGAGTCTTGAACTATTTGAATATACAGCTCACGTCACGTGCATTGCATTCGTCAACTCATTCCCATACATTAAGGCTGAAAGAACAATGAAGCATGTATTTAAATTTACATTACGTAATATGTGTTTTCTAATATTGATTTAATAATTTTTAGGATTATATATTTATTAAAACAATGCATTAAAATTACTCATATAAATGAAACGAATAAACATGTAATGTTACTATTGCGTAATTTCGAATATAAATGTTATTCAGCATCCAATTTGATTTATTATTTAGGAAAAATGTTAATAAAATCGAAATGCATTTACATAAATTATGAATTAAATTGCTCATTTACAGCATTCTACTTTTAATATATATCCAATTATATATAATCAAAAAGTAAAACACTATATACATATTACTACAAAAATGACATTGTATATATAATATATATACTTTAGCATATATTAGAAAAACGCCCCCCAGGCTAGCCATTGTTATTATAGAATTAATACATAAAATACAAATGTGAAATTGCTGTATTTTTAATTAATTTTATATATAAGATTTAATTATATATATATAATTAGCAGTTTTTGAACTTTCGATATTTGCGAGATCACTTGCTATGTTTCATTTGGTTAGTTTTCTAAACAAAAAATTCAAATATTACAAATCCACTGTCTTTTTTTTCGGGGGGGGGGGAACTAAAGGGATTTTGAATACCTGGATATTTTCTCCTGTTTTGTAATTTGCTTTGCATGTAGGAATACAAGATAAAAACTTCATTTAAATTTTCACTAAACTGAAATACCTAAATAATATATAAATGGTCGGAAAAACTTTCATAAAAGCTAGAAAATTTAAAACTATCTCTTTACTAGGAAGTGAAACATCAAGCAAGCGTTTCGAAATTTCTAAATAAATAAATAAGGAACACAGCTCTAAAAAGCTTGCAGTGTACTCTGGAAATATTGATTGCTCACAGATAATAGTTAGAATTTCACCTGAAGCTTTTTAAGCATGTTTTAAACAGGTGGAATGCATTAACGTAAATTCTTTGCAGCTATCTTTATTCGGGAATATATCGTCTCTTAAGAGTTCCGTCACAGCGACCAGATGAATGAGTGCCAGGGCCATAATTTTTTGTTTTCCCATTTCTTGGAGGCCTCGCAATCGAAACTCAGTTGAGTTTTCAGCCGATTTTTCTTCTACGGTGTTTTTTTTTTTTTTAATGATTGAAATTTATGAAATTAAGAGTGTTAGAGTGTACTTATGGGATATTGACATTCGTCGGGCTTTCTACGCAGAGTAGCTGGTTCAGAGAATACACCACGGATATACAGTAATTGATAAAAAATTATCACGCCTCAAATTTTTTTTCGCCTACTTTAATTTAAAATAAAGCAACAGTTCTGAAATCGAATATAATTTAACTTAATATTTATTTGTATAATTAAATTAGGTTATAGCTAATTTGTATGTATTAACTGTATACTATATCGTATTTTCAACTGGGACAGAATATTATCACGGTGTTTATTTCATTTTTTTCATTTTATATCATCGTCTGCTGTCTGCAATATTTTTATAAAAATCCTGGCAGCATTTAAAATTATCGATTCGTACAAATTTAGTTAGCAAAATCTTATTCTGGATGTTTGATGAAGAAAGGGGAAGTCAAAAGAGCTTTCAGATTTTGAAAAAGGTCAAATTCATGCTTGGAATTTTGAGGGTGTTAATTCTTCAGACAGAGGACGGCGTACAGAAAGACTTGGATCTACTGCATCTGATTTATACACGGAAAAATATTCTCTTCGAGAAGAAAGGGGTTGTGGACGCAAGCAAAAGAGTTATCAGGAAGAACAAAACGTTCTATTTACAAGATTGCTGTGAATGAAAATTTGTCTGCTGAGTAAATAAAAGTGAGATTAGGATTAGTGTGTTATGGGATTAAGGCCAATTATCTACATAGGAGAATCTAGGCCTATGTGTGGTGTCTTTTCCGCGAGGGTCTTTCTAAGGTGTCCTAGCCCGTATTCACGCTAAGTTTCGGAGAAAACCACGGTAAACTCTAAACGGTTAGGTCGGCGGACGCGACTTGGTTTTGAACCAGGCACCTTCCGTCTCCCAGTTCAGAGCGCTATGCGCTCGGCCAATGGTTGGACGAGATTAGAATTAGATGTAGTTGGTAGTGCAATATTTAGGATACTTTCAGGCAGTGAAAATGTAAACTTTACAAAGTACAAAGTATACCAAAATTAACAATACATGTAATTCAGCGGCAAGAGTGGGCTAAAAAATGAAAACAAAAGGTAAAAAATAGTTATTTTTTCTACTGAAAAAAAAAATCAACTTAGATGGGCTACATGTATTTCAGTATTACTTGCATGATTTGCGTAAAGCACCAAAGTTAATTTTCTAAACGGCCTCGTGGAGGATGTTCTTGGTTTGGGAAGGAATTACCTACAAGGTTTTTATTTGTTTTCAGTAATATGAACTCGGGAATATACCAAAACACACTTGAAACTGATTGGAATTACTTACAGAGACGTACTTGAGTTTTCAACAGGACAACGCTCCTGCTCGTGTTTCCGTATCATCCAAAGCTCGATTCTGCAAAAGAAAATAAAAATCTTTTAAATTGGCCTGCAAAGAGTAAGTATTTGAATACGATTGATAATGTGTGAGGGATCACCGGTGAGCAAGGTTTACTACAACAGCAAGCAGTATGATACATGTGACGAACTGAAAACTGCCATCTGTGATGTTATTTTTAATTTGGACATAGCCTCATATATACACTTGTGTTTTCGATGAAAGACCGTGTGGATTCATACATAAACTATAAATTGATATTCAAACTAAGTTCTAACAACGTTATAATATTTTGTCTCTCCGTAATTTAGAATAAAGTGTGGTAAAACTATTATAAGTAGTGTTAATTTTTCTTGCTATTTAAATATGTATATTATTTCTCACTAATATTCACATTTTAATTTATTGTCAATTTACTGCCTTTTGCTTTGTTTTTTAAATCCATTTATTATTATTTTGGGGGTCCCGCATTTTTATATATTTATAATTAATATAATAATAACAATAATTTAGTAATGTTTAATAATATTACTGTCTTAATGAAACTGTTATGGATTGTGTTACTGATTATTTTTAAAATCACCCGCGCATTTTTAAGGTGTGTTCAACAGGTGATCACCAGTGATTTTTCCAACATGCAACGTTATCGGGTTGTTAAAGTCGGCCAAAACTGCAACATTTTCCCGATAAACTGCGGTTTTTAAACCCCGCCAACAGCAAGAAATTACACGGAATAAGAACAGGAGAGCAGGCCGGCCAAGAAGAGGGAAAATGAATACCGCCTTAGCCGGAATAGAACACGATGTTTATTGACTGATCCTTTCCTGTAAAACTCTGACTTGCGCTCAATTCGAGGCCTAAATATAGGATTTTTCTAATTATCTTGATGAAAAATTTCGGGCTCGCGTTATATTCGAGCTAATACGGTAGCTACCCACAGAGACACTTTTAAACTGCTGCCGCAAAAGTAGTTTGAAGCACGTTTCATAAGCTAACGTCTATCATAACGGAACGATTGCTAGTCACACGAGCTTCTTTCTATAGACGAAACTCGCACTAAGTCACAGAAATTCTTCTTCACTTTCAGGGCCACAGTTATCATTCTTTGAAGTGCTTTAAAATGTCTTAAAAGCTAAAATGTTTTTTTGAAATAAAATGTTTGTAGGCCTTTTTTTTTGGGGGGGGGGGAGGGCAGAGTTGTTTTTTGCATGATTTTTGAAGCATTTTGGCTAAAATGTGCCGTCTACTGTGGATTCTTCTTCTTCTTATCATTATTTCATTTATTTATTTATTGTGAAATATTTCAGCGCATCCTTTTTAAAATCTATCTATAAATTTCCGGCTCAATCCGCGTGTTAGTTACAATTCCAAATAGGCAAAGTTTAATTACAGTCTCCCTCGTGTATGTATGCATGTGTCAATAGTGAGAAATCAAACTATGAATTCTAAGAAAACGTGAAAGGCATATAAGTAAACTAATAATTTTAGTGATTTTTTTTTTGTCGTATTAGCACAAAGTAATCAAAATTGTGAAAAAGTAATTGAACTGATAGAGCCTTTTAAATCTGTTTTTGCGTAAATATGTGAAAATATTATTAATTGAATATTTCAGATTTTGTTTTAAAACAAACTCATTTCCCGAATATATATATATATATATATATATATATATAATATAATATAAGCATATATTATATAAACATATATGAACATTACAAATGTATTTCTAAGAGCTTTAAACATAATTAAAATTAGCTTTCCTGTTTTTAAAAATTCAGAATGTCATACAAAAAAAAAAAAAAATTACAAATATCTGTTTCTGCATTACGCATTGTTTTCATCCATTGAGGTAACAAAATTGCAGCATACACTAGCCTTCGGGTAGTATGTTTTATTTCTAAATAAAAATCATATTATTTGATATTTTTATAATAGCATCAGTGTGTTGTTTAAAATCGTTGTACTAAATTAGGGACAAGCGTATCTATCCATGTACCCCAATAGTGAACATTTTAATATTCGTATTATGCTGTTTTGCAATGCAGTAAAGCACGCTGGAATGCACAAGTATGCAAATGTGCGTGGCATAGTCTGCGCTTTAAACTGATTTTTAGAAGAACGTTAATTTTAACCTTTTCAAATTTCTTATTCATGCAAAACACTGCGCTGAAGCGAATAAAATCAATTCTATGAACAATATATCCATTAAAGGAACAATTAGCTGAAATACAAAATCCCTCACAAAGTGTCATTTCCTGTTTATTTAATGAGATTTTTTGTTGGTCGTTCAGGTATATCAATAAGCATAAACTAATAAATCCATGAATTGTGAAATAATTTTTCAAGCTTTAAATATTACGTGAAACTTCCCAGCCGGAATTAGGAAAGAACCATACCAAACGAAACTGAAAGCTAGCACTTTTGATGATCCCAAAAAAAGTCACCGTATTTCAGTTTCTTTAACCCTTTGAGGCGCAACCCTTTCCCAATGCTGAAAAAAGGGCAGCCGTTGCCATCACTCGACTTAACTACCAGCAAGATGGCGGACGATCGAAACGTTCATCGCGTGCCACAGATCTAGAGACCCTTTTTTGACGACAGCTGGCTGTGTCGCACAGCCAAAAAAGGGTCTCTAGATCTCTGGCACGCGATGAACGTTTCGATCGTCCGCCATCTTGCTGGTAGTTAAGTCGAGCGATGGCAACGGTTGCCCTTTTTTTTTCAGCATTGGGCCATCTATCCAGCTGTTTTCGCATTCTTCCATTTTACAGCAGATGTCAGTGCTGTTAAAAAGAATCGTGACCATTTTTTGACGGGAAAGGACGTGCTGAAAAGTAAAGGATTCTCGTGGAACTACGTCACCCGCAACTATTTTCATGGAAATCCAATCTATTCTTCGTGACAGGCAACAGTCAACACGTCAGAGTTTGGTGTTCCTAGAGCGGGAACACTACGCGTTAAAGGGTTAAATTAAAAATAAGAAAATTGGCAAGTGTGATACGTGGGACCCTAATATTTATATTAGATGCAATCAATACTTCGAAATTTGTATTTATAGTTAGGTTAAATTTTTGGTAGAAAAGCAAGAAAACCGGAAAACTTTTTTTTTTTTTTTTTGGAACACCAAACGTCAGAGTTTGGTGTTCCCAGAGCGGGATCACTGCGCGTTAAAGGGTTAAAAACCATTAAAACTTTTTTTTTTTAATAAAAGAAAAATTAACCGCTATTTCCAAGCTAAAGAGGAGAGACTGCATCAGGAAAGGTTTTTTTCTAAATAAGTACATAATTACTGTAAATGAAAATAATTTTATGATATTACATTTTCTCGTATAGAGTTTTCCTAACGAGTTTTCATCCCAGAAAATCACCTGTAACCTGTTTTTTCGTCCCACCGAGCCCGAGTGCAAAACACACTCAGCCTCCACCCCCAAAGAAGTGAGGGCCGCGAGGCGATTGGACGCCCTGACACACCTGTTCGCGCATGCCCGCGCTGCTCGCCCCAACATGCGTAGGCTCGGGCCTCGGTTAAAAGCCTCGGTTCCGTTCACCGGATCTTTCGGTTCCGGTTATTCGACAAACCCATACACACGCGCGCCTCACACCAAAAATTCCGGAGATCTCCCTTCAGTTTTTGCAAACATGTTGGCGGGACGAGCTCTCTTCGTGCAGGTAGTTCTGGCTCTGTGCTGCGCTTGGGCTGTGAGAGGGGCTTACCTCATCGATTTCTCACGAGTTTTCCACCACAATTTGGCAAATGTCAAAAGAGAAGGTAAGCTAATTTGTGTTACATTTTGGAGAGAGAAAAAAAAAATAAGTGCGTTTCTCGTAAAATGATGCGTTTTCCGTGGAGGCGACGGGGGTTCGGCGTTTCGATTTCGCCGTTTCGTTTGAAATGTCTTATTTAGCTTCGGGGCGTTCATAAGTAATTTCATGGTCGTGAAATATATATTTAAGAACGCAAATAAAATTAGGGAGTGTTTAGAATTTAAAAATGTGTGCCTATATTAAATGTTTTTATTGAAGCGTTGCATTTATGATAAACTTTTTAGTTATTGTTTTTCAAAATTATAATTCATTCAGTATACTTAAAATCATAATGGTAATTTTGTATAAATTTGATTAAAATAATACTAGTTTCCGTTTCCTTTTTAAATTAATACAATTTTTTAACCTTTTTAAAATACCTGAAAACAGGAGTATAAATTAGTAATCAAATTAAATATATTAAATATATTATTTAATACACATTAAATATAAATGCGTAATTTTGTTTGCTTCTTTTTAAAGTTATATTAAAAATTAGGGATGGAAGCGAGACGGAAAATTGCCGTCTCGCGTCTCGCAAAACAGCCTAAAAGCGTTGTCTCGTCTCGCAAAATCCCTATATCGTAATGTTAAAAATGTCTGTCTCGTCTCGCAAAAAATTGTCTCGCAAAATCCCTATATCGTAATGTTAAAAATGTCTGTCTCGTCTCGCAAAAAAAGCTGTAAACCTCTGTCTCGTCTCTCAAAAAAATTGTCTCGCGTCCATCCCTATTAAAAAATAATATGTATCACGCTGTCGAATGTTTTACGCTTATAAATTATCAATTATTTATGATTTAAAAATGTAACTAATGAGCAATGTAAACCTGTATTTATTATATAAACCTTTGCTGACTTACTATTTTATATTATTTATGTTGTATCTATACAGGGTGTCCCACAAAGGTATTAACGGGCTTTAATTCTTTATCTATTGGAGATAAGTGGGCAGTGTCAATTGAAAAAATGTTAAAAATAATGTCGGAAATAAGACTCCGTTAAGAAAAAATTCCTCTCGTTTATTTTCAAAAATTACACTTTTTAAATTTTTATACGGCCCCCGTAAGAAAACATCCCCAATTAGTAAAATGTGCCCCATACACTAATGAGGGAATGTACCAAATTTGAGCCTATCATCATATGAAGTCGCAGAGATATATATTCCCCGATCATCTTTCACGAAAGATAAGATTTTGTATGTAAACCTTTATTCGTAGAGTGGGGGAAAAAAGATTTTCCTTCGTAAATTCTGTACGACCCCTGAAATATGATCATTCGACGTGAATTTTTACCTTCGAGAGTTTATTGAAAAGTGGTTTTAGTCAGCGTTATATTTATCGTCATATCTCGCAGTTTGCTAATTGGGAATTGTTTAGTACGGGAGTCGTATAAAAATGTAAAAAGTGTATCTTTTTAAAAATTAACGAGAGGATTTTTTTTTTTTTTTTTTTTTAACGGAGTCTTATTTCTGGCCTTATTTTGATCATTTTTCCAATTTACACGGCCCATTTATCTCTATAAATAAAGAATTAAAGCTAGTCCCCCCCTTTTTGGAACACCCTGTATAATTAATATAAGCTTTCAATGTTAGATAGTTACATATTTTTTATGTCAAAAATCTCTAATAATTTATAAACGCAAAACATTCGACCGCATGATATAAATTGTTTTTTTAATATAACTTTAAAAAGAAGTAAAAATTCTACTTTCTCCCTAAAAAAATAGAAAATGTATGAAAACCATACCTTATTTTTTAATAACTTCTTTAAATTAAAGTTAATCCATGGAAAACACGATCAGCGCATAGTAAAATAATTTTAAACATAACTATTTTTTTCGAATAAATTACTGTTGGTAAAATTTTGGTTTCTTATTGGCTTGTAAATATCGTTTAAAAACAAAATTTTGGATCTTAATTTTTGTTAGTTTCCAGCGACATTCATAAAAAAAGGCCATTAATGGTTGCTAATTATATTGGTCCGAAAAATATCTATTTAATTTTAATTATGTGTTCAAGCATGTTGTTCCTTTGGAAAAAACAAGATTAAAATGTGTTGGTGGTTTCTAGTCCTGCTCTGTTAACTTTAAAATTAATAGTTAGGTCTGGGGTTCGAATCTAGGCATGGTTGTCACTTTCCTCGTCTGGCATTTTTCTACTTCAGTTGTGTAATTCTTTGGTAGTTAATGTACGCTATTTGGAATAAAATGAATGTTAAGCGAAAGTACGAGGCTATAAAAGACCGTCTTCGAGACTGTGGTCAAAAAACTATTTAAAAAACCGCTCAAACAAACAAATAGCTATCTGCAATTTATTCAGTTTCCGCGATTTATCCATTTCTTAAAATGTATTGAATAAACTGAATTTGTATTTTTCTCAGAAAAATCGTTTCAGAGTAGATGTATTAAACGCTTTATTAAATTTGCGAAAGGTTAATACTTTATGGTGTATAAATAGCATACATTACTGTAAATATATCTATATAATACAGTTGCAAATGTATGTAGCGCTAAATCCAAAAAAAGTAGTATTTTCATCCAAATGTATACTATTTTTTGATTCTTTTAATACGATAAGCTTGAAACATTTGTCAAGCATTTCATCACCTTTAAATTCAGATATATGTATTTATCACGTAACTGATTAAATATTTAACTTTTGGAGTACAATGCAAAATATCTTTATTTCAAATATTTTCAACTTGTAGATAAATCTTGTTATAGAGGCAATTACACCGGAAACTACAAAAAAAATGAACAAAAAAAAATAGTTTTTAACAAAAAGCCTTATAAAACCCACCAACCAATGAAAGAACTGTAGGAATAGCGTGAATATTTGCCAACTGGCGGCTTTTCACTCTAAGGCGATTTACGCACGCAAATAATCGATAAACATTTATCATTAAGGTTTTCGTTCAAACAAAATATCTTTATTGCAGAGGTTTTAAACTAGTAGATAAGGCTTGTTATGGGGGGAAACTACAACGAGAGCTAATAAAAAAATGTTTGAAAAGAAAAAAAATATTTTAATGAAGAACCTTAAAAAACCCGCCAACCAATGAAGAACTATTGAAACGCCTCGAACATTTGCCGACTGGCGAATTTTTACTCTTCGGCGATTTACGCATGCGCATAATCGATAATCATTTCCTATTAAGGTTGCCATTAAAACAGTTCTTCTTATATTTTTATTCTTGAAACTGCTATAATGGTATAATTAACGCTCCCAAATATTTCATCTAGTCAATGGGTGGCAAATATCCAAGCTATACTGAACTATTTAAAACATTTAATCTTTCATTTAACCCTTTTCAAGACGACCGCCGAGTTTAGCGCGAAAAGCGCTGCTGCGCAAGTTACCCTGGACGACGGGAGATTTTCACCGCTAAGTCTAATCTGCATGAAAGTCTTCAAAATCACGATGCGTTCCATATTAATATTTTTTATGCATGATATAAGATATTAAAAAAAGCATTGCACGCTATATTCTGCTTATGAGTAATTTCAACATTAGAAGAGAAAAAGATTGTATAAAACTTGGTACTCGCAGCTTGAAAAAATGTACTATTCTGTTTGATAAGCTATTTTAACGGATAGAGAAATTTGCAAATTTTGGCTAAAAAAACCTGGAATGTCTTGAAGTGTGACTGGGAAAACTATCTGAATTCTGGATTTATAAATAATATTACATTTGCGTAAGTCTAGAATGATCGAAATAAGACTTGGCATAGGTGCACAGCAGTGCAGGCCCTGATCACCGCACGGCCTAGCCCCCCCCCCCCCAATTTAAAAAATAGTTTAAGTTCTACTCTTAAAAGAAATGAGTTATGCTAAATTTTTAACAGTACTGAAAAGAGATAAAGATATTTATTTTGACAACACATACCGACGAGGAAAAAGGTTTATTTACACTATATTCAGGGATAAAATAAACGTCCTATTAATATCCAAGGAATTCCACCACGGAGTATTCAGTGGCGTGACGTCATTTGATTCTGAAGCAGAACTTCTACATTAAAAGTTAAAAATCTGCGAACTTTAAGTTAAAACTTTTTGTACTGGAAAGTTTCAATCTAAAGCACCTTCCCCTCCCCCTATGTGTGAAATTGCGAAGACATACTGGTGTCTTATGATTATAAGTGGTATGACCAACAAAAAATAATCGCACAGGGGTCCCGCAAAAGTGCTGGGCCTAGAGCCTCGTAGTTAGTTTTTTTTTATTTTTTAATTTTATTTTTTTTGGGGGGGAGGCGGGGGTGCTTTAGAGTAACACTTTGTTTAGGTTACATGAGCTTTTTGCTCTCCTTTTTAACTAACCCCTTCCCAAAAAAATTGACTGCATCCGTCACTGTTGTGCACGTTTGTCATGCCGTAATTACAAAATTTCAGACATACGACAAACATAAAATTAACATATAAATGCAGACTTCGAATAACTTTCTGGGTCACATTTCAAGATTTTCCAAGTTTTTAGTCAAAATTTGCAATTTTCCCGGATTTTCCCACATAAATAAAATTTCTGATTATTCCAGGTTTTTAGTAACTGGTGACAACCTTGAATGTGCCAAAAATCTTCCCAACATCCCTAAATAATGATATAATCATCATCCAGAACCACATTTTCTTGAAAAATTTTGCACCAAAAATCTGTAGCATGTTACCTGTCAGCATTATCACTAAGTTAAAAGGTCAGGCTTTTTTTTTTTCTAATGGCACGGTAGATTAAGACGTAGAGTATGCGATAGCTGCTAACTGTGTTGCTGTGCTAGCGAAAATTTCTGAAGTTAAAAATTCCAAAAATAGCTAAAAGTCGGATAACGGGTAGGTTTTTAGATTTTTCAATATTTTTTACGTATTTGTGCAAATTTCCCAGTCGATCGGTCTAATGTTGTAAATGTTATTCGTAAATGTATTCCCGTTTTTGCGTAAATGTATTCCAGAAGTCACAAAAAGTGCAAATCTATTTCGACTACAATGTTGCGACAGACTTTACCCTAATATAGCCATTTCTTGAAATTAAAAACAGCAAAATGTTGCTGAAATGGGTCGATTTTCAGATCTTTAATGCAGCGGGTTTTTTTTCTATATTTTTTTACATAATTATGAACAGTTTCAAGCAAAACGCACCAAATTATGTTGTTTTAATTACGTTTTTGAGCTTGGTTTTTTTTTCTTTTGAGCTACAGGTAAGTTTTTTTTTTTTTTTTTGCTACAGGTAAGGGGTTTTTTTTTTTTTTTTTTTTTTTTTCCCCAAGTGGCAAGAACCGGACGCGTTCCAGTGTCAGTGATTGAATGATTAGCGTAATTATGTACAAAGGATATTTTAAATGTTAAATAAATGAGTTAGTAATTATTTGACGTTAATGTTTTCAATCCTGAAGATCACACGCATACATAACAGGTATATGGATAAATAGATAGGATACAGAGGAAAAAAACAATTTTGTGTGTGGGTGTGTGTGTGGGGGGGGGATAACAGATATTAGCTTTAAAGAAACGTTTCTGGCTCACACACTTATTTATACAATTATAATTAAGAATTCCATGCTTTCAACGAAATGATTTTCTGGTAAAGAGCTATGTTCCCATAAATGATTTTTAAGGGATTGCGATTTAATTATTACGCAAACATGTACTTTCGTTAGAAATAGTAACGCGTAATATTTACAATGGAAGTTTATCTTACTTAAGTTTATGTAAAGTAACTCGATATGTTTGTCCGACCTGTGTGAAGCTTATTTTGTAAATTATATTAATTAAATATTTAATCCATTGATAAAACATAAATAAATGTGTCATCAAAAACACTCAATTTTGGGGGTGTTTTTTTAGGGGATGGGGTGGGGTGGGCGAACCAATTAAACTACCAGTTGTTCTAAAATTGAGTTGGTGAAGAAAATCTTTATATGTAAACGCATTGGAATATCGTTCAATGTTACTTAGATTCAGTGCCATCTTGTCATTAGGGGTCAGAGAGGCCTACCCCTTCCACTTAACCATCATAAATCAAAATTTCCTATTATATAGCACAGATCTTTTAATAATTGACCTTTATTGAAAAAAATGCTCGCATTTTACTCTTTTTTTAATACTATCAATGAAAAAAAACAGTTTGGGAAAGAAACATAACTTTCTTTTTATTATCTAAAGAATGCACGGGCCCAGGCGCTTGGGTGCTCTGAACTTGGCGTCTTTTTCGGTTTACCGGGTTCGCAAATTTGGCATTTACCACAAAAGCCATACTGACACGGCACTAACTTGACTTCAAAATGACTTATTTGGCGCTGTTTTCGGGTCATAGATCTTCAGGCCCTGGCATGATGTTCTTCTCCACTGAAAGGAGAAATTCCGCCAATCGGTAAGTTACTGGTGAACATTTCCGCTCAGTAGGAAGTCATTTTTATTTGCGCGATCTTATATTATTTGCAATGATATTTTTTCCTGTTTTCTGATTTACGAAATGAGATGTGTAAATGTATTTTATATGTTGAATTTAAAATAGAAATGATTTAAAATTTCTGAATGAGCAGCTATAAAGAACAAAAGAACTAAAGAAAAATTAAACGTATTGGGGAAAACTTTTCTTCCATTTTTAATAGAGCAAGCTTTTTAATATTAACATAGCTAGGTTTTCAGCACTAACATAATTAAATATTATGCATTGAGGCAAAGCTACTTGAGGGCTATCTGTCTGAAGCAAGGGTGCCTAGGGCGAGAAACTTTTTAAGGAGTTCTTACACATATTCACGTTACATCTGAAGAAAATCACCCCAAACTTCACGCCGTTAGATCGTTGGCCGCGCGATGGGGCCGATCCCACGACTTTCACACTTCAATCTATTACCATGTTCCGTTTTTTTCTCACTTGGCCATGGTGGGGCCAATATAATTAGATGAAATACAGCAAAAGTTGTACGGTAATTTTGATAAGCATTTCTCGTTTGAAAAAAATTAAATATTATTCTCTGTGCACGGTGGATAGGTTTCTCTGTACGTAACATTTTCTCGAGATTTGAACTGGTATTATGTTCTCGGGCCTCGCCATTGAAAATATCACGAGCCGCCGCTGCTTAGATTAATATTACGATATCTGAGGTTAAATTAGACGTTATTTGAGTGCTATATAAGACATGCATTTTTAATAACTTATTTTTTTTAAAACCTAAGCACACTTTCTATGCTTTCATACGTAAAAATGTTTCTCTCCAAAAGTATAATTTACTACTTGTGCCTATCCATCTTCTGAGAAAAGAAATGTGCGATTTTCTCCGAATACAACATTATCAGCTTTTCAGTTTTCTATAAGGAAACCCTACAGCATTTTATTGGATTTTCAGGGAAGTTCATGCCGATTTTTGGTAGGTGGCATAAGGACATGTTTGAATGTATCAGAAGGACTGAAAACAAATGACATACGATCATAAAAAACAGTACTTGCGACATATTTGGGAAGAAAAAAATTGTTACAATATGCTTTCTTTCAAACTCGTCACGAACGTTCCCAAACCAATATAAATTTATTTTATTGATTCAGGGATTTTAATTTCCCATAGCACGATTTTGAAACATCTTTCGCGATTCCTATATGCTATTTAATCGTAGTATACCTAAGCCAAATACATTAAAATCCGTTAAAAGTAGTTTATAATTATTTGTAATTACATAAGAATGAAATAATTCCATAGCATATTGAAATGAAATAAAGATTGAATGAAAAGCTCAGAATTAAATTCTATGTATACCACGGCGATATGTTTTACATCTGCTAGAACGTTCCAAACATTATATGAAATGATTCATATTATCTCCCCTTTTGAAACTTTATCACTTGAATCAAAGATATTAACCATTATCATCTAACGGCCATATTCTGTATTCACCAAGTACTTGACACCCGTCAAAACGAGAGTCAGATGTCAAATAGATGTATATTCGATATGTTTAACGCCTGAAGGGGTCAACACGGATGTCAAGTACTTGGTGAATACGGCTGTAAGCGTTTGTCAACATTATGAACATAACTCTAGTCCCTGAGTAAAATTACTGTATCTAGGAAAAGCACAAAAGACAGAAAATCAAGAAAATAGGCTTAGCATGGCTAATTTTATTTATTTACTTATTTTGGGAGGGGTGGGCACATATTGTATTTAAGAGCATAAAAGGGGAGTTCCTTTTGAATTTCCAAACTAATGTTGATAATCCAAAAATTTTGAGACAAAGTTGGGCGGGGTAGGGGGGGGTAGCACATGTTCCCCTGTGTTCCCCGACGCTACGCCTGTGACCAAGAAAGAAAAAACTACAACAAACATAAAATAGCTGAAGAGAATTATCGAAAGGAAATCATAATAATGATTAGCTACGCCACGGTTGCATTCTGGAATCGTATTTGGACGTAGTCGAATACGTCATGGTATTTCAAATAGAAAAATAATAATGTACACAGATACATCTTGCCGCTTAGAGAGTTAACGTCCAAGTATTGCGCAAGTAGTGCATTCTTCAATCACGATATTTAAATTCAACAAGGATTACACTGACTGAAATGAAACGTAGCAACCATTTCTCGCTGATCATCGTCCCTGCATCCGTCGATGCGACATCGATTTTTCTACCTTTAATGTAGTCGAATTAATGCATACACAGAGAATGCTTCTATCGTATTTCATTGCCGTCAGTGAATACTATATTATATCATATTATAAAATAACAATCTCAATGAATTTTGATGAACTGTATGTTTTCCTTTATTATTAAA
Source organism: Cheiracanthium punctorium (assembly GCA_038373885.1). NCBI lineage: Eukaryota > Metazoa > Arthropoda > Arachnida > Araneae > Cheiracanthiidae > Cheiracanthium > Cheiracanthium punctorium. Next base: position 281,521 of record JAWZYV010000202.1, read on the forward strand.
TAAATGTATAATAGCTTTTATATCTGGGTTTCGTTTAAAAAGCTTTTAAAATAAATTTTCAAACACCTTATATTCATGTTGACAAGTAGTTTTTAAGCACTTCCCGACTTTCATACAGCAATGTCTTTATAACGTTCTTAATTTTTTTAAATTTATATAAACTGTACTTTCACAAAGATAAAAGAATTGATATTCTTGAGTATCTGCTAATTATTTTAAAGCGATATGTGTATTTTAAGGCGATATATTTAAGTAAATAAAATAGAAATCGCTTCTGTATTTTTTCTAGGGCAAGAATAGTTTATTCGTCATTAAATAATCATAGACTGGGGACTAGTAGTCAAAAAATCTTTATATGAATCAGGACCGGAATCTTCTAGTCTACGTCTAGACTAGAAACAACACAACCGAGATGTCGAAGGCTAAATGTCTGAAACTTTGACGTCATTACATAGCCTACTCTTTCTAGGTTTATTTTTGTAAAGTAAACGTCTATAAAAGTTTCCGATAAATATTGCAAACACATCGGAGTTCTTTCCAAATTAAGGTAAAAGATCAAACATCTGTTTATTTGAAAATTATTTAATGCTGTGGGCATTTTTATCATATTATAAATTATTAATATTTAAAATTTTAATTTTTTTAACTCTTGTGGAAAGTTCTGCTACTTTAATAAATTCATGATAAAAAATTATAAAATTTATTTTTTAATTAAATAACATTAAAAATTGGCACTCCGCTGTATGTAACGTCGTAACACCAATATGAGGTTATCCTCCTAGTCTAATAGATAGTTCCTAAAAAGCTTAAATGTCCAGTGCACAGTTGCACGGCATTTAAAGATAGTTGCCGTCAAACTATCATTGGAAAGAAATTATCAATAAAATTCCCGATTACTTTTATTAAGTACTATAATATATTGTTCATTAAGGCAAAAATTTAAATTTCACAACAAATTAATTTTCTTTGTATTGGTTGATGTAAAACAAATTAAATTTACATATAGTAATAAATAAATAAATAAATTTAAAATGAAATTAAAAGTTAAGTAGTTTCCTAACTTAGAGAAAATTTCTAATGACCGTGTAAAATCATCAGCTTATTAAATTAAAAGAAACTTATGTAAGTTTATTTTCCAAAGATCCATGGAAACACTACTATTTGAAACTCAAGTATAACACTATGAACATTTTAATTTTTGTTTCTTATCACATATTAAAGCAAAGTACTAAGCAATCCTTGTTTTTCTTTAACTGTTCGTTAGGAACAGTTGAGGGACTGAAGCCCCAAGCACGGTGATGACTCACAAAACTGTTTTCTTATTCACTGGTGATGACAGCACGATCACAGGCATTTGTCTTTATATGATGCCGGCTCTACTGATGTTTAGTAATTAGCAAATAAATATTAGACAATTTAGTAAATTAATGCACCTTTAAATTTATGCTCATTAAAATATAACGATGTATAACGAGATCTTCGTATTTTTTTAATTCTAATTTTTAGTACGGGACAAGAATTAATTGACATTAAATGGAGCCGAAACACCTTTCGCCCCTTCATTTGCCTGGAGATGACAATAATGAACATTAACTATTAGAGAGTTTTTCAATTACTCTACTAACTGCAAACTGTACGAAAAGATGATGTTATAATTTAAAATGAATGTATTTCAAGTTCCTTCTAGACACTTGTTTTTAGCTTCGTTTTTTAACGAGTACGTTTATTTTTCTGAATACGATGAAGCTACATAATTTCTGTTTACAAGAGGCCTGCATAAATGAAGATCCCACATGAGATCGAGCCTGATTAACTTTCAAGACCGATGTGAATATTTTAGCCCGAGAACAGTCACAATCTGAGACCGTTTCATCTTTATATCATTACTGATGCAGATATGGGCAAATAAATATTAAAATATTCAATAGTCTTTATTTTTTCATGAAAGAATTTAATAACGAAAAAATGATCTTATATATAATCTGAATGAAACTAAAATAAATTACTTACATTTATGGAAATGGTACTTCATCATACTCTCTGATATGCTAATGTAAATGATTTTTTCAAACTTTCACTACTTCAGAGGAATAATATATTCTTCATGAATCTTTAATTGATTGATGCTTGAATAATGTCTCAACCCGCCTCGAAAGTGCCACAGAAAGAAAGCGAATATTAGCTTACCCTAGTTTCTGCTTTATCGACGGAAGAAGTAGTTTTACAGTCAGTTTGTACACAGTGACGCGTGGCTATTTTAAATGATGTACAGTGGAACTCGCTTAATGTAATAAATTTTCAATGCACCAATTCATAGTAATTCCTTACTGGGATCCCGGATCCTGAAATATCTCGTTTATTAGAACAATTTTTTATGGCAAAATGGCTATTCTATTAAACGGGTTCGATTGTGCCCCAGTGTTTATACATTTTAAATTAGATTGTCCACTAATGTGTATTTCTGTGTTAATTAAAAATACCCGTGAGCCCTGAAATCTGGATACCCAGGTAATTAAAATACCCTGAAATCTGAATAAACTCTACCTTTCTATAAAATTAGTGAAAATTTCTTAATGAACTTAAACAGCTTAACTCTCTTGTATGCTCTACAATTAACATTTCTTTTGTGATTTTTTTTCTACTTCCCCATAGAATAATTTGTTTTGATTTTTTTTTATTAATCTTTAATTAATTTATCCGAAAATTACCGACCCAACCTGCCTCGATCTCGTCACAAAAATAATCGTCCCTAATTTCTCATTTTATCCAAAGCAAAACTAGTTTTCCAGCCGAAGTTTTTATGCCGCTTCGCGTAATCGATGCAGCTGTTTTGAATGGGGTGTACTGCCTTTGTTATTCTTTATTCATTTCCCCTCCTGTCACCCTTGTTGCCAATCTCCAATTGAGTAGAACTTCCCTGCCGGATGTCATTCGGAGAATCGATGCATATAAGATCACCCACTCCCTCTCTAAAGATCCGTGTATAATTAATCAGGTGGAAATCATTTTTATCGCTCAGAAATACAATCGTAGGGAGGTGACGGTGGCGTCACGTTGTGTAAACTAGTGTACAACCGTAAAAAAATGCGTTACGGTAGATCTGTTAAATACACTGCTGAAATGTTGATTAACTTGCTTTTAGCATTCCTTTTGTGTGTGTATTGGTGCATAAAAACAGTTTTTCAGGTGAAGTAGTTATAAATCTGACTCGTCCAACAATAACGCTGTTTATGCCGTTTATCTGAAAATTGCCCTATAAAGTCCATTATGTACAGTATTTATTTATTATTTCTGAATAGCTCTTTTTTTTTTCATAGTAATCACTTTAAAAGTATGAGTAGTATATCGGCTGTAATGATGTTTGTAAGATCAATATTATTCTGTATGTATGGATAACATTTCTTTCAAACAATAACATAATCTACTTTGTTCGCAGTGCAGTGTCATCTAACTGTTGCATTTCACCTAGTCATTGTCAATCTCTAAATTGTCGACTAATTAACTTAAAAATCACTTATGATAACGTACTACAGTTACATTTAACTACCAAAAACTTGCGTGTGTGCTTCGAAACGCTCTCCGTAATTACAATTATCGTGCGTATTTTCACATTCATTGACACAGAAAAAGCATTACTCATTCCTGTTTTGCAGGGCATATCTGTGTTGATTGATCTTTTGATATTTACAATCTAATTTAAATAGGGACGAAATGACAGGGTCATAAGTTAAAAAAAAATATCAGTGACTACTATATAAAGCGCTTTCAAATAATTTGATAAATAAAACATTTAAATATCAGTTATACTTATTACTAATATATCAATTTTAATGCAAAACGCGCAGTTATCAAATCTTTTATTCCTCAGTCTAAGAGTACAATAATACATTTTTAAAACTGCGCCAACTACAAATAAGCATTGAAAACTTTTATCCCCATATGTTAATAAAGCAAAATTTTACCCTAGAAGGATGTTTTTGATTTGTTTTTATTTAGGCTTGTCCAAAAAGAATTCTGTATCCTCGACTGGCGGTTATCTACGTCAAATCATATTTACAGCGTTCCAAATGCAAGGCAAATGAAAAATTATCTATAAATGCCGACTCCAGAAAATTTTCCCAATCACATTTTAAGATTTTCCGGGTTTTTAGCCAAATTTGCAATCTTCCCTGACTTTTCCTGCTAAAATTAATTTTCCTGACTATTCCAGGTTTTTCAGTTTTTCTTTGACCAGTGACAACTCTGTACCTCCCCCCCCCCCAAAAAAAAAAACCCATCAAGCACCCCACCAAGCATCCTGAATTGATCTCATGATCATTACCTACACTCACATTTCCATGAAACCATGCAATGGGGTTTTGGCTTACAATTTAACTGCCAACAATATTACTAACAAATTAATGACATTTCTTTTGCCAGCACTGTACCTTGTTTTGTGAAAATCCAACATAGCTTTTAGAGGGCACTCACGAATACGCTTTTGAGTGGAAGTACTTGCAGTACAAGTACATATTAAATATGTACGCCCGATTTCTCGGGGTTTTGAGGATTTAAAATTTCCTTCTTTTGATGATTACCTAAATTTTAAAGTAAATTTCTTGAAAGGAGGCAACAGGTGCTTCAAAAGGCAAATCTGTTGACGTGTGCTCAAAAATCCCTTGTTCTTGGGACAGTATCGTTAACTTCAAGAATTATCAGATCACTGAATAGTCTTCTTTGTCAATACCAAATGTTTCGACATTTACAGATAATGTCTGGAAATATTTTGTTTGTTGGCAGATTCGACACTTACTGCAAATCATTTGTAAGGAGCTGAATCTCTATTCAGGAATAGTTAAGATAGGTATAATTACTAGTTAGACATACCTTTCATAAGATTTTTGGTGAAAGTATCATTGGTTAAAGTAAAATTTACTTAATATTTTAAAAATGCTCCTTATTTTGTTTTCAGGACCGAATTCATTTTTACCTTAGGACATTTAATTACTAATTCAATTCATTTTTTCAGATTTCGTTCTGCTGTCTACTATTTATAACACATTTTATTAGTATTTTATATACGTTACGCTTTTGTTCATTAATAAATTTACCTCTAGTTCAGTTTGCATACTAATATAATAGTATAGTATGGACAAGAGTGGAGAGAAATATTGGCAGCTTTAGAATTTTCTTCATATTCATTTGAATCTTCCATTATACAGCCCTGCCTTCCGCAAGAGAAAATGAAATAATTATTTGTCGCACAGTAAAAAATAAGAAAATAATATTGTGTCGGAAAAAAGAAATTAATAAACTGTCAGTTTGTCATGATTTTTCTTCCTTTTCTTATAATTTGTTTTGAGTATCTTCCTTCTAAAATTGTTTTTTTTTTCTTTTTGCATACATCTGAAAGTCAGAAAATGTATTCTCCATGAACCAGTCATTATTACCTATTTCAACAAGATTCTACAGGTACATTGTATCGTCGTTTTCACAATTAAATGTATCATTACAGAATGTTCGAGAGGAATGATTTTTTTATATTGAATACTTAACTCTTATTTTTTCAGTCTATTTTTGAAATTCCATTAAGAGAAAAATCGACTTGAAAGAAAAACATAAAATAAATATGCACAAAAATCCTGTTGAATAAAAATTTTTTAACCAAAGTCGGTAAAGTAATGGATTTATGCTCAATTATGCGAGACATATGTAAATGAAATACTCAGAAATGATATGTAGGTGGACACAGCGTCTGCATGTAAATGCATTAATGAAATTACGGAAAGCATCGTCTCGCATGCCATTCCTTCTTTTATATTTCATGAATCCAGAGTTTAGTTCTGCATTTAATAGATATAGAACAAATGTGTGATTGTACGCATTTCTTCTGAAGCTTTTGAAAAGCAATATTTTGAAAAACTATTAATTTAAAGAAAAATGATTCGCTTCTGTCGTAACAATTGCTCAACTACTTTCACACTTTATTCTGACTATTAAACAAATACAAATGTATTTATTTTTTAAAAAATTCTAAAAATTATCTCGTGTATAGGATCCGACTCGATCTGAATTAAAAGAAGATAAAGATAAACTCAACTGCCATTTTATCTACACTCTTAAAAATTTGATGCCACATTTCACTAAAGCGTGGTACTTGAAAAGTTCGTTCCATAAAATGGTGAAACCTTGTTCCAATATTTGGTGCTTCAGCAAAGTATGGTTAAACCTGAGAACCAAATGTTGGAAAACGTTTTCACCATCTTATAGAGCCAACATTTTAGTACCAACATTATAGAGCCAACATTTTAGTACCAACATTATAGAGCCGACATTTTAGTGAAATGTTGCACACAATTTTTAAGAATGGATACGGTCTCAAAAAAAAAAAGAACGAATGATATAAAAAAAAAATACTTTTCATTTTATTTTGAAAATTTGGTATTAATGGACATAGACGTAACACTTTTGAAATTTCACGGTATCTATCCGCTTTTCAAAGGCACCACCATGGTCGAGTCGATAAAACACTGAACTTGGTAGATGGCTGAAGTTTGAAGATTCCAGGTTCGCGCGCGCGCGCTGGCCTGTCGTGCGGCTGTCGATCTGACAGTCAGGAGTTTTGGTCGGTTTTCTCCAGATGTAACGTGAATACGCATTAGAAGCCTTTACAACACATATGGCCACCCTCTGGCCCGACAAGGCTTTTTATCCGGCCTGCGAAACATATCAAAACTCCGTATAAGTCATATAAACCATTCAAAATCCCTTATAAATACCAATTATACGGCACGTGACTTCGCCAACATCCTATAGTTTGACCCGCAACTTAGGCTGCCCATGCCGGCCTTAGAAAGTCCTCCGACCAAAGCATCTCCCATCCTAGGCAGATAGCTCATGCATAGTTTTGCTATAACAGCCATCCTCTTTTCGAACGTAAATGTCAAGCGATGACTTTTCTCTTATTTTTACTTTGACAGGCTATGAAAATGATTGAAGTACTTAAATAAGGTCTAGAAACATTCAAAAGTTTTATTTTCGAGCTTAAAAGTTTAAATATTAAAGCTCTTACACCTCACTGTTTCTGAATAGTTTCAACAGAATGTTTTAAAATACGAATGAGTTATAATTGTACCTCAGTTTAGAAGAGTCTCAAAAAGGTGGGAACTGCACTACATAGCACCTGAAATAAACAATAACTAGCCATTTTTGATGTATTTGGTATCACATTTGATAGGACGTGGTATCGATAAACCATGCCATGTCGGAAATATCAGTTGTCTGATCGCTGAAATGAAGCAACAACACTAGGAATCAGTACTAGGCAAGGTGAATATTAAGAACACCGTGTCTGGCTGAGAGATGTTCGTTTACACTCTTCTGGGTCCGACTTTGTTTCACGTTTTAAACGATTATCTTTAAATAATCTTCCAACGCTATTTGCAGGTTTTACAGGTTCTAAAAAATAATTTCATGAAGGATACAAAATCTGAATCACCAATCATTAAAACAAATAAATAAAATCTGCGTACACTTTGTCTAAAGAAATCTATGTATTTTGTGTCATGAAATTGCAAATTGTTCGGTACTTACTTAATCATGTAGATTTTTTTGAATGAAATGCGAAGAATACAGTATTGGAGAAAGAATTAATAAGTGTGAAACGCCTTCGGTACTTTGGAAAATAAGTAACAAAATAATTCATATAGCATGACAAAAGTTCGCTGAATTGAGAGCATATATCCCTATTCGGAGATAATTTCATGAATTTGTAAAAAAATAAATTTGTCATAAAATTACTTAATTTCAGTTACAGCATAATTAATATATCGTAATTGTAATGCTAAATAGCCACAAGAAACATTCTGCAAATGTAATGATGCTTTGTCTGTCAACATACTATGTCTCGCTGGGAAACCTTCTATCTATTGCAATTTCAAGCTTTATCTTCAGTACATAAGAGCGCTTTACCGGGGCACATTCATGCAGCTACAAACAGATAAAGTTATATTTTTTGCTTAAACTACACTAGAATTGGTGACTTTTTAATATTTGGGAATATGGCATAACCTAGGTTTAATCAATTCTTCAAGTTACGTTCGAGAGAAAAATTTAGTTTGGTCCAATACTTAAACTGCGCTTGCGAGATTATTTTCATGTGTACAATCTGAAATGAATTTTCGCTTTTATCTTAGAATTTTAGCCTATTTTTGAAATTGAAAACTGCCACTGCATACCCTTTCACATCGCGGAAATTTGAGTGCTCGTCGTGTTCTGATTGAACATTTTTATGCACAAATTTTTACTTAAATTAATTTTAACATTAAGTGATTTTATTATCTTCTTATAAAAACTGTATATTTATTGTTCTACGATTGACTTCGGTAATATAATAATCAATGGTTTGGGGATAAACAAAACAATGTTTGAAGATTTGGAAAGATGCCAACTAATGGTGCAGTGAATAATGGTGCAAGTATGTTTTCAAAACTGAAAGTTTCTAATAAATAATATGCAACAATCGTTTTGGGATAAACAGCCAACTCATGTGAATAAAGTTTCATATATTTTTTCACGAATGAGTGAATATTTTGTTTTCAAAAACATTCATAAGCTGCAAGTTTGGCTTCATTTGTCACTTTGACGTTATGGCACGTGCACAGCTTCTTGCAACGGAGAACATTTCGCAATATATTTTGTGTTCGTGAATATAAGTTATCAAAGAATTCAAAACTTACAAATGATACTTTTCGTTCAGAAATTTGTCTGAAATATTAAAGAATACGTACATGATTAAAATTTCCTTAGCACATTGAACAGAATCGCAGCATTTTAAATTTCTTTCATAATACTTTGCTTACTTTAATAACTAAAAAATACAATTCGTTTTTATCTAATTTGATGTACTGAGAAATAAATTTAAAATCAATGACCACAGGGAACTTTTTTCAATCAAATTATTGTAAAACTTAGTCTAATGACCCTCAAAAACAAATAGAGAATATTATTATAGATATAATAATATACCATGATGCATGTGTTATTTATAAAAAGAGTGTCCCAAAAGGTGGCAACGGGCTTTAATTATTTATCTATTGGGGATAAGTGGGCTGTGTAAATTGAAAAAATGTTCAAAATAAGGTCGAAAATAAGACTCCGTTAAGAAAAATATCCTCTCGTTCATTTACAAAAAGTAACACTTTTTAAATTTTTGTATGACCCCCGTACAAAAACATTCCCAATTAGTAAAATGTTTCCCATACACTAAAGAGGTGATGTACCAAATTTGAGCCTTTCATCATATTACGTCGCAGAGATATCTTTAACGCTGTTCTTCGAAAAAAGCATGTGATTTTGGTGCATAAGTACAAATTCATTAAACTAATTATTTCAGGCACTTCAAAATTTTGAAACTGTCTCTTTAAAAGCTGTACTACATACTGAAATAAATGATAAACCTGTATCAGTTTCAAAACTTTTAGAAAAAATTCTTAAAAAACGGAAATTTTCGTAAAACGCGTCACTCTTGCAGTTCAGATCCATGTTTAAGAATTTTTTCTGAAAATTTCACAAAAGGCACAGCTTTTTCGCTTATTACAGTTTGTAAAGCAGCTAATGAGGAACCATCTGGAATTTTTTTGAGACCATGATGCTATTAGTTTATTTCAATTTGTGTACCAAGACTAAAAAAAAATTTTTTTTTCCTTCGAACTACAGCCTTAAAGAAAGACGATCGGGGACTATACAAGATTTTGAATGTAAGCATTTATTACTAGAGTGGGGGGGGAGTTTTTTTTTGTAATTTCTGTACGACCCCTGAAATGAGATCATCCGACGGGATTTTCCCCTTTAAGAGCAGTGAAAAAGTGATTTAAGTCAGCTTTATATTTATCTTTATATCTCTGACACTTTTTAAGGTATATTTCTCAAATTTTGTATGTCACCTCATGAGTGTATGCGGCACATTTTACTAATTGGAAACTGTACGGGGTCGTATAAAAATTTAAAAAGTAACTTTTTGAAATAAATTAATAACTAATTTGAAATAAATAATTGTTCTTTTTGAAAATGAACGAGAGGAATTTTTTATCAACGGAGTCTTATTTCCGACCTTATTTTGATCATTTTTTTAAACTCACACTGCCCACTCATCTCCAATAGATATAGAATTAAAGCCCGTTACCCCCTTTTTCGGGCACCCTGTATATATATATTGCTTTAATTAATTCAGCTGATAAAGAAAATTGTCAGAAAATGCTTCAACTATTTTCCCGTAAGATAGCTAAGTGTATGAATAATATTTAAAAAGGAATAAAAAGCCTTAAATGCAGACAGGAAAAGCTTTGGTTGTTAATATACAATACATTCTGCTTAATCGGATCCCATTGAGGCACGAACGACCGTTTTAGTCGTAATAACCGGCTGATCCGACTACACGAACGTGTTACAAGAGGATACATTTTATTGCACATTGTATCCACTAAATGGCTGACCCATTTTGAACGTAAATAATAAAAGCACGATTTAAGAAGTGAGGAAAATGCCGTTTTTAGCATTATTATTAGAGAAGCAACAATTTTGATAAATACATTGAGTTCAAAAAGCTTCAATTTTCGACACTAAGGGGGGGGGGGAGGGCTGGGCTGGCGGTGAAAAAGTTAAATAACAATACTTTCAATACAACCGCCTTTGGTAGCAATAATAAGGCGTCTTCTCAAAACAAAATTTGCACATACGCATGGTAATGTCTCAGTCTAAATGGACGGGTATAAATTACAGACATAATGTTTAATGTCGGCAAGAGTTTGTGACTTTTGCCTCTTTCAAGTGCCAAGAAATCATACTAAGACCACGCCATAGTATTTACGCTAAGGGTGTCTACATTTAAGACAATGTTGTTTGATTTTTCAGCGGCCAACGCCTCTAGTGTCGTAATTTGAAACTGTTTGAGTTCAAACTAATTTTTTCAAAATTTATTGCTTTTCTGATAGCAATGCGGGAAACGGAGCATTTTTTTCTCAAGCCGTGTTTTTATTATTGACTAGAACATCCTAATGCCTTTTAAAATATATTATAAATATGAATTTTTTATCTAAAATAATTCTATAGTCAGTACATCGATCAAGCAAACAAAATACTTAATTTAAAAATAGTGGGTTATAATTATGTACCGGTCTATCGACTGAAAAACCTGCAAAGTAAACCAACCTAATTTCTTATTTAGAGCTTATATACTTAATTTTAATACTTAATTGTATTATAACGATGCAAAAAGCTAATCTTTTAGGGACCGAAAAATCTCAACCTTAAACTTTCGAAGCATTTTCGTACTATGTTGACTTGTCGGGGTACATGTAAAAGCCCACCCAAATGAGTAGAAATAGACCGTTATAAACAAACACCTTTTGTATCCCGCTAAAAGAATTGTTCGCGGCTTTGTTGATGGACAGGATGAAAACTTATTGCCCCTAGAGACTTTGTTTCCAAGCCAACCGCAAAATCCCCTCAACCAACAGTCACTCAGTTCATATGAGAGAGCTCCCTTTCAAGACCATATTTTGCGTCAGCGTTGTTTAATCTAATGCCTCCCGTCCAGCTAATAGAGTTGTTAAGGAATATCTACTTTAGAATTTTGCGGACGTGGGTGGTTGACGCTCGGTGTTTTCCGACCTTAATGATGTACTCTTCAAAACTTTGCCACATAAATGATCATGTTATCAAATTTCGAGACAGGGGAATCATCAGATAATTGCTTTTCCCTCTAACATTTTGCTAGAGCTTGTGCTAACCGAAATAGAAAGCTTCAATGAGACAGGGTTTTTTTATTAAGCCCGTTTGTATTAAAACTAAATGTTTGATTTTGCATTGGCTCAGTATTATGGAAATGAATTCAATTAAACATAGAATTTAGAAAATACTAAGAAATGCATATCAAAGTAAATTATATAAATATTTCTTAAAATTAAAGTATATTTCATTGATAACATTCAAACTTAAATTTTTTATTTAACTGAAGCCCATTAAGCGATTCAGAATAATCAGAATTTTATTATTCAGAATAATCTGCAATTAAACCTGGTTATGGAAGATTAAATTTCAACATTTTCTTTATTCAATCTTATCACAAAAAATCGGGTATCATTTTGTATAACTGTGCTATATTAAAAAAATATATTTGAAAAATATATTCAAAAACTGTGCTATATTAAAAAAATATATATAATATTTAATAAATTGGAAAGGGAGCAAAATTAAGGCATACAGAGTTATCTCATTTTCTCATTGTTTTCGTTAGTGACGATGTGTCCGTTTTACGCATTCTGTTCCTGCTTCTATTTTAAAACAACAAATTGCTAACTGTTAACTATTTGAGATCCCTTGCTGAATTTTCTTGTTTTTTCTCTCTCTCCCCCTTTTCTTTCTTTTTTTTTCCAATCACATTAGAAAATAAATAAAATATAAAATTAACACAGAGACGCAAAAGTGGGTTCTCAAGAATGTCTAAGGTCTTTTAAAAAAGCTGGGATTTTGGTAATTGTGAAGAAAACTGTTACTTTCTGGGGGGAAAAAAATGAGAAAAATCCACACTATAGCGAGTTAATGCAATCCCCGAAACACAAATTTACTATACTGCTCATTGGCGAAGTAAATAAAACTTTATACCCCTCCCTAGAAGGTTCCATTACCTATTTTTTGCAAAGAAAATTTGATTATTCTAAATTGGACTGACAAGTTTCCATGTTGGTTCAAACGATGAATTGGTAGCTTGTAAATGTTTATTGCGCTCTGATAGCGAAGAAACTTTTATTCGTCGATATGTAGATAAGATGCAATTACAAGTAAATAAAGCGAACCTATTGGTTTCGTGTTTGGGAAATTTCAGTACGGCTTATACCCGAAGGTATAAGTTTACTGTTTTCCAGATTCCATCAGCCTTCGATTTGGACAAGATGTGTTTTAGACAGACACTAATGAAAATGTGTAGAGCGTATTCTAATGTTTCCCGAATGGGTGATTTCATTAAGGGTGTAGTTCGAAGAAACAAAATCTCCCTCAATTTCTAGGTACGCAAATTGAAATAAGCTAATTGTCCCTGGGACTCGAAAACATTCAGGATAATTCTTTATAAGCTGTATTACGCTCCGTAAAAAAAACAGCTGTGCCTTTTATAAAACTTTCAGAAAAGAAAATATGTAACATGGAATTGCACAGCACGATTTTCAAAAAGTGACACATCCTGCTAAATTGTCGATTTTTAATAATTTTTTCTGAAAGTCTCGCAACTGGTAGGGGTTTATCGCTTTTTTCAGTGTATAGTACAGCTTGTAAAGATGCATTCTAAAAATTTTGAAGTGCATGACATAATTAGTTTATTTGTATTTATGTAGCAAAATCACATGGTTTTTTCGAACTACACCGTTAACGGCAATGCAGGTCTTCAGTATGAGTTACAGAGGGCGTTTTAAACATTGTTAGAACGATTTAGAGGACATATAATTGACATATATAGTATAATTGATAAGTATAGCATAATTCACATAAAACTGTGTAAAATGTAAAGGCTGTTTTATTCAGTCTGATAGCCCTTTTTTTGGACAATAACTCGCGATTTCTACGATAGGACTTTTTGTAAAATTTACAAGTATACTGATTTCCATTCCTTTTTCACAATTTTTCAGAATTCATCGATGGGTTTGGGCTTAAAAAGAGTTCTTTTCAATAAACAAAAATGCACGATAGTCCATAGGCAAAAAGTATGGAGATTTTGCCGGAATATGCCGAAAAGGTATATATGCAATACTTTATGAATTTTTATTTTTCCGTTTAACGCAGTAGTACATTTCTCAGTATGACTGGTGGCTTTGTCTTTGAAGTTTTACTCTTTCGATGTCATCGGGATAAATAAATGGAATTTCTTCTGTGTATATCGGACGTAAAATTTTCTCTTGATAGTACGTTGAGTTGATTTTTGCATTTTCCCCCATTCTCCTTATTTTTCATTTCCCACTGTATCTTGCGACAATCATAAAACCCCTTACAGAAACTTTCATTGCAATAGCGGAGCCAGGTTTCTGCCTTTTTTTCCACCTCTTCGTTTTCTGCAATAATTAGACCTTTATTTGTTCCAGTTACTGAGGTAAATTTATGCTTCATTAAAAGTCACAATGTATTTTCATTTACCTCCAGCTAAGTAATTTTCACACAGAGTTCTACAAAGCGTTTTGCGTTGAACCACATGTCTTGGTAAAAGCTGGTGAAAATTATGTTTTTAAGTGAAAAATCTTGGTTTACAATTTTTATTTATTTATTTTTGCTACAATTGTATTTAAACATTTTGCAATTGATTTCTGCGTCGGCGAATTTCTTTTTGTTATCAGCGACTTCACTTTATAAACATCTGAAACTGTGCGTACCTTTTTCGGGTATTTTATTTTAGTCTTTTTTATGTAGGAGTAGTGACTGACAGTTTTTCCCTTTCCTATTAATAATATTGCTCACCTTGCGCTTAGAAATTTCCATATCGTGCATTTCACAAGGTAGCAGTATTTCTCTTCGGAAAGTGCAAAAGCTTAGCCTTTAATCCAAAGCTTGTTTATGTGTGTCATTTTGAAATAAGAATAGATTTAAAAGTAGAAAATTATTATTCTCATTTCAAATAATCTCTTTCCAGAAATTTCTATTCCAAAACATTTGTTTTTATATAATGATTTATCAATATCTTTCTAAAGATTTGTAAATATTCTGTGCATTTTCTTGATACGCACTCATGGGTCTTTACGCAACTGCTTTAGACGGTAAAATTGCAGCCATCCACCTATCCTTGATAAAACTAAAGACTCGTTTGAGATAGTTATCTTTTTTATCAGATCCCCCCCCCCTCTTGCCGATTGCTGTTTCAATGTCCTTAACTAGCATCCTAAGTAACAACAAGGAGGCTATACTTCTACGGATTCTTGCTTACTATGGCGTTCAGAGTAATGAGGCTGCCGATTTCTTGGCTAAGAGAGCTTCTGTCCTTCAAACATCACAATCTGGTCTACTCTACCACGCCATCAAGTCGATTGTTACGGACTACTTTGACTTAGGGACTACTATTTCTGATAATTCGCAGATAGAAATAAATCATGTTCAGAATGTTCCGCCTCATGTCTGGCCATGGCTGCCTGTGACTGAATTTGGAAGCATCGCATCAATGTCGCTCCTGACTCATTTTGCCCTATGCGATTTTAGGGAAGATTTGGACTTGCTAGATCTCCGAAAATGCCCTGCTCTTCCTCGCACAGTAGACTTTCGATTAACCGGAATGGTCAGGAAATGCCTCGTCCCGGATAAGCGAATATCCCGGATAACCGAATTTATTCTGTTTTTGAGGAAAATGTTGGAAAAAATTATAGAAAATATAAAATTTTGATACAATAGGGCATTAATAATTTAATACAAAAGAAAGAGGATGAATATGAATTTTAATATTATTCCGGTTAATAGTTAGTGCAATACAAAAAAAATAGTATTTTCCCTCACTGTTTTGTGATGAATGAAATTAATAGAAATGTGTTTTCGTTTCTCATTTGCTCTGTGACGAATTTTACTACTGCAATTTCTTAGCATCATTTTTACACAAGGCTTCCATCTTCTTGCTGATACTTCACCATGATTCGATTTTTCATGAGTTACATGATTTCCTTGATCCATTCACCCAAGTATGGCCGGGTGGACAAGACACTGAACATGGTAGATAGCCGAAGTATGAAAGTCCATGGTTCTGGCTTACCCCGCGGGAGTCCATCTAATGGTCTAGAATTTTTAGCGGTTTTCTCCGAAATTATTAAAATAGGATGCACTGAATCTATTTGATTCTATTTTTTATTATAAGTCTCACTGTGAAGTTTTATTCGCAAAAAGGTTAAACTAATATGAAGTAATAATTACAAGATCAGGGAACGAAAACATGTTGAAATACTACCTAATTAATGATATACAAACAACATATGCACATGTTAACTACAGTAAACAGTTTTTACTATTGCATGTACAACAAAATTTAAAGTACAGAAATTAGCTTCTCATCCCCCTTCGAATATAACAATTAAAAGATAATACAGTAATGGAGTTTCTATACCTTCCACAGCTTTTATTCAGAGCTGCGCTTTTTAATAAATGTAAATTAACTAATTTAATTGATAATTTTTGAGCATGGTTAAATCTTAAATCATTTTGATGAATATTTCTGAAATTTTCTGTACCGTGACATCTTAAATTTATCAAGTGATTAAATACTGAATTCGAGTAATAAAAAATGTGCTTCAATTGTAGATTGTAGAAAAAGGGTCTGCGAAATTTAAAACAAAGTTTTGTTCAGATAAAACATTCAGAAACATCAGTTTTAAGTTAGTCCCCAGAGGAAGAAAATTAATTTTATAAGAACTTTCTCGTTCTAATAATTAATCTTCTTTGCTTCTTTTAAAACAAGAGATGTTTCCATTTTGAGTTGAATATTTTATCTTCAAGCAACTTTATTCAGAAAATATCGTTTAGAAATGTTTAGGGAATAAAAGCTGGTAGATTTTCTTTTACTTCAATATATGCAAAAAGTTAAGCTTTTGATACATTAGATAAAAGAGATACAATTCTTATTCATTTAACAAAACTCTTTAGTTTAAATTGATAAAATGGTTAATTAAAATCCAAAGAAATTTTATGTACGAGTTCTTAAAATAAGAAACCTTATATATTTTTATATTTTAGAATTGCATTTAATCGGTAATATCTTGATAACTCGAACTGTTACGCAAATAAGTAAAATTATATTACTGTTATTGTTGCAATTTATGGTCCCTAATTTTTTTTAATACACCTTTTAAGGTTTATTAATGAAAAAGAAAACCGTTTATTTACTCGCACAGTAAAAACTTATTATACAGGACATTCAAAAATTTTCTGGACTCATTTTTAGGCGTAGTATGTGGAAATGTCTGAGAGTGTATTTTTAATATGCGTGCGTGCCGCATTTTAATTATTTGCTAGTAATAAAAATATTCCAAAACAGAAATTACCTTCAGCACTCGAGAAAAGAAAACAATGATTTTATGTCCAATTTTGTCAAAAATAATCTGTAAACATACATTTATATAATGAGATTATACCAAAATTACTTTTATAAAAATCTTCATTTTTTAAAAATTTTAATCGATTTCATAATTTTTAGATTCATTATAAAATGCCTAGGAAACATGCCATGCCCAAAGAATCTGCCAACGAAATGAGAGCCTTGCGGCGATTACGTTAATCTGAAGGAAAATTGCGCCAGATTAGACGTTCCTAAAGACGAAATTGCCACTGTTCTACCACAATAATTTGCCAGTAACATCCACCAGCTATGCGTAACAAAAAAGGCATTTTTGAGATTAAAATATCCTAAAAGAGGAGCACAACAAAAAGAAGATAGTTTTCAGAATGTGCAAATAATCAACCAGTAATTTATAAAAAAAAAAATAAGATTAGTATCATCAGTAAATTCTTGGGAATAAAAAGGAAATATAGGAGAAGGCGAGGTAAGATGGCAAACTCAAGCAAACTATGATTTTTACTGACCACTCTGAATGAGTCTAAAAACTGAGATTTTTGTGATAACTTCTTTTGTGTCTTGCCTTACAGCTCGATTTTTTTCAATTGCCAGTTTCAAGTTTTAAGCGGCAAAACAACGGTTCTTCCAAAAAAGGTCATTTTCGTCATCTTTCCCCAGCCATGGGGTAAGGTGACTAATGGGATAGGGTTAAGATGACGAACTATCCTCGGAATGTGAATTAACATTCTTGAACACTTTGTTAGGAAATAATTTTAATAAGAAACAGAAAAAAAATTGCACGGATCACACTTTTAAGGTCTTTGGTTGGCTTCTCCACCATCCCATCCAGAACACTCAGTATGAGCCCACTTTAAGCATTGATACCAAAGTTCATCCTTGCCTTCTTCCGCGCATATGATGCAGAATTTACGTTTAAATCCTCCAAATTTATAACATCTTCAATGTCGGTGGTCATATTCAGAAGACATGGTAAACTGACGTCGTGGTTTCTTCCTTCGCTCCTTTCATTTTGTTTACCTTTTTAGTCAATCTTTTTTGTATTTTTAGCTCTTTCCCTTTTGCTCCTTTTTTTCTCTCTTCCAAAGTTTCTTTTATGGGAGTTCCTGATAACAGAAGCGAGGGCAATTTCTTCCACGGCTTTCTCACACTCTTCTCTCAAAATTTCAACTGCCTGCCTTTAATCGTTTTTGTTATGTCTTATGTGCCCTTAAGAACGGATAAGAAACAAAAACTGGAGAAAATATATTTTAAAAAGTGTGTGGGGTAAGATGACGAGCTGAAAATTATTCATAGTCTTTCCTCTTTGAAAATCCGTCATCTTTCCCCTTCAAGCCCTTTTTAAAAAACCAACGTTTATTAGTAACTAAAAAAAATATCTTTAAACATGGATCCACTATAAATTTGTACGCAATAAGCTGAGAATTCAGACTATTTTGTGATAACGTAAAAGGACTTAACCATAGCAAGTTGATTCCTTACGTTGAGGCGATCAAATATTAGACGAACAACCTTGGAAAATGAATTTTTGCTTATAGCTTCCTCTAAACAGCAACTACAGGTGGCTATCCTAGTGCTAGTCTTAGTTCACCACCAGGTGTTTATTATGCTGACCAAGACGTGGTGCCATTTGTGAATACCTGAGAGAAATACTGAATTCGTCATCTTACCCCGCCTTCCCCTACTCGAAGATATATTATTGATGACTAATTTTTCTTCTAAGAATGGATATTTCGCACCAAAATCCAAATTTTCAAATCAAATCCCACAGAAAAAAGAAAGGGGTTAAAAGGTTTTTAACGTGTTAGCTATACAATTAAAAAAGTAAAAGGTGTCTTGACATTTTGTGTGTTTGGGTGTAAAGTGATCTAAAGTTTAGTATTTGAAACCATCAGTTGAAAATTTCTTTAAAAAGTATAAGAATACAGTAAAAAGGGGGTAAATTTTACTTATCTTTAGTACTTACATTTTATGCTGAAGCAATTTAACAAAAGGCATCTTCAAAAAATCGATAAAGTTTTTCTAGAATTAACTTAGATTGGCTGACTCCCGATGAATCTTTTAGTTTAAATAAGTACATTTTTGAGTCCTCTATCTTCTATTGATTGCTTGATAAACAAAATCCAAACAAAGGCAGTTGCTGATCTTTGACATTCAGATCTTCATTAGGAAAAATAATGTACAGTTTCGTTAAATAACTCTAAAGAGAATTTAAAATAAGTATGAAGACAAAGGAAATTGTCATAAACCATGTAAGGTTCATAACGGCTTACTCGGAAACTAAAAATAACATTAGTATAATAACCAAAACAACTGGGCTCGAACAATTGTAGGTTTTTTGGTTGTTTTTTTTTAACATAAAGCAACCAATTTTATATATTTTTTAAATCAATTTGAATTTAATCTACCTACATTTACTGAAAATCGAAATTCTGAAACGGTTAATTAAATTACATTATTAGATAAATTGTTTTTAAACTATTTTTCTAATAAAAATGAAATTCGATAATTGAACGTAAAAACTATTGAATGATGTAGAATAATTTAAATATTTCCCTTGGTATAGAAATGATAATTTACTCCATGCAAAAAAGTATTTCAGACGCTGCCTAAGTGCATTATAATTAAAACAATTATTTTTTACAAAAGTACTACCAGAGTAGGTAGGGATAGTTATGACCACTTTAATTTGTAAAAAATCTAAGGGATAAGGTTTTACTAAAGCACTACTCTTAATGTAATTTTCCTGGCAGGTATCTTTCATCATTAATTTCAAGTATTAAGGCAGTAGCGCATGTTAAACTAACAGCATATCAAGAATTTCAATAAAAAAATCTGGTGGTCCTGTGTTCAACTTTATTTGTTGCAAAGAGGAAATTTTTCTGGCCTGATAATTAACTTTAAAAAACGTGTTTATAATGTACTTAAGAGCTTCTGACATGTTTTTGATTTTTTAATGCATTTAAATATTTTTTTCCTTTTCTTTCATAATCACTCCACTATTAAAAAAAAAGTGTGTTAAATCTAACAATGTGTAAAATCCTAGTAGAAAATTCGGGTGGACGCTAGACGAGAAATGGCCCAGGTCTCGTCTTGTCTCGCGGTCTCGCATTTGTTTGGTGCTAAAATGTGCCCATTCTTATTTCTTGTACGAAGGGAAACAAGTACAGCCGTCCCTCGTTTCTCGAGGTCTTTTATGTTATTTAACATCAAAATGTCTTCAATTTTATTCCCTTGTACGAAGTCAAAGAAGTGATGGCTTCCCTCGTTTGCTTCGATTTCGCGGTTTCGAGATTTCGTCTCTCATTTCACTAAGCAGTCTCGTCTTACTGTCTCGCCTCTCAAAAGAGCGAGAGCGTGAAAAGTCTCCTAGGTTCCTCTCGTTCTAGCGTCATACAATAATTTATTTAGCGTTCTGATATCTCTACAACAGGAAAAAAAACATAAATTATTCGCATTCGATAATTTTTAAATGATTTTTGAAATTATGGAACACATATGTGTCCCATGGTCTTTAAAGCGTTGAGCGTTTATTTTACATGAAGGCTGTTTAATTATTGGGAATTTTTAATTATATTCTGGATACATAGTGATTTATTTTAATTAGATTCTGGGTTAATTTTACGATGTATTATTTATGTGCAATTCTTAAAATGCTTTCGTTTATTTTTGGAAATTTTTTTCAACAGTAAATGGTTACACATTTGTAATATCCTGGATTATGATGTAAGTAATGTGTTTTACTACTCGATTTCTTGATTTTTTCTGAGATCATGGTTCATTTTTTTTAATTAAGGCTCTTATTTCTAGCTTTAGTGCTTTTCTATTCAAATTTAAAAACAAGTAGATAGTTAGCTAATTAAAAGCGCTATAAACCTCATTTTCTGTCTAAAAGAAGGCACGGCATTTTTATGGATGTTATTGTGCGTATTGTACTAAATATAACCGACGTTTTAGCGTCATTATTATTATATCACAATTTAAAATTAAAATTTTATTGCGTAAATTTAATCTTGCTCAAAAAATTTAATTTAAAAAATGCAAGTCAAAATCAATTTCATTTGTTTTCAAATCATACATAAAATGTTATAGAATGTCGAATTCACTTTCTTTATTATGTCTTATAAATCACTATTCATTTGCCCTTTGACCACGCAAAGGTACTTATTTTGCAGATGGCCATGAATACTGTAATATGATTCTAAAATGAATATCTGGTGGTCTTCTGTTTAGAAGCTATTATATTGTATTCTCTTCATTATCATTATGAATCTTGCAGTTTATTCATTATTAAAACTTATTAACAGTCAACTATTAACAATTTTTTAACTTTAAATGCCATAATTTTTTCCGTCCTTTTTTAAATACATAATAAGCGTTTTACATTTAAAAGATTAAACCTACTGAGAAATTAGCATTATTCAAAATACTAAATTGATTCATGCTCAAAAAGAATTTTTATTAGTAACATTTTTTGAAAATTAACGTAATTACTCATACCTAAAAAGAGGTGAAAATAAAATATAAGTTGTGAAAAGAAGGCAATAAGCGATGTGCGAGACTGTCTCTAGAGACAGTCTTCCCGTAATAATAAAACTTGCATTCATTCCATGATGATATTTTTACTTAATCAAATTTAGCTGATTTTTTGTCATGAATAAAATATTGTGTGTGAAGCTTTCGCATAGTCATTTACACCAGGAGAATATTAATTAGATTGATTACGTGCATCTAACGATAGTAATATGTTTTCACTTGATTAAAAGCAACAATTTATCAAATCGGGATGCTCTCCAATAAATTATTTCAATCCAGAAAAAAATACCTAATTATAGAGTCGTTCGAAAAAATGACTTTTTTTTTTTAAATCAAGATGTAATAGTGCGGGAAGTCGCCTTTTGTAAATAAAAATCGAAACGGAAAAAAACCTTGAAATCAAACATTGGATTATTGTGCAAATTCCCATATTACTAAAACATTGTTTCTGAAATTTGTGCTTTACTGTTGTCTGTCAGTTATTGATATTTGTAGGTATTAACTAACCACTTGCTTATAATATTGATATTCTAATTGAAAGGAAAGGGGAGAAAGAAGGAGCAGAGACGCGGTAAATAGAATTGGGCAAGTAAGAATTGGACGGCAAATAAATTTTTATTATAGTGAAAAATTAAAATTAACTAAAATGCAGTCTTTTTAAGTCTTAATGCCATCAAATAAAGTTATGTCTCTAATAAGGTCTGCTGTAGTAATTGCCGATTTATCTATGTGAAACAAATAACATAGCAACTTCTGTAAAGGATGAACTGTCATGAAAAATATTTGAAGCATATTGTCAGTTTTCTGTCAAACTTTAAAAGCTGTACTTTTCATCATCTAAGTACTATTAAAAAAAAATCAAATTGCCATCCCTCACTTAGACCAATACAACATAGAAAATCCTAAGTGATTCCCCCACTCTTATCTTACGAATTGTGAAATATGCAGCTCTTAATTCATAAATAACTGTTAATTTCGCTTCCTTTTATTCTTTACCTAGTACAATATTCTTCATTTCCTTTAATTATTCAAATTTATTATTAAAATAAAAAAATTCAACAGCTAATAAAAATTACTTATTTACACGAAATTCCATTTTTTTATTATTTTTTTTGGGGGGGTGATTAGTTTTTCATGTTGATCCCAGTACTTGAAAATTTCAAAATTATACTTAAAAAATAAATAGCTGAAAAGGCACCTAAAAATATTTTAGCATTTTAGCAACATTATCTTCTGCCTACCCTTACGTCTTTATAATCAGCAAGTGGTTTTTAGTGGTAAATAATCAAAGTTACAATACAATTTACAATAAGCGAAAATTTTTGAGGTTTTATTTACTTGTGAAAAAAGACCACATCAAATGTACTTGAACATTTAATCTGTAAGAGTCCATTGTAAACTTTGTACTTAGAGGAATGGAGAAAATAAAACGATGTGTGTGCAAAAAATACAAAATTTTCACGTTGCATCTGGAGAAAACCGCCCAAAATCCCAGTTAGGTCAGAACCGTGTATCTTCACACTTCAGCCATCTACCAATGTTCCGTGTCTTATCGACTCAGCTATTGGCTGACCTATTTCTTTTTGATCCGGAAAAAAAAAAAAGTTACTTCTTTTGTCCCTCTTTTCAAATTACGATCTTTGCTTAAATAATTGCAGTTTTCTCTAATATTTGCAGTTAAATAAATTATGACAGAAAGGATAAATTATACTGAATCTTATTAATATATATTTAATCCTTCTGACTGCAGAGAAGAAAATGACGCTTTCATTCATTTTTCCTATTTTAAATTCAATAATAGAATGATTAATTCTAGAGACAAACTTTGAAACAAGCTTTAGTGGGGATTTCATTTCTTGCGTGTCAGAAAATTTAAGCTGAAAGGGTGTTTACTCTGACACAGAAGATCTTCCCTGTCGACAAGCTAAGTTTTTTGGAGAAAAAAATTACATATATTTCATCTAAAAATATCTATTACATTGATTTCGCTTTAAGTTTGGTTTGATTTCATTTTCCTACACCTTCGAATGTTTTTACTTCTCAGGAAGATAAAGGGTGTTAAATCCAAACTAAGGTATGTTGATTTTTTAAAAATTAAAATACCATGTTACTAAAAAATATATTTCAGTAGATTTCAGAAAGTATAAATCTATTAAATCCACTCTGTATAGATATATTTATGCGTGAATATGATTTACTTCAGATTAACCTGCTACACGTTTTTAAAAAAATCTCTCTTTCAATATTTTTTTTAATATATGAGCTGCTTTTTTAAAATGTATGTAACTGGTTTTATTCAATTTTTTTTTTATTCAGGTCAACATATATCTTACCGAAATGCAAATAAATGTTATATAGGAATATATGTTACAATAGTGGGAAAGATCAAAGTATTTTTTGTATAATTATGGATCTCGCAACTGGGTTTGCCAACTTTATTCAAAGATTTGCTGGACTTTCACGGTTAAAACTGGGGACGTGACTAAAAAACATGGGATCCAGTTTATTAATTACAGGACGGAGAGAAAAATGATTAAAACCAGATTTAATTTTTACATTTTAAATAGTTTTATTGAATATTATTTTTTTCTTTGGCATAATTATACATGCAACAGGGTCAATAAAAGTTGAAACAATCAAGCAAACTAAAGAAAATGTAATATTAACTATTATGAAGTCTTCCATCTCTATAATCAGAACAAACAGTACTATCAATTTCAATTGAATTAAATAAACTTTTTAATTCCTTTTATAAACAAAAACGAAACCTTTTTAGAATAATTAAAACAACCTACAAGTAGGTAATAATATACCGTCGTGATAACTTAATCTTAAATCACATCTTCCACTAAGATTGTGATTATTATTACTTATTTGGAAAAACAACCAGTAAAAGGGATTTATGTAATATAGTATATTAAACCCCTTTTACTGAAATCATAACATTACTTGTTTTTTCAGAAAAGGAATTTAATATTTAAAATTTCTTCTGGGATCGTTATAATTTACTAAATTATTAATTACTATATTCAAAAAACGTCCCGCACACACCTTTCGCGAAAGAAACGATTGTACGATTGAACTAAAGAAACGATTGTATATATATATCTCTCTTTTGTTTGTTTGTTTGCCGAGAAAGAGCAGTTCACGCCTCCGAATTCATTGCTTAGATTTGTTCTAGCGTCTTTTCAGAATGTTCCCCATCCGTACCTTAGATCCTCATCACATAGAAAGAAGAACCTGAATATTGGCACCCTTAACCACAGGAGGAACACACAACAAGAAATAAAATTTACTAGTCTAAAACAGGGGCGGAACCAAAGGTGGCTGATGGGACTGCAGGACCAGCTCCAAAATGAGCTAAGGACTACACCGATTTTTTTTTTTTTTTTTATGTATACAAACATTTCCAACTGCAAAGATTTTAAACTCCATTTATTAATTTCTTTTTTAGTCATTCTTGTATATGAACACTTTTAGGTAAAAAATAAAATATTAACCCCTTTTTTAAAAAAAGTGACTTTTATCAAATTTACACAAAGTGCTCCACCAAAACCCTCGAAGTGCTCCGCTAAAGAAAAAGTTTGGAAAACTCTGCCTTAATCATTCGGGATAATTTTAAGGATCAGCAACTTCACTCAGTTCAATAATATGCGACAGTAGACCGAAGAACGCTAAAGTTACAGTTATATTCAATTCTTTACTTATTATTTCGAGCTCTTGGGGTTTTGGATGACCTCTGTTTTCGCTACGGGCTCCGTTAATAATCGCAATCTATCACGAAAGTGGGAAGTTACCGTTTCATGCTAAAACACGCATTCTTTCTCTTCCCAGAGATTGGCGTGCACTGAATGTAATTACGGTTGCTACTGAGAAGGTGGATTTTCGGAAAGTTACTATTTTCATTGCATGTTAATTGGCGTTTGGATTGCTTTTAATGATTATGCCAATATTCTGCAGTCGGGTTGTTTCCAACTGTTTGATCGCAGGGGTACTTTTTAAATTATTTTCTTTAGCCCAATCCTTCCGATTAGCTGCATGTCATTAGAACTTTTTTCTACTTAACCCTTTAACGCGCGGTGTCCTCGCTGTGAGGACACCAAGCTCTTGACGTTTTGAATGTTGCCAGTCATGAAGAATAGATTGGATTTCTAAAAAAATAGTTGCGGGTGACATAGGTCCACGAGAATCCTTTACTTTTTAGCACGTCATTTCCCGTAAAATAGTGGTCACGGTTATTTTTAACAGCACTGACTTCTGCTGAAAAATAGGAGAATGCGAGAACGGCTGGATAGATTGCCCAATGCTGAAAAAAGGTGGGAGGAAGGAAAAAACGACAGTTGGCTGTGCGCGGGCACAGCCAACTGTCGTCAAAAAAGGGCCTCTAGATCGGTGGCACGCGATGAACGTTTCGATCGTCCGCCATCTTGCTGGTAGTTAAGTCGAGCGATGGCAACGGCTGCCTTTTTTTCAGCATTGGGAAAGGGTTGCACCTCAAAGGGTTAATATGCCCTTTGATTTGAGAAGCTGAGTGTCAACAAAAATTGAACAAGAGAAATTTTTATGGGGAATTTTTTTTTACAAAAAAATCAAATTACAAAACGAAGCATGGCCTTTTATTTAAAAAAATGTAATATTTAATGAGATATTGAAATATGAACCTTTTTTCAAATTATTGCTGTTTTGGTGCTCAATATTTCAATCAAAAATATATAAGAGGGGTTCTGCATAAATTGAAAATAAACTTTACTTATTCATTATTTATATGAAAAGTTATTTTTCTATTTTTTGAGTATACATCCCATTATAAAATTTGTGGCATAAAAAGAAGCTGCATTTCATCAGAAAATATTTTCAAACTGGAACTACAGTGCTAAAGTCAGTAATAAATATTCTTATATTCATTTGAAAAAAAAAATGTTTTTAAAACCAATCTTCTTATTCAGAGATACACTAAGAGGTATATAGAAATTTTTGAGAAAATGCTGAAGCTTAAACACTTACTGCAACACAAAAATCCACCCTAACATATCAATCATTGGGGGCGGTACTTAAAATCATTAAATGCAATTACTTTTATTTAATGCGAAATAATATGTAATTCTTAAAGCTTTAGGAGCTCAACTATTTACTTCTGTATGAGGTCATAAAAAGTATTAACATTATTTAGCTCGTATAATGCTCGTCACGCAAGAAACAGTTTCAAATTTTTGCGCCGGCTTTGTCAAATTGTTTAAAATTTTACATTCGTTTGCTTTTTATAGACAAGAATAACAGATCTCGGAGAACGTTATGGGACAGAAATATAATTTTAAAGGTTCATAAAAATGCTTATTTGGGTAGTGAAATCCGTAAGTCTCAAAGTAAGGCACGCATTTACGCAAGTTTGTTTCAATTGGCTCGTCATAGGAAGGGAAATATAAGGTTGTTTAATTGACTCATCATAGGATGGGAAATATAATGCTGTTTTAATTGGCTCGTCATAGGAAGGGAAACACTGTCGACTCTCGCTTTTACGAACCCGAAGGGCCCAGTCAGATAGTTCGTAAAATCATGTTTGGGAGTGTATTCGGGACACTCGTAATTCATAAAATCGCGAGTATTAATAAAAATAAGGTTCAAACTTATTTCTGGAATAGAAATGAGTTTCAATAAGGTGTATAGTTTTCTCGAGCCGAAAGCAATGTCGCACACCTACGAGGCATGGAATCCATGAATTTTTCAATAAAGGATTGGGGTATTTTCTCCCAAATCTGTAGAAGCAGAGAGCGTTCCAACTTCTGGATTGAATCTGCGGAGTTATAAGGGACTAGCAACCTTTTCCCCTAGAATATCCCATACATGTTCGATTGGGTTTGTATCTGGGAAATATGCTGGACAATCCATTTAAAGAATTTTTCGACAAAAAATGAATTGGTC
Organism: Cheiracanthium punctorium; assembly: GCA_038373885.1. Classification (NCBI taxonomy): domain Eukaryota; kingdom Metazoa; phylum Arthropoda; class Arachnida; order Araneae; family Cheiracanthiidae; genus Cheiracanthium; species Cheiracanthium punctorium. The sequence continues at coordinate 309,038 of JAWZYV010000202.1, forward strand.
CAATGGCTGAGAGCACGATGTAGCCAAGCCTTATCCATAAAAATTATTTCATGACCAAATTCCTAAAATATAATGGACCACAATACGTCTCGGGGACTCATCTCTGTATTATTGAGCCGTTAGTACTCTATTCAAAATAATATACAGGTCTAAAGATGCTGTTTCAGTAAGTAAAGTTCATAGTATCATAGAGCAGGTTTTTCTGGGCGTAAATACCGATCCCCATTTAGTGCTGTTGCAGGTGTAAGACCCTGTGCCCAAGATCTAAAAGTTTCCATAACAGCGCACATTTTTGTTCTACAAATACTTTTGAATTGTATTAAGCGGATGATATTACGATTAACATTACAAGTTTACTTCCAAAGACTTTTAAAGAATTTTCATGATAAAAATCTAAAAAGGAAAGGCTGATTAGCCTGAAATGAAAATGATAGGCATTTTAAAATAATGTACAAAGTTACACAGTTACTCAAAAATCTCTTAAATAGAAAGATAAATGACAGGTACTCAAAGGAAGCGTGTGTGGAACTTACTTGGACAGTCTAACTTCTAATTAAATTTGCTCTCCGTCAGTTTTCTGCAGTTTAAATAGGAATTTTGCTTTGAGAAAGTCGAATAATGGGAAACGTACTGGAATCTCACTAGTAATGACACCTGACGCCGCAGTCAATAAAATTCAAGGGAATGTCTAAGATTCCGAAGGTTTTGTACTACATATTCTATCGCAAAAAAAAGCTTAAATCCCCCCCACCACCCATCCACCCACTCATAAAACAAAGAAAAAAAAAATTCCATGAAACTAAACTGCACAAAATTGCAAGTTGCATTTTTATAATACATTTGAAATTATTAATGCAATAAAATATAGTAAATATTTTCTCTTAATGTGCTGATGTATTTCATTCTATTCTATGGAGATCATATGCGATTTCTTAATAATTAAACATCGATCTCTTTTTCAAATTAGAAAGTGCAATGCATTTTAATGCATAATATTAGCCTGGTTTTGGTATCGTTACTTTTGTTTTACTTCTGAGCTGGTCAGACTTCTTAAGAAAAAGAAATTTCTCTGAGGATTATCTTGGCATTTATTCCGATTGCTTTACGAGATAGACTTAAGTGGAGTGTCTTTTATGTTCACGGAGTCATTGTTATTTTTATCGTATTAATTTTGTATGTTTTTCTTATAGTTTTTAGCGAAGTACTTTTTGTTTGATATGTTTCTTTTGAAGAATTAGAAAAAGATTTTAATTTTTTTTTAAATTTATGCGTGTGGATTACGCAAAGCTTTAAAGCATGTTTTTGTCTTTCTCTATTTTTCTCTTAGTACAATAAGAAGCTTTTAGTTTCCATTTTGTCTGTTATTTTTTAAATTTATTATAGAAAAAAATACTTACATTTTGAAATTTTGAATTCTCTATTTCAGAATAAAGACTATAAGATAATGTTGTTGCATTCATGCTTATTTCAAATAAGCTACAATTTAGTTTTCTTTAAATATGTTACAAGAAACACTCTCTACTTAATTGAGCTAAATCTGCATTTTTTTCTTAGAGAGTAAGTCTAAATATTTGCTATTCACTGTGCTTAAAATTCACGAATAGTTTTTAATTAACCATAGGCAATTCCGTACTAGAATGATTATGTGTCTCTAACATTCTAAGAAGGTGATCGGAATCAGTTTGCGTCATTCCTTACATTTAAAAACATCTTAAACATGGAATATTTATATGGCTTATTTTAATCTTCATTGTGTTATACTGCTACACAATGCATAATTTCATCTACAAACTGAGAGATTTTTCTCGAGCCAAAATTATCTTTGAATCTATTTTTTAATAGTTGTAAAAACCAGAATTTTTTTCAGCTTGCACCTATCGCAAATTTCATTTTGGCCTTCATAGGGTTGTTATTCTATGAATAGTAGGCTTTCTTGATTGATATACGCTCAGGAAAAGCTCTATTTCGACATTCTGGCTTGAAAAACTGAACAACTTTTAGAATGCGCATGCTCAAAAAAGAAACCAAACATGTCCTGCATTCAACCGCCAAGTTCCAAATGAACCTTGCCAACAGTTAGTTATCAAAGATCTTTTTTCATAAAGCTAAACAATGTCAGCCTGTAAGATTGTCATCGAGAATAGTGTCATAAGATTGTGCGTCCTTTTGACGGATTTTGTGTCTTCATTTTTATAATAGCTTAATTTGTTTATTTGTTTATTCGTACATGGTCATTTTGATTACAGACTGGACCAGGATGACAGTCTGAGTCCAGACTTGAAATATTCAGTCATATACATCTCTAATACGCGTATGCTAAATCTGTGTCTCTCGGCGATCGCTATCAGTTTCCAGGGGATGGCAGTATTCAGAAGTCGCCAAACTTCTGATGAGGATCTAAACTGTCGTCAGAAACCTACAGTAAGATTAAAAAGGTCGCTTATTAAGAATCATTATGCTAAAATTTGAAAATAAATAAAGGGAATTCTCTTGAAATTAAATTAAAAATTTTTCGATTAATCGTAATATCGAGATATGAAATAGATAAAATATCGATTTTTGAAATTCTAATTTCGTCCGTCCACCCCTAGCTACGACTGCACACAGATGCAAAAATCGAAAATGTTTTATCAATTGTTCGATGGAAGCGAGATGATGTGCGCGAAAGAGACACGATTTTTCGTACTAAACTTTAAATAAATAAAAAACTATTAAAAATATTCCCCAAAAATAAACTGTACTCAGTGTGATCAAAGTTATGTGTGTATTCGAAATTTGAGACCGATCGGACCATAGAAAATGGGTTAAAATTTGTATACAAATTTTGAACTGGAACGAATTAATAACAGAGCAGGATAATGAGAACTTGGAAAAAACTCAGTTAGTATGCGATACACTATCTGGCCAAAAGTATCCGGACATCCCCTAAAAAAGTGATTCTGGCGTGCGACGCAATTTGATGTGTAATCGAAAGCTATAGAAATTTTGGTAGGGGTTTGTCATGTTGTACGTATGCGTTTGTAAAGCAAACTCACTAAGTCAAAGGAGCTTAGTGAGTTCGATCTTAGCAGTATAGTGGGATGCCACCTTTGTGGGAAATTAATTCGTGAGATTATGGACATTCTACAGAAGCCTAAATTCACTGAGAGTTATGTAATCGTGAAGTGGAAACATCGAGGCAGTGAAACTGCAGAAAAACGTAGTGGTAGGCCAAAAAAACTTAGTGAACGCAGCCGCAGAACTCTGAAAAAGTTAGTGAAAAACAATGGGAAGTCTTCGTTGGTGGAAATTTCCCAGAAGTTCCAAAGTTCATCAGGCGTTAGTGTTAGCAGCAGGACTGTTCGTCGAGAGTTAAACAACTTGGGATTCCATAGTCGTGCAGCCGCTCACAAGCCCAACATCACTGCACAGAATGCGAAGCATCGATTGCAGTGGTGCAGAGCTCACCATCATTCGACTGTGGACATGTGGAAAACTGTTCCTTGGAGTGGTGAATCTCGCTTCACAGTCTGGCAAACGGATGGACGCATCTGGGTTTGGCGGATGCCCGGCGAATGTTTTGTGCGTGGCTGCATGGTGACGACTGTTAAGTTTGGGGGTGGCAGTGTAATGGTGTGGGGGTGTTTCTCGTGGTTTGGCTAGGGTCCGTTAGTTCTTGTGGGTGGAAACAAGAACTCTGCGATGTAGTTGGACATTCTGGACAAAGCTGCACTCCCAACTCTATGGCAATATTTCGGGGAAAGACCCATTTCTCTTCCTGCAGGATAACTGCTCCATTCACACATCGAGGCTTGCACAGACGTGGTTTGACGAAATGGGTGTTCAAAAACTGGACTGGCCTTCTCAGAGCCCCGATCTAAATCGCATAGAACGTCTTATAGACGAATAAGAGAGCATATTACGTAGCCAGCCAAATCGACCGTCCTCACTGCAAGCACTCACTTCAGCTGTGATGGACGATTAAAAGCCAATTCCTATGGCCACCTATCAAAAACTGGTGGAAAGTCTTCCCAGATGCTGCCATCGATACAAAAGGGGTACCAAGATCATATTAATATGTGCCTTAGGTCGCTCTAAGTCCATACCACTGGGTGTCCGGATACTTTTGGCCAGCTAGTGTATTAGTGCCATCTTCCACGTCTGATTTCGGAGAGTAAGAAAATATCTAAAATTTCGTCAATAAACTTTTTGTTTTTGTTTCGTCATATTACGCAGTCCACATCATGGTTAACAGTTATTACTGCAGTTGTCGGTTTAAAAAATAACTAATTTCATGATTCCAAAATTTTAAAAACACTTCATTTGACAAATTTATAACTCTGTTTAAGAAATGCATATTAAAAGTATCCTTTTCAAGTTCATTATCACATCAATAAACTGCAGAAGGACATTTATTTAATCAAGGTAAATAACAAGGTATATTAATTTATTGGATACTTTTTTCTGCAACTATTCTCAAGCAAGTGTAAACTCGAATAAAAGTTCTATTCAAGAACATCCCTAACTATTGAATTAAGGTAATTGAATTATCAAATATTTTATTTTGAGTAAACATACGACAAAAGAGAATTTTTTGTTTCCGTTATTGGAAAGAACGGGATATATCTGGAAATAAAACCTTGAGCTTTTTCCTTTAAATGTGAGATATATTGGTTTTTCCGTTGAAATGCCGAAACAGAATAAAACATAAACTTTTTATAATTTAATAGCATTTTTGCATGATGTCGTCAATACATATATTTCTTTTTTAAATGACTTTAAGAACGTGAATGTACATGTACAGGGTGTCCCGAAAACGTGGTTACGTGCTTTAATTCTTTATCTATTAGAGATAAGTGACCCATATAAAGTGAAAAAATGTTCAATAACCGGTAGGAAAAAATACTACATTAAGAAAAAATTTATCTCGCTAATTTTTTAGAAAGTGACACTTTTTAAATTTGTACGCGATCTTGTACAAAACAATTCAAAATTTAGTAAAATCTGCCCCTTACACTAGTGAGGTGATATACAAATTTCGGTCTTATAATAAAACATCTCAAGGATATCTATTAGCACAGATGATCGAGGGCTATACATGAATTTGAATATTTATTGCTAGATTGGGGGCAAAAAATATATTCACTCAAAAAAGCCTTAGGCCGTTCGATGAAAATTACGGCAAAAGTATTTTGTGAAGCTGAACTTCCTTTGCATTTTTATTATGAGCGATTATTTATTGTTCGACAAAGAAAGCAACTCTTTATATGCAAGTGTTCCGAAAGATGGTAACACGCTTTAATTCTTTAACCATTAGAGATAAGTGGGCAATGTAAAAAAGGAATCTTCAATGGAAGGTAGGAAAAAAGACTGTTGAAAGTTAACTAGAAAGTTTTTCTATTGCAATTTTTAAATTTATATTAAATATTTTTACAATTAAAAGATTTAAGAATTGCATTAGTGTCACCCTGTTACTATGATCATCTAAAACTACATTTTACTCTGAATATCGCTTTAATTATTTATCTAGAAATAAGCGAAAACCTGGTTATCTAGAAATAAGTGCCAATTGAAGAAAAAAAAATCTTAAAGTAGTATTTTTCTACGTTATTTTGAAGAAAATTCTTCTTGTTAAATTTCAAAAAGTGACATTTTTTAAAAACTTGTATGCACCCCCCCTCCCAGAACAAAGAATTCCGAGTTAGTAATAGTAATATGTTCACCGAGCACCAATGAGGTGGTGTACAGTGTTTAAGAATTATATCCTAAAAAGTGTCAGAGATAAGAAGATAAGAAACCACACTTTTCAATGACCTTTCAATGGCTGACAAAAGGGAAAAAATCACGTCATAATCGAGTTTCAAGGGTCGTACAGAATTTCGACAGGCAATATATTTTTGCCCTCTTTTAATAAACGTTTATATTTAAATTCTTGCACAGCCGGTGACCCTCTTTATTTATAGATATCTGTGAGACGTTTTACGAAGATAGGCCGAAATTTGCACATCACCTCATTAGTCTATAGAGCAAGTTTTACTAATTTGCGATTTTGAAAAGTGTTATTTTTTGAAAATGAACGAGAAGAATTCTTTCTTAACTTGTCTTTTTCCAAACATTTCTTTTCCATTGCCCACATATCGCTAATGGATAAAGAATGAAAGCATCTTTTTGAGATACACTGTATATGTTTTCTTTTCTCTTTATCAGAATATGAATAGAATGAACTGCTTGATAGTAGAAAAATATACTCTTTGGGAGTTAAATTTTTACTCCGGGGTATCTTTACAAAGCGTGCAAGAAAACCCAAAAACATTTAGGCTTGCATGAATCATTTTGTTAATCCAAAGAGTTACCGTACATTATATATAAACAAAATTTATCTTCATTTCCTTTGGCGCCAGGGGATTAATTCCGTATCTGTTTTCTTAACGTAGTTTATAATATCGATTTCTTTCTCCGACAAAAAGAGCTGAAGTACTAATACCTTATTTGCATGATAAGATAAAGCGCATACACCGCAGAAACTGCCTATCCAGATTTTACTTCATTTAAAGAAGATAAATTAAAGAAAGCTATAATAAGTTTAAAATAGAGAATTCACATGTTAAATTATTCATCTGATCCGTTTCCTGTAAGTGGAAATTCATTAATTCTGTTCATTTCAAAGCCAAAAGGGTAGATTAGAAAATTACCTTGTAATTCTAGTTTTATTTAGCGTAAAGAGAAAACAGAAAGAAAGAAAAGATAAAACTGTATTCATCTAGCATCAGTAAATCCTCGCAGTAGATGTCTTCCAATGAAATCTTACATCTACAAAGGTGAGATACTGCAGAATACATCAATTAGCCTAAAACTGAAATGCTAAAAGTTTCGTATTTTTTATTTAATATCAGCCGAGTATACATTAAAGTTTTCTGCATTTTCCAGTATACTTATTCAATATAAAAGTTAGGATAAACAGGCTCTGCTGTTAATCATTCTGATACATGAATGCTGCCCCACGATGGCCGAGTGGATAAGATAAGATACTGAACATGGTAGACGGCTGAAATGGGAAGGTCCCTCGTTCGGGCCCTCCACGCGACTGTCGATCTAACAGTCTGGAATTTTGGCCAGTTTTCTCCACATGTAACGTGAATACGTGTTAGAACTGCTCAACCCTTTAACGTGCAGTGTTCCCTCTCTGGGAAAACCAAACTCTGACGTCTAGACTGTTACCAGTCACGAAGAATAGATTTGATTTCTATAAAAATAGTTGCGCGTGACATAGCTCCACGAGCATCCTTTACTTTTTAGCACGTCATTTCCCGTAAAAAAATGGTCACGATTATTTTTAACAGGACTGACATCTGCTGAAAAATGGAAGAATGCGAGAACAGCTGCATATATTGCCCAATGCTGAAAAAAGGGCAGCCGTTGCTATCGCTCGACTTAACTACCAGCAAGATGGCGGATGATCGAGTCGTTCACCGCGTGCCACAGATGTAGAGACCCTTTTTTGACGACAGCTGGCTGTGTTTTTTCAGTATAGGGAAAGGGTTGTGCCTCAAAGGGTTAAAGCAGCAGTGGGTTTTTACTAGGGGGGAGGGGCAGGTCAGGATCCACATTTTAGTGAGTAGACAAATTTGAAAGATCTGCAATTGTTTTATATCCTGGGCTGCCCTTATGACAGGCAGCTGTGCCGCACAGCCAGCTGTCGTCAAAAAAGGGTCTCTAGATCTGTGTCACGCGATGAACGTTTCGATCATCCGCCATCTTGCTGGTAGTTAAGTCGAGCAATGGCAGCGGCTGCCCTTTTTTCAGCATTGCGAAAGGGTTGCGCCTCAAAGGGTTAAAAAGTCTTCCGAACAAGGCACTACCCCACCCCTCCCCCGTAGGCAGATGCCCCTTGTGTGGGCTTGCCATAACACAACACAAACGAACAAATACAAGATACTTAAATGTTTTAAACTTGGGTGCCCATATGATTACTTCCAGGGGAAGGGAGGCTTGTTCCATTTGTTAGAGAGATCACATCTTAAGCATTCAAATATTTAGTACTGAAATATTGCCAAAATTTCGGTATGTTATAAAAATGTTCTCTATACCTACATCCAGTAAAGGTCGTCCAGGTTGCTCACAGTTACACTTGCTCTATTTAGTGACGTCATAACAAAGTGATGTGATAAGCAAGTTTTTGTTCTATAGACGAGTGTATGAACCGAACCGAACAGAATATTTCGACTATATAATAGAGTTATCACTATAAATATACTATATTAACTTACCTTTCTTCCCTTAGATGAACAAGAATACAAATAGCAATCTGTTTGAATATGTCTAAAAAAAAAAAAAATAAGCAGTAATCAAACATTAAAAGTACTTTTTCGATATTCTCTGTACAATACGTATACGCGTGTGTATCAAAAAGGAAAAATAAACTCGCAAACACAAATTAAACACTATCAAAAAAGCAAAGCCTCGACAAAAGGAGATTGCCATAGTAATTCTCCATAGTTTTAATAAAAGTCGTATTTAAGACTCCAACAAGGAATTAGATATCTTTCAAAACCAAAAGGGGAAGAGGCGTTTCATTTTTTAATTGAGTTAAAAAGACGTTCATTAACACCCACTTTCTCGGTCTACTGCATGCGCAGAAGACGAGCACGCTTTTATGGGCAATAGGATGCGCTACCGTGAAAGATTGTTTTTGTTAATTAGAAAACAGGCAGTGTGTTAATGAATCCTATTTTCTTTACATGCACGTAAGAATGCAGAAGACGAATGTTCATAATCGTTTCCTAATAAGTAATTCCAAAGCAGTTTGATTAAACATATTAACTTACTGTGATTATTTTCTTTTTCAGTTAATTCATTTGCCTTCATTAGCTGTGCGAAAATACATCAACGCTTTCCCCTTACCGAGTAATGTTATATGCAATAACCTAGTTACTCCAGAGAAGTCACTTGCGATTTGAATCAATGGGGTAAATATTTTAATTCGGGTAGAAAGTAAATATTAATATTCGTCTTAAATTGAATTTTATGGTAACCACAAAGCATCAAGGTTGTCCCCAGATATTTATATCCCCATTTTTGGATTAAAATACTCCTAGGAATGAAGATGTATTTTCATTCAATTCTCCGATGTTGAGCGTTAGCTAAAATAATCGAAATGGATGCTCTCTGAAAATGAAAATAAATAGGCTGCAAATGAAAAGCGTCTAATAGTAGCGTGTGCATTCAGAAATAATTCCAGTGATAATAGAGTAGTAGGTAAGGGTAAAGAGTGTTAAAATCAGGGGGAGGTTCTACCTTTTTCGAATGGAATTTAAATTTTAAAATTTTCTTACTCGTCATTTTTCTGATCATGATCTGTATAACTAAAACAGTTTTCAACGGTGTTCTCCAGATCTTTAAAAAAAGTTGTACTTAATAATCTGATTTAAGTAATTTATCTGAGTGTAACCAAGCACACATTTTTTTCTAAGAGCCACGTCTTAGAAACAAATGTGTACTTTAAATACCCAATGAACTATTTTCTCTTACATTTTTTTTAGATTACTTTCTCTTATGGTAGGAGTGCTTCTGTATCTTTTCAAAGTTAAATAAGACAATATGTTAATACACATTTTTTTCTTGTTGCTATGATTGCATCGGTCTCTCTCTCTTCTCTCTGTATATATTTTAAGTTGATTACATTGTATTTTTTATTCCATATCTCATCAAGTCAGAAGAAATTGAAGTTAATAAACAGAACTTTTCAGTAGAATCCTATTTATACTGTGTTTCTCAACAAAACTTTGCCTCCATAGGGATTGATTCTCGCACATGCATCATTGATAAACTGTCTATCTTTAGGGGAAAAAATTGTCCATTGTTAAATGCCAATTAAATTCATTAGTTAAATGAAATTTTTTCACTATGAAAATTTCAAACTTTTCATGCTTCTTTTTCGTTTTCTTTGCGGTCAGTAAAATCCATCATGTAAGCATATTTAAAAGAAATGGTGCATGTGACTATCAGACTTATTAATTAATATTCCCATGATGAAAAAAAAATAGAAAAACTGATGAAAAGTGCAACAGCGCGATAAACGAAGGACGGCACTACATCTCTTTTACTTCATACAAGGAAGTAAAAATGAAGACATTTTACCGTCGGACAATATGCGAGACGAGCCCAGATTTGCAGCTGCGATACGAGACCCAAGGAGTGTGAAACGAGACTTCGATGTGAAAGAGCGGTACCAGACTTTTACGGAATACAATTAACCACTTTTTGTAAGCAGTAATTTTCTACTTAGAGTGTAGCAAAATTTCTCAGTTTATCGTGGGAGGTGGTTACTATACTGGAAAAACATTTTTTAAAAACTGTTTACAAAAAGTGGTTATTATATTCCGTTAAAGTTGGTAGTTATAAGTACTATGAAAGTCCGTACACGTGTACGTCAAAACCGGCTTGAAGGGTTAATCACCTAGTTAAACTTGCCCGATGACAACCCTAATAACACCATGACCTTTTGTGGCCTTAAAATAAAGTTGCAAATCAGTCATATATGTATCCCACAGATTCACTACAACGTTACCATATGGTCAGCGTACAGTCCTTATGTTAATGTCTGTGAGGTCATAATGTGACCCTCTCACGTGGTAGTCCCAATGGTGGTGATGATGCATGTCGTTGTGACTCTTTAGTAACACCACAGATTAGTTGCAGCCAAGGATGTGTTTACGTTGTGACGTTACAGTGCAATCCCTGTACCACTTCAAATTGAAATGTGATGGCACACTTAAATTGCAATGGCGACTGCAACCACGCCTTGGTTTCGCAAACCGCCAGAGAAAAATATCGATTTTATGGTACTGCCATCTGCCGTAAAGTCTGAAACCACTTCTGGATACCAGCAACTTATGAAACCGACCTTTAAGCTCAAACAAGGGATATCGGGTCAAGAGGCTAGCGTCGAAGCGACGATATTATTGTGAACTTCCCCACTGTCACAGTGACGTCACTGTGAACCCACCTTGACGGTCGAATGTTCTTGCGTGGTATTGCCACGCCGTGGCATCGCCTTAAAATCACGGTGTGAATTACTGAAATAAAAGTTGTGAATTTCTGATAACATTGTGAGTACAGCATGTCAAGCGATCCGTCATGGTGACGTTGCTGTGAAGTCCCAAGCCAACAGCCCATCCATGAGTAAGTCACACTGTGATTGCTAGTTAGCGTCGCTTATTGGTCAAAAGGGGACTGCCCACCTGCACATTTGGATGTAAACGTGATTTCCTTGCTATTAGAGTACTACTACAAAAAGCTTAAGGAATGAAGAGCTTTGATAAATGAAATTTTAGCGGCTCACTTTATAAAGAGAAAAAATACAATAATCAATAAATTAAGATATAAATTAAACTTTTGGATTTTTTTTCTCAAAAATTGTTTTCTTGGAGTCAGAGAAATTTTATTTACTTATTAAAATGAGCTGCACGCTTAAACCAAACGAGCGAATTTTCGATCCTTTTGGTAGTGGAAAGGGAGATACTCATTTTTGGAGAGTTTTTTAATCTTTCGCTGAGTGAAAGAGTAAAAATGGGCAGGAAAAGAACCGGTGTTTCAGGAAAAAGGAGCAGAAACAGGCTTCTTGTGGTATAACGTTACAATATGAGCGAAGTAGCCAGGATATCCTGTCGCTCTTTTTTGAGGTGCTCACTTTGGAAAATAACGCTCCCTTAAATTAAACGTGATCACCTTTTCTGCAATTAAGAAACTATATTTATTCGAAGCTTGATACATTAGACAGAGGTACACATTGACAAGTTCACAAATTTCAGTAATTTGTTTTCTTTAAAATTAATTTTTTTTTTAAGTCTCCAATTTTCTTATAACGAGACTTCATTGTAGTTCTCGTTATCATTGTCGAAACTACTAGTTAAAATAAACAATTGAATCAAAAATAGTAAAATAAATAAAACGGTCGTTGTGACGTAACTTTAGAGTTGCAGGAATCAGCAGTTACATTATGACTTGAAAGCGATATGTTGACCGCCTACTGAGTGCCTGCATAATAGAATACCCAATACCTTCGTGCCCTTGTAGTGGTGAATTCCTAATCGGCAAGTCCCCGCGCCCGTTATTATAAAAAAAAAAAAAAAAAAAAAAAATGTCTTTTCCGTGACACTCCTCTAACCACTGCAATCCTGTGTGAGGTCCTAGTGATTCTTCTGTGATCATCTGTGCTATTAGGGAATGTATTCGATAGTGCTTTAATTATTCTCCTTCATAATAAGACCATTCAATATATTTTATTTCCTTTCATGTGTTCAGTTTACTTTGAAAGTAAATATGCATATGATCATAAACTTAAAACAGATACATGCAATTAGCCTCTTCATCGTATTAAAAGACATTTAAATCGATATAAATATGAATACAGAAAATATAATAAGATCAAAGCGCGATTACATTTTAAACAAAGGTATCTAGATTTAACATTTATGAAACAAAAACTAATTATTAACGCACCCTGAGCCAGCCTTACGCGGCCGACTGGCACAAAATAATAAACAAAAGCAATTGCATGTCGCCTTCAACTTAGATTGTTACAATATAAAAAAAATAGTTTATTCGTTAAAAATGAAATATAAATAAAATGTTCTAGCATTTATTACTTAATTAAAACCTTTGTATTATATTAATGACAAAAAGATAACAGATATGTCTTGACCATAACAAAGAAAGATAAGCATTTAAAATATGTTTTATTTTACAACTGCTTTTTTAATTAAAAATTTGCATTGTTTACAGTTATTTGTAAGCTTTTTAAATTCGGTGAAGCGTTTCATATTCAGTTTCCCAGGATTATTGATTCTGCTCGCACTGAACACAAAGTAGTACATTTCTGGGCACCGTAGATATTCTGACTATGGAAGGAAGCGCTTTATAAAATAGCGTGTTTTAGGTAAACTTTTCATGTATGATGACACTCATTCGTAAACAGATTCTTTTATTTTGTAAGATTATTTTTAACCCTTTCAAAAGCGCTCTCACTCTATCCCAAAAACTTAACAGCAAAGTCAAAAATTCCTGACCTCAGTTTTAAGCTATCTGTAGCATGTTTCATAATCAGAGCCTAAAATAAACGTAACAACATACACGTCGATGATCACTAGGATGAACATAACTAATCTATTTAACAAAAGTACACTATACTGAACATAAATTAAAACAAATTAAAACTTAACGAATTTAAAAGTAAGAATGTGTTCATCAAGCTGCACATCTTATATATCACAATCCAGGGTTATTTGCACTTATTAACTGATAGATCTGTTCCAGAAACCATGGAGTGTCAACTGCAGGCAAATTAAAATGCGGATGATGTCGGGAAAGAAATGCATAAAGTTTAATTGTAATTTTAGTGTATTTTCTGAAAAATATTATTTATAACGAATAATATAACGAAAAATATTATAAACGAAAAATAAATTAACGAAATATAACGAAAAATATTATAAACGAAAAATAAATTAACGAAATATTTATAAATAACGAAAAATATTATTTATCATCGAACTCGAGCGAGTGGAGGTATCAGCATTATCTAACATAAGTATGGGAGTCTGTGATAAATATGACTTTTCTCAGCATCCTTGTACAGATTCGGCATTCGTTGCAGAAAGTGGACTGGCTGGCTTATGTTTCATTATTTTTTAATGGGTGTCATAAATTCATATTTAGAGTACAGACAACCCAGCAAACACACACAGGTTCTCTGAACGTCTATTAACGTTCTGAAAACGTCTTCTGGACGTTAATAGGCGTTCAGAGAATCTGTGTGTGTTTGCTGGGAAGATGCAAATTTGACTGGCATTCATACAAAAAAGCAAATGGATTTATTGGATTTTACATTATACATTGCAGAGGCTATGACGTTTGGAAGAAACGAACTCTAACTAAAGTGTAAATTAGAAGGATGCAACCTTAAATTAAAAAGTTTTTCATGGACAAATTTCTTTAAATAATTTCACACTAAACATATGCCCATGTAACAAATTTTACATGTAGTATATTTGAATAAACCCCCTTCAGGTTTATTTATGTAATAGTTATTTAATTGTTTTTAAATTATAGTTTCATTCATTTTGCTAGTTGCATACCTGCCGACTTTTCCGGATTTTCCGGAAGATTTTCCACGACTAATTTTTATTTAGTAATTTAAGCTTAAAATAAGTCCAAATTTTTAATGTGAAATAAAACTCTTTAAAGGTAGTGGTGGAAAATCTGCAAGAGTTGGCAGCTATGCAGTTGTACTAATAACAGAACATATGGAGAAGTCAAAATGTTCTTCAAAAGCTCCTATCAATAGTACACATTGTAATTATTAAACTGTTGGTCTAATTTCAATAAAGCTTGATGCAAACCATTTGAAATGAGTTAAATAAGTAATTAAATAACAAAATTAATTTCCTAACTATAAACGAAATTCGGACTTCTTAAAGGGTTAAACAGAACCGTCAATGACAAAAGCAGCGATTGCAATTTAACTCAGTATACAGTGTGCCCTACCTAAATAAAGCGACCTTGATTGTGTGCCGTAACTTGATGCGAAACAGTCGAATAAGAACGAAACAAATACAAAGTAAACAACACGTATACAAAGAAATACGTGTTTACAACGGGAAAAACTCAATCCCTGCTCCACATGGGCAGGAATAAAAAATAAATGTGTAAAAAAAAAAGTGGGAGAAAAGTGTCCTATCCGAAATAAAGCCAGTACTGATAATAGCCAATATATTCACCATGTTTACATATGAATTTAAATCGTCGATGTGGCATGTCATTTACCAATCCTTAAAGGACGGTATCTTCAGTATTATCACAGTATTATGTTCAATGATGGAGGCCTTCAATTCTGCCGCAGACTGAAACTGTTTGACATTTGCATATCCATCCCTACTGAGGATGCCCGAAGAACGAAAGCATTTACTTGGAGATTAAGATCAAGAGAAAAGGGCAGAAAATTTCATGATGAACAACTCATCGTCTAAAAACCATTAACAGAATTTTGCAACGTGAATGGGTCGTTGTCTTGTTGGAAAATCGAACTTCAGCCACCAATTCTCCCAGCAAATGGAAGTAGATGGGTTTCTAGCATTTTTTCGTAATCGGTAGCTTACCAAAATATATGGCTCGAGGGAAACGCCAAGTTTACCACCAAGTAAAGCCTCTCCACACTGTATAATGAGCCTATATCTTCTTGCCTTTTGGAGAATATCTCATCGTATCATGTCAATAGAATGCAGCGTCGCCTGGGCCATCCAAATTGTTAATTTTTTTTCCATCTGAGACCATAACACGATACACTGATCCATCCGGGTTTGATGATATTTAGCCTAATCTACTTTGGTTTTGGATAGAGTTCAAGAGCTCTGTTGTTTTTTCACCAAAAGACAAGAAGATGGACGATCTATATATACAGTGTGAGGAGGCTTTACCTGGTGGTAAACTTAACTTGTTTTATTCTTCAGATCATAGGAAAGCTACTAATTACCAATAAATACTAGAAACCCATTTACTGCCATTTACAGGGAGAATTGATGCCCGAGGTTTGATTTTCCATCAAAGGCATTCACATTGAAAAATCCTCTTGGAAATGGTTTTTAGATCATGGGTTCTACATTATGAAATGTCCTTCCCTTTTTTCTTGATCACAATCCTCAAGAAAATTCGTGGGGTGTCCTCAATAGGGATAGTTATACAAATGTCAGGCAGTTTCAGTCTGTGGCAGAACTGACGGCCACAAACATTGAACACTGTGATAGTATTGATGTTACCGTCCTCCAAGGATTGGTAAATCATATGCCACATCTACTATTCAAAGTCATATGTAATCATGGTGACTATATTGACTATTAACAATACTGGCTTTATTTCGACGGGAAACTTTTCTCCCACTTTTTTTACGCATTTATTTTTTACTAGCTGAAGTACCCGTCCTTGACGGGTTAGTGAATGCAAATTTCCAAAAAGCAAGAACTTTCGTCAGCATTGAAGGAGTACACAGAATGGATGTAGTATGTTGCCAAAGTAAAGAAAGCGAAGTTATAATTTTTATGTATTGTTAAAATATTACAGGTTAGAGAGTAACTAAGTAATATCATTTCATTCGCTTTAGTCGTAATTATGTGATGCGTGAACGAATATTTACGAATATTGAAATAAGTTTCGCAAAATCTCAAAATATAATCAATATTTTTGAAAAATTGGAAGCCTAGAATTTAAGTTGAGTGACAACCTGTCATGTCACCCAATTTCGTTTCATTCCCTGCAGTCTTTATTTCGTGATGCTGGAACAAAATTTCAGTATTTTAAAACGATTTTCCCAAAATCTCAAAATGTAATCAAAATATTTTAAAAATTCAACGCCTATACATTAAGATTAGCAACTACCTATCATATCACCAAATTTCGTATCATTCGTATTAGTCGTTATTACGTGATGCTTGAAGAAATATAAACGTATTTTGAGAGAATTTTCACAAAATCTCAAAATCTAATAAAAATGTTTAAAAATTGGTCACCTATAGTTTATGTTGAGCAACCATCTATCATGTGACCAATTTTCATATCATTCGCTTTAGTCGTTATTACGTAATGCGTGAACAAAGATTCACTCAGTTTTAAACGATTTTCGCAAAATCTCGAAATCTGATCGATTTTTTTTAATTAGATGCTAATAGTTTAAGGTGAGTGACCACCTATCATGACACCCAATTTCATATCATTCGCTTCAGTCGTTTTTACGTGATGCTTGAACACAAATTTACGCAGTTTGAAACGATTTTCGCAAAATCTGAAAATCTAATCAAGATTTTTTAAAAATTCGACGCCTATGTTTTAAGTTGAGTGACCACCTATCATGACACCCAATTTCATATCATTCGCTCCAGTCGTTTTTACGTGATGCTTAAACATAAAAAGCGTCACGGACAGAATGACAGAACGACAGACAGACAAACTTTTTTTTGAGGGTCGCATCGGATTCCCGGGTGCTTGAAACGGATAGAAATCGCAAAATTTTTGAATTCCAAGAAATGTACAGACAAAAGTCTAATTTTATTTATATAGATTCCTGCCCAGGTGTAGTAGGGACTGAGTTTTTACTTAGATCTTAATATATTTGTTTCGTTCTTATTCGGCTGTTTCGCATCAAGTTATGGCACACAATCAAGGTGGTTTTGTTTAGGTGGGACACACTGTACTTCAAAATAATGAACTAGTAGATATGGAATACCAACGAAATTTTCACCATTCTTTCTTTATTTTTTCAAGGTTTCGCAACATTGCAGGTCCGCCATAGCTTCCAATTTCGTCGATTGGCTATAAAACACTTAGAAATGGTTAAATTAGCTGCTTGTATTATAGCGTTGGAGACAAATAGCCTAATCATTGCCACCGTTGACCATACACCGGATGATGACACAACAGTCCGTAAAACGAGACCCATACTCAGTGTCATATTCTAACCGATGAAGGGCACAGACTTGTGCCAGATAGTGGAACAAAAACGGGGAAACAATCACTTCTGTGAAAATCAGTTCCGACTCAAGTTACATCACGGACAAGGTGACGAGGAGAGCAGATGGCGAGATCTATGACATGAAAAGTTCGTGAAGGCTGGTGAAAGTGAAGAGGTTCTCCAATATTGAGAAGACAAGATATCATGTTCTTTCAACAACCGCTGCGCTTGCTTTATTCGAGAAGTGTCATAGTTACTCCGCCACAAAAATTGTGAGCGTTCAAATCCCCGAGTAAAATAAACGGTCCGGGGAGCTGAGTTACATGGTCAACGAGAATACTTTGATCACAATGTGGAATATATATGGTGCAAACAGAAATCAATATACGCATCTGCAAGAGCACAGCTACGACTTGAATTGAAGTGTTCAAGAAAAGAACAGTCCCGGGAAAGTTTTGAAAGGGCAGAAGGCACATGCCCAAAACATCATACTTCCGATTAACAATCTTGTAAAAACTTTTAGCAATATCTGCTAACTTCAGGGAAGTTTCCAGAATCACGATGCAAGCTAGATGGTAGGTAGTCAGTGAAGCCTTCAGATCAGAAAAATTGTTACGGAAATCGCGATAATTCAACGAGAGGAAAGTGGTCATTAAATCACAGATGAAGAAGGCGTGCATTGATGAAGATTGAAAGTGTCCGTAGGCTTTCCAGTGTCGTGATCTGAAAGAACAGAACTAGAAGATATGAGTTGCTAGTTGAAAGTGACCCTGCTTTCGGGTCACATTACGAGGTTTTTCCCCCTTACAAAAAGGCAAAGGCCTTTCTTAAGTGTGCATTTTTCTTTATTTTTTGTAAATTGGATTCGGTGTAGAAGGAACCCAAGTCGGGAACTTTTCATTTGTTTGAATTAGTTTTTGGTCTGGAAGAATTTTTGTAGCTTTGGTTTCATCAAGTTTATAGATACTATTAATGAAATCTGGTTTTTGCACCGATGGTATTTTTGTAATTTCGTTTTCCTTTGTTTTATGAGTACTATTGTTTTCAGTTTGTGCAGAGGCGTGGCATTTACAATAAATTCCGTAAAAATACGGAAAAAGTACTGGCAGCTGATACGCCAGTACTATTTCCGTATGTTTACGGAATTTAATTCTTGTAAACTCCAGTAGCAATTCTGTTCCAGAGAGGCGCTGACCCTTGATGTACGAAAATTGTCCTGTATTCAAATATAAACGGAGAATTTCCGTAAAATTTTACGGAAAGTTTCCAGTAGTTCCGTTATTTTTTTAGAGTGTAACTTTTCATGGAGGAACTACAGGATCGTATGAAGAACCAATGCTTGGAGTTCTTGGTTCAATTTTTTTACGCGCTCTCTACATGCTATATTATTGTCAGCTCTGCCAGTTTATTTTTTTTTTTCGAAGATCCCCTTTGGTCAGGATTGGGAGTGCGAGATGTGATCCTCCTTGCTATTTGCGCATTTTTCTGGTAAACTGCATGTTTCAGCGGAATAGACTGGCTACATATTACGGGCGCAAATCGCAGAACCACGACAAGCAGCTTTGAAGTGAGCAAAACGTTGTCATTGGAAGCAACAGACATGGTTTTGAACTGTCGGCCCTACGGCACACCGAATGCAGAACACCATAGCCACAACGAAGTTTCAGCGTTTTCGATGTCAGGGCAAGATGCTTCGTAGAAAGTACATTCCTATTACTATGAATAATGATTCGATGCACAGTAGACACTGAGCATGTAAGCGTAACGATCTTTTTCTGTGGTATGAAGATCAGCCTCTGGTATTGCCCTTCTCGAAGTATTACAATATGCATGTTAAGCTGTGGATATTCAATTTTATGAAACATTCTGAATTTCGACAAGCGCGCACCTTGGAAATCTCTTCTCCTCCTCTATGTAATTAACGACAGTCGATTCTCAGCCCTACCTTGAAGATGTAATAAAAGGGGCTCTTGTGGTTGGCTAAATAAAGTTTAGCCGGTTATAACAGGTCGACAACACAGTAGACAACCAGCGATTGTTAAGGCCTATTGGTAAGCTATCCACTGTTTTGGTGGTTAAATCGTCACAAACTGGACGGAAATAAAGCTAATGGGTTGCAATCGCTACCTTTACGAAGAGGTCGTTTTTGACAGTTTTTGCTATGAAATAATTGAAACTTTTTCAAAACACACACATAACAGGTACTTATTAGTCTGGTAAGTACTGATAAGTGCACCTGTTATGTGTATTTCTTTTAGAAAGTTTTAATTATTTCTTATTTAAAACAGTTTTGAGTGTTTTTGTTAGTTTTTGCTGCCTACAGATACATTTAGTGCTGACTGTACAAAGGAAAGAGACACTTTTACGAAAATATCTTCTCTGCATTTAATAATACAAATTCTCTGCATTTAATAATACAAAAAGTGTCCCATTTGCCCCTGCTCTCCCTTACAGGTGAAACAATATCGCAATCCATAATGAAAGGAAACAAATTTTGATTTCAGACAGCACCACCAATAGCAAATCCCAACAAGGAGGCGCAGAAATCAGCGTCAAGGCTAAGTTGGAACTACACCGTAGTATCAATCTCTACCCTTTACAAAATGACCAGTAGGTGTCTAGTTGTTCAGACCTAATTCATGGAAGAATACAAACTTAGCCGATTGGTACACACAGGACCTGCTTGTGCACCATCAGTTTGCCAGAAACGAGGTCTAATTTTTACCATCACTACGAGGGAGTCATATAAAGAAAGCATGTGTAAGAGAGGTGTAAGGAAAAAGGGAACTATAGTGCGTTTGCCGAGTCGAGAGAACGAAACTAAACAATTTCACTTGCAAACTGGCGAGGAGTAAACACCTGGCATTTTGCCAAAGCGCCAAACACAGTGTGAATTTCTCCTTTCTTCCATTTACGCTGCTTGGAATTTAAAAATGTTAAATTCGCCAAACTAGGGATTGATGCCAAAAATGTAATTCTTTTGGTAACCCGTTTGTTTACTTTCGTTCTCTCGTTTCCGCGAACAGACTATATTAAAGGATGCTGGATACGTCATGAATGTGACACCCGTGTTTACTTGAAGAAGATAAACCCCCTGAGAGGAGAAACATGCCGATAAAGAATGAAAAAGGAATCCATTTTAATGCTTATAAGTATTGCTTTAAATTTTTGTTACATTTTATTAAATTTATGAATAATGTGGCCATTTGCATTAATAAGATGTTTTAATGTACTTTATACATTAGTAAGATACATCAATAATATACACATTAATAAGACATTCAAGGAATACGCTCGTAGTATTTCTGAAACATATAATATGCATATGATTGACTTTCATTTACTCTAGTATATTTAACTGAAGCGAAGAAATACGTGTGTAACCAAAGCAGTTGAGAATACTGATAACGCAAAATAACTAGTAATTAGAAAATGCGGTGTTCTACAGCTAATTATTTCGTGTGGTGCCAGCGGGTCTTTCAGCTAGCACATATCAATAAGACCTCTACGAGTGGAGACTGTAGTCGTCTTGTTTTTGAAACACGTGACGCCTTTACGTTCCTTTAGGGTGTGGTTTAATTTATTAAAAGCCATAAGTTAATGGATGTGTTTTCATTTGTGCAAAAATTAGAAATATGTGGAAAAACTAAATAATACAAAATATTTTGAAAGCTGAAATTTTCACTTATATGAAGCACAATCAAATATCCCCTGAAAAAATAAAATATTTTCTAGACTAATAGGCAATTGTACAGTATTCTATGTACATTGCTTCACAATTTCACATAGACTGTATCTTTGAAACCACACACTTGCTTCACTTCTTTTCTAAGAAAGCAAAAAAAATCCACTGAAAGATATTTTTTTCTATAACTTTAACATATGAATTAATAATAATATTTTATTTCATTTTTTGCGTTGGCAGTTGAAAAAAAGTGTGTACTTAAAAAGTGTTTAGTTTTATTTTATTTCCGAAGAATATTGCTTTTTTCATTTTGAAGTTTATAGAAACCAGAATCTAAAACGGTAATGTTTTGTTTACTTACTGGAAAACTTGAAGCTCTCACTCTAATACTCAAGTTTGCGAATCAAGAATTATAAAGTTGATTCATGATTCGTCGACTCTACAGCATAATATTTTAGTAACTCATATCATCGACTCAGCTAATTGAACCTATAAAAATATTTACGTACAAGATTTATCAACGTGGCATTGATATAATTAATCAAAATTTAACTCTTTTTTTATCAGGTCACATAAAAAAGTACTTGTATATTAAGTAATTTTATTTTTAATTGGTTTAATGAGTAGTTCACCGCACGTAATTCTGGAAATAGGCTGACCTTTATATTCTATTGGATAATTAAGTTATTATTTGATTAAAAAATGTAGTAAATTTGTCATGTAATCAATATTTCTTGAGTGGGTGTATACATGAAATTTCAAAAGGGCTTGTACTCATGCCACGCCCCCTCAAAACCTCAAAACAATTTCTGCTCAGACTCGAGCAATATTTCTCATATTTTAAATTTAGTGATTTGTAATATATATTTAGCAAATAATAAAGTTATATTTTTTCTTTCATATTTATAAAAACTGGAAATGTTTGAGGCAACTCCTTATGATTCGTAAGCAACTTCGTATTTTACATCGGTCGTATCGAAATCCCACTTTATTTGAAAGTAGTATTTAATAATCATCAGTACCTTTAGCACAGAATCAGGAATACGATGGTTCGGTTCTGTGAAAACAGGTTGATTTCTAGAGTACCATTTAGAGGTAGATTTCAAATTGATTACCTCGACTTTAAATTTTAAATGGTTTGCATTCTACGACTCGTGAATAAAATATCATTTTTAAATTGTGAAATAAAAAAACTCGCAAGCTACACAAGAAAATACTCCTTAGAGAGCTTATCATAAGTAAAAAACATTTTTTACTTACGATTTTTTTTATAGAAGCTAAATGGTTAGTATATCTAGCATTAATTGTAATTATGTTGATGGCTTAGTATCCCATCCCCCCCCCCCTTCCTATAATCTCCGTGGTTTTGCCGGCTTTTCTTTTTTCCAAGTGGCAACATGCTTGTTTGTTGATCTTTTTCAGTTCCCTCTGT
The DNA here is from genome assembly GCA_038373885.1 of Cheiracanthium punctorium. Classification (NCBI taxonomy): domain Eukaryota; kingdom Metazoa; phylum Arthropoda; class Arachnida; order Araneae; family Cheiracanthiidae; genus Cheiracanthium; species Cheiracanthium punctorium. The sequence continues at coordinate 331,631 of JAWZYV010000202.1, forward strand.
TTTGTGAGACGAAGGGCTTTGACTGAGGAAGACTGAAAAAAATTTTCAGTCGAAATGATCCTATCTTCTAGTAACATTTTATGCGTGCTTTTTCACAAAGTTTATATTTATTTTAACACCAGTATTTTGAATGTTTTTTCCTCTGAACAAATCTCTGTTCGATTTTATTTTTATGCGTATTATCTTTCTGTGCTATCGAAACTAAGAAAATTTTTTTTTAATAGATGAGCGAATACAAGGTAGAAACATTCATTCCATTTAACGTATAGTATATGAAAATAGTTGCAACATTGTAAAAAAAAAGTAATATGAAAAAGCGAATGTTTCAAAATAAACTATACTTAATGCTGTCCTAGGTAAAATATACAGGGTGTTCCAAACACACAGGCCTGGGTTTTTATTCCTTAAATATTGATCATAGACATATATAAAACGTTAGAAATTTACGTAAAAAAAGGTAATGAATTGTATGGTAATTTTTATTAAAGATCAAATCTAAATGAATACAAAATTGAAATTTTCTTACGGCCCTCGTACGAAAAATTTTCCAGTCAGTATAATGTACTCCATACATTAAAAAGATCATTTACAAAACTTGGCCGTTTTATCGTAAAACGATCATAAACGAGATACGAAAATAAATACGTATATGCTGACTTAAAGCACTTTTCAATGGCTTTCGAAGGGGGAAAATCACATTAAAGGATCGCGTGTCAGGGTTCGTACACAAATACACAATACTTAGCTTTTATTGGTACTGTACAGCCCCTCGCCAATTTTGTTTATACATAACTCTGAGCCTTTTTAGGATGAAAGATTGAAACTTTGTCAATCACCTCATTAATGTATGGGGGCACGTTTTACTAATCGGAAATTATTTTGTGCGGGGACCGTTTAATCGATACATAAATTTTTGTTCCTTTTTCTACGTAACTTGATAATTTTTATATATGTCTATTATCAATATTTAAGGAATAAAAGCCTAGGTTAAAGTTTTTGACACACCCTGTATATAGTTACTCCTATGAATTCTGCTTACAGAATTAAAAAAATACCTGCTTCTAAAAGCTTTCTTAGTAGCACTTATAAATTGTAAACTAGGCTTAATAAACTTTCTGAAGTATTTTGCTACGTACATTAAATTGAAACGTGACGTGGCATCCTTCTTTATTCTGAAGTCTTTATGAATGCGAATAAATAAGATATAAGAATGTTTTGCGTCCTTAAACTTTTGTTTCCGAAAACATGGAGAACTGTACATGACTAGGCATAGTAAATAACCTACTCTAATCCCCCCCCCTCCCAAATATTGAAACATATATTACATAATTTCTTTTCTGGTAGAAGTTGAATTTTTTTAAAAGTTATTTATTAATCTCTAAATGAAAACTGCTTTTCTATGTTCTAACGAAAAAAAAGAAAAAAAATTGTTCTAGAAAATAAATAGAAATGCGGTTAAAAATTTGATTAGATAAACTTAAGAACATTACTGTCTTTTTCTTGTATTACCTTGTTCCGTGAACGATGAAGCGAGGAAATAGTTTCAAATCAAGATCATAGTTTAAATGTCTATTTAGTCATTAAAAAATAACATGGTGTGATATCGTTTGGATGAGCAGTTCCATAAAAGTGAACTCAGCAGAATCTAAAAGAAGCATAGGGGTGAGGGGGAGGGGCACAGTTGGACGATATATATTTTTCTACGATTCAAAAGCTCAAAAATTAGGGGGGGGGGAATCCATAATTTAGTTAACCACTATTGCAACACTGTGGAAACCAGTCACTGTCACAATTCATCTTTTAGGGAACTTGCAGCCATTTTTGTTTCTACTATCACTTTTGGAAAAACAGTTTAATTTGATGTTACTTTATTATTTTTAATTCATTAAACATTATTCAGCAACGAATTTTGCAACTCTTAAAAATGTGTTCCATTTTGATAACTATTTTTAAGTCTTGTCATTTGGAAAATGCTCTAATATAGTCTGTGCTGAATACCTTAAATTGAATTTAACTATAATAATAATGTGTTGTCATAATATAGCTGATTTTTTTATGTTCCTTATTCACTGTTCCACTGTGTCCCGCAAGGGGGCACACTGGGAAAATTTGTGTACCTTTTTGAAAATTTTTTTAACATAATAAAATATAAATTCTGAAAACAATTGTAATGAAAACTTAAAGTTATCAAAATATCGTTCTGTGTTTAATTTTTATTATTTATTAAAAGCGAAAGAATTATTACAAAAAAAGCGAAAAGTGTCCCCCTCTCCACTACACGAATTACATTTCATAAATTCCTACATATACTTGTGCACATTTTTATAAATTCAAACTCATTAAGACTGTCTTTTAAGGAAATAATCCTTTTCATAATATTAGCAATCTAATGTTATTTTATCGATAAGGTACGCATTAAATAAATTTCGAGTATTTTACTAAAACACTCCTCTTCGATTAGAATAATTCTTAATTTAACACTAAAAGACAAATATAAAAGATTGGTAGCGAATGTTTTCCTTCGACTTTAAATATATTCTTCTATGCAGTGTTGGATATGTATTTGCTTAAGAAAGTACATTTATAGTCTTATCAAAACAATACAACGCCTATTTAAAGAAAAACCTGCACCTTTCGGTTCATATTTGTTGGTACAGCATTATACATATAAAAAGGATTCAAGATCACATGAAAGTGATTGCAATTGCATTAAAATAAACCAATAATGACTGTTAAATGTAACGTTTATATAAAGAAGTTTTCTTCGAAAGTGAAAATCTTTTACTTCTCACCAAAATTAATTGAAAGTGAAAATACACGCTTATTATTCTTCAGTGCAACGTGTTTTCATTTTAAAATATCTATATAACCTAAGACTCCGTAAAAAATGTCTCATTTAATCAGTTGCAATAAAGTGAGAAACCGTGTTCAGGCTCCCTTATCTAATCTTTATTCCATTTCCTAATTGGATAGATTCATTACATTAAAGTGTTAAAATGAGCTACAATGTTTATATCTTTATCACTAATAGATGAATGATTATATTAATACTCACTTTAATTATCTTAAATACCTGTTTGTGAAATACTTACACATTAGTTCGTTTGTGGATTACGAATGAAAGAAAGTAATCGTTAAATTTATTTTAACTTCGTCTATTTTTGCTTTCATCCAATACTTGAATTTTATTTATAAATCAAGATTATCTTCTTTTACGATATGTTTTAAGTTGAACACTACTTTGGAAATTATATTTACAAACTAAATACATAAATATCAAAAACAATATAAATGACGTTTCTAAATGGGGGCCCAAAAATTTATCATAGACAGTTCAAATCATTTTCCCCCTACGTAACAATGCTGAATTCACTTTATTTTTAGGTTATCGTACATTTAATAAAAATAAACACAAAGAGAATGAGAAATTATCTATATATAATATATATAAACATATATAGGGTGTCCCAAAAGCTTTGACCTGAGCTTTTATTCCTTAAATAATAATCATAGACATATTTAATAGTTTTACAAAGTTGCGTAAAAGAAGATACGTAACTTTGTGGTATCTATTAAATATTTTCACAGATAAAAATCTAAATAAACACGAAATTTTAAATTTTTATACGTCCCCGTACAAAGAAAAATCCCAATTAGTAAAATGTGTTTTCAGTTTTTTATTGTAAAAAGTCTCATTATGAAAATAAATAAATGATGACCTAAACCACTTTTCAATGGCCCCACGAAGTAAAAAAAAAAAAAAATCACAGTGAAATGTTTCGTTTTAGGGTCTGTACACAAATTACGAAAGAAAACAGTGATTGCTTAAATAGATAATACTTTTGCTATGATTGGTACTGTATAACTTCTTACCAACTTTGTTTAAACATACCTCTGAATCTTTTTTTTATGAAAGGCTGAAATTTTGTACATCACCTAATTAATGTATGGGCACATTTTATTAATTAGGATTTTATTTTATTTGTTTATTTATTTGTACTAGGTCCTCGCAAGAACTTAAATTTTGTATTTATTTAGATTCAATCTCCGGATAATTTTAATCGATGGCTCGAAATTCTGCACCTTTACTTACGTAACTTTCTAATTTATTGTATAAGTTTATGATCAATGTTTAAGGAATAAAAATCGTTTTTAGGACATCCTGTCATAAATAGTTTACGTTTAATTTTCTAATCAGTATATACTTGTTTTGCAGCTGACACAGATAGATGTCACCCGACTCAACCATTCCGTTGTCCCGGGGACCATACAGTATGCATATCCATTCAGTACTTATGCGATGGGGCTCGAGATTGCACGGATGGCTATGATGAAGATCCTCGACTTTGCACTGCCGGTAATAAAATAAGATATTATTACTTTATTGTATGTGTGTTTCTTAGCTATTAAGTCTCAGTATTAGTGTCATACTTTTGTCACTCGTTTATCACAAGTAACTGTTTTAACCCTTTAACGCGCAGTGATCCCGCTCTGGGAACACCCAACTCTGACGTTTTGACTGTTGCCAGTCACCATGAATAGATTTGATTTCTATAAAAATAGTTGCGGGTGACGTAGCTCCACGAGAATCCTGTACTTTTTAGCACGTCATTTCCCGTAAAAAATTGTCACGATTATTTTTAACAGCACTGACATCTGCTGAAAAATGGAAGAATGCTAGAACAGCTGCATATATTGCCCAATGCTGAAAAAAGGGCAGCCGTTGCTATCGCTCGACTTAACTACCAGCAAGATGGCGGACGATCGAAACGTTCATCGCGTGACACAGATCTAGAGACCCTTTTTGGACGCAGCTGGCTGTGCTCGTCCGCCATCTTGCTGGTAGTTAAGTTGAGCGATGGCAACGGCTGCCCTTTTTTCAGCATTGCGCAATCTATCCAGCTGCGTCAAAAAAGGGTCTCTAGATCTGTGTCACGCGATGAACGTTTCGATCGTCCGCCATCTTGCTGGTAGTTAAGTCGAGCGATGGCAACGGCTGCCCATTTTTCAGCATTGGGAAAGGGTTAAAAGAACCAGAAAATAGTGCAACATAAATAGAGGTTATCCCTGTAGACCTTTTCTTTGAGCTTAGTGTTTGTAAATGTCATGTCCGGTGTTTTCGTCGTAATAAATGTACCTCAGTCAACAAAGCTTCTTTATTGGCTGCGAAATAATGCATTCGCTTCAAGATACGGAAACTATTAGTGCTCGAGCTGATCGACAAACGGGAAACGAGAGTGATTTAAGGGGAAATCGTTTCTAATGAAATCGGAAGTGTAGGGTGCAAGTGGGCCTTTTTCGTGCAATTCATATTCAAAAATAATAAACGAAGAAAGAAATGCGTGATGTATGTGCTTAAAATTCAAATGCTTTTTGAGAGAGAATATATGTCAGCACGTCAGTACAGTTAATAAATTTTATTTCTTCGTCAGAGCGTTTGTTCCTATTTTTTATTGATGTTTTCGCATGTTAGTGCATTTTATCAAAATTGGGTGTGTCGGTGACATAGTTGTCATTATTTTTGTGTATGTGGAGATCTAAGGTTTTTTATTATTATTCGACGGTATTTTGTTATGATCTATGCAAAAGATGGATAGTTTTATTCCCATTCATCAATTACTAAATTTAAATGAATGAATGTAAGGGCCTTTTCTACATTCAAGCACAAGCTGGTTTCAAGTATTAAGTATTGTTATAAGTTATTGTATATCAGCTTGTATTGTGTTTAGTAAAGCCATTTGTGTAGTGTGTTTTTGAAAACATCATGGGGTTAAAATGCATTCAGCAGTTTTACTGCAATAGGCTTAATTAAAGGTTTTTTATTTGATCATAAAATCTGTTTAAAGAAAAGCGATTTAAATCAAAAACGGCAGAGTGTAGAAGTTACTAAATTTGCTTATTTTACAAGTTTGTAACGCAATTTCGAAAACTGAAAAGCTATCTTGAGTCTTCCACATTCATGCTTTTAATTCTATTCTTCTACTTATAAATACAAATTCCGAAAAAAGTATTTGAGTTTTAATAGAATTTTTTTGTCAGTTTTGTTTATAATTTGTTGTTCTTCGTAAAAAACGAATCATGTGATTTTGTAGTAATAGCTTGTCATATATCTTTCGAGCCATGTGCTTTTCGAAAAACCAATCGGCTATTCACAAAACTTATACTGGAAATTTGGTTTACACTCGAATGTTCTTTTAGGCGGGTGTACCTAGTACTTTCAAATCGGAAACGTATGCACATACGCATAATGAAGTACGCATACGTTTCTCATTCTCGGCCCGAACAAATTTGGCTCCCTAGGCAAAAGGATTTTAACGCCGCCCTTATAAAACAAAGAAATAAAATGAAAAACAGAGACAATCCAATGACCTAGTATCAAAGACGGGCTGACCCGAAAATTTGGGTGTGGGAAAACGTTATTAACGACCTAGTCCATTAAAAAAATTGGGGAGGGAGGATTTTAAAAATTGGCTTATTGTATACGGCCCGTAATCCGTATGGACCGGAGGGTGTGATTTTTTAAAAACGGCCCAAATTCTATGTGACCCATGTGGAATTTTCTACATCTCCTACATGGTTAGCCGTCTACTGCCTATTGAGGAGAGAGAGATAGACTAAGAATGAACCGGGAAGCGGGCACAAGCTTCTTCTTTTTGGTAGGACCAAAAAAACCCATGCCTGGCTATTGATGCCCCTTTCGGTTCGACACCCTAGGCAGTCGCCTAGTTTGCCTATATGGTAGGGGCGGCAGTGCACGTTGTGGCGCCCAATGGGTTAGATATAGGGATGAATGCAATTCGAGGCAAGACAAAGATTTGCATTGCCTTGAGAGACGAGCAGGGCTATTTCTAATTATTATGTACGGATTCTGCGACACTAGACAAAGCTTTGCAGCTGCTTTTGCGATTATTATTCCTCTCGATTCCATCCCTAAATAGATATTATTCAGACTATTCTATTAATTTAATGACATCACAGTAAAAGCTTATGATTGTTTTCTTTTCTTCTTTCAAATCCAGCTAAAAGGCCTCCAGTTGAAGAGACAGCCAACTTTCTCCACACGCTTATTCAGAATCATGGACCCAACTATTTGGAAAAGTTGTTTGGAAGTAAAGCTCGAAATGCTCTGGCTCCATTGGGAGGCATGCAGAAAGTCGCAATTGCACTTTCCGGTAAATGGATTTACTGAATTAAAAGTATTGTTTTCTTTAAAGCTTTAATTACAATGTTTACTGGGTAAGTGTATTATGGGAGATAGGGGAAATCGTGCCATCTTAAGAAAAAATTATTTTTTTCTGTACCATAAAATGACTTTAAATAAGGGGACTATTTTGTTTTAAAGATTCCTACGCAAGAATAAATACGTCAACAAAACCCCATTTGGGTTTTGTTGTCATATTTAGAAAGGTGTTTTGAGAAGCATTACTTTGTGGCGGGATTAAACGGTATCGGGGTTATTCCGCCATATCAGTTATCGTCTGTACATCTGACCTCCTGGATTCATGCCATCTTGTTGAAGGCACTCATCAGTGTTTCAAAAAAGGCAGCTTTAAATAATAACTTTTATTTTACACAAATTTCGAACACTGAAAGATATTAAATGCTCTTGAGGTTGTACCAAACTAATTCAATAGAATAATTTAGTAATTATTATTTATTTTTATTTATTTATTTATTAAACTGATATTTGATTTCCTTTCTTTCTTTTTTAAAAGAAACCGGGGTTATGCCGACATGTTGCTCGCTATAGCACAGCACTTAATCGCGACTTTCCGGCCAGTGTCATTTTGCTATGTCGGAAGCATGACCCTGTAGGCACGAATCCTTAGATCGCCCCATAGAATACGTTCTCTAGTAACAATTCGCAAAAATATTTTATTTTATTTTATTTTATTGCTGAAGACTGAGATCTTATCTGTACTGAACTGTTTTAAGGGTTCCGTGCTCGTAGCGGCCGTGCTCATAGCATCCATCCCATTAAGGGTGCTCGTAGCGTCCATCTTCCCATCCACCTGATTTCATCCCGGTAATAATTGAAAGAAGAAATAAAAAGGCAAATCCGACTATGTATAGATCTACTTTAGTAGCGGCCATTTTAATCCACAAAATCTTAGATTTCATTGCTACTATTTATTTTCAACAAATAAACTTAAGTTCAAATCGAATCAAGCAAAAAGTCATTGTTAATTTTGTTTTTACAATGACTTTTTGCTAAGACTTTTTGCTTGACTTTTTGCTTTAAAGAACTGTTTTACGGCCGATACCCAATTATAATGAAGTGTTTAAAATAAAAAATTGTATCTAGCGCGGTGTATGTATATCTCAGGATTTCTTTTAGCATGTTCAAATACTGCATAGAGCTTCAAATATTAAAAACAGTGTTGGCTATAAAACATTAAAGTAAAACACAAGGTATCTCAGACGGACAAAAGAAAAAAAAAAAAAAACCCGAAAGACGTTCTTGCAATTTGAATGAGGAGAAGGAATGGCTTAGGAAAAAAACATTGGTGAATTCAAAATTCATTATATATATATATATATATATTTGTTTGTTTTTTCTTCACATAACCCATAAGAAAATTGCGCATTATTAGATTCATGAAAGTCACAGGCGGTACTTTACAAAGATTTTAAATACTTGTTAATATCGGTGCAATGGCGCACTCTTTCAAGTACCAAGGAAGGCATGATATGATATAATATTAGTTATTAATAAAAAATGAATATATTAATAATTTTACTATAAATTGTTTGACAAATGCAATTAACGGAATAACAATTGAATAATTAATGAAGTAATAATTAACAGTATTAATGATTAATAAACATTAGTATTGACAGAGCATTTTACCAAAGTTGGGCCGTTCCTTTATTACAGCTGATTTTAAATTTTGAACCCATGTTTATCTTGTTCGCTCTCATTATTGAAAATAGGATCTCTGGGGCCAACCCTTGACAAGAATTTAGAAGACTGTAGGCCTTCACAGTACAACCGATATTTATAATTTCAATTAATCAGTTCATGGCACAGCTTAATTTGCTTTGGAGCTCATCTCCTGTACTTTTTTCAACAATTTTTTTCATTAAATTCAAATTTTTAATAGGCTTCATTATTGTTTCGCGCGATATTAATTCTATTACATTGCACAAAATGACTGTGGTTAGCAAAACTATACTTCATTACTCAATGAATTAATGTTGTAATTTACAATGCAATAAATTAAGACTCATGCACTGTTTGGTTAGAAATTAAATCCTGGCTCGGGGATTCTTTAAGGAACCTTTACATTTGAAAGTAGCTCCCCACCCCACCCTAAAAGCAATCTATTTATCTTCTAACAGCCCTTAAAAAATCCCTCTCTCAGTAGCTGAAATTGCGCAGATCTGTGCCATCACATGATTTAAATTATATTTTCCATTCAAATAGTTTATGAGCTGCTGAACGCGTTTGCGCTCTCAACTGGAAGACGGAAGGAACCTGGTTCAAAACTAGGTCGCGTCCGCCGACCTAACCGTTCGGAGTTTTCCGTCGTTTTCTCCGAAACTTCGCGTAAATGCGGGTTAGGATCCCTTAGAAAGTCCCCCACGGAAGGCAGTCCGCCCCCTTCGGTCTAGATAATTAGCCGTACCACCCCATTTAATTTCAAATAGTTTCTGGTGTTGAACTAAAGAACATAAATTAAAGATAAGCGAATGAAACAAGAAATTTAATGTGCTCAGAGAGAAAGAGAGAGAGAGAGAAAGTGGTTAATTCACATTATGTAGCTCCTTTATTTTTCGTATTGTAGAACATCTGCAGTAAATATTTTTTTTTCTAAAAAGTCACTCAATTTTCTTGCTAAAGAAGGGATTTTTTTTTCATATATTATTGTTTTCTAAACTTAGGTTCTTTTTTTTTAACCTTTAAGCATCTTTATCGTAATATTTTAAAAATAGGACGATTTATTTTCTTGATTTGTAATGATTGATAATCTTGATGTGACATTCAAAAGAAAATATACATGAAATAATTCAAAAAGCACTTAAAATAATAATAATTTACTCGCCTTAAAAATATTGAAATGTCTTTAAAACGGCTGCTTTATTGCGGGAGCTTTTCTCAACCCGTAGCAATCAAATCTACGATTTTGTGGACCAAAATGGCCACTGCTGAAGTAGGTCTATATTTAGTCGTATTAGCCTTTTCGAATTACTAAAATACTAATCACCGCTAGTCATTTAAAATTATAGTATAATGTCGATCATTGATAGTGCTTCAAAAAGGTTTTACTGCCATACATGATTTGCGCATGTGCTCCGTAGTTAATAATTTGTGACCTATGAAAATCAAAACAACGTAAGAGCATTATCTTTCAGAATGTCTTGCTTCATAGTGTGGTTTCTTAAATGGAAAGCTTTAAAATAAGGGTTTTTTTTCTATAAATTTTTATAAGACCTAGGATTTCTCCCATTACATTTGACTGCATTTAAAAAAAGTATCTAAGAAATTAAATGCAGCAAAATAAATGGAGGGATTTATTTTCTTTGATAGGAATTGCATACTGTAAATATTAAAACTTTTTTAAAACATGATCTATGACATTTAGAATAAGGAAATACCAGTCTTACGTGTTAAGGAATTAAAGCATGGAATTATAACACGATTTACATAAAAAGAATCCACAAAAATAAAGTAGCATTTAATCATATATTGAATGAGCGTCTAATAAGTCACTTTTATTAGTATGAATATTAATAAACTAATTTAGTCAGTCAACTCATGTTAACTATGATTTAATTAATATTAAATTAATCGTGATTTAATGAATCTAATTATAAAGACAATATTCTATAAACTAATTTGTGTAATCATTAATTTAATTAACTCAGTAATTCACTTAAACCTTGTGCACTGTCTTTATGTTCCAGTGAACAATCGATTTAATAGTATAAGTGAATTAGTGAAACTTCGGATTCGACTTGCTCTATCTGCAGAATTTTTTTTAAGTGTGTGTGACGGCATTTTTCTGGTTTGATCGTTAGACAGTGAAGAAAGTCAATTTGAAATATGTATATTTTATGAAAGGTAGTTGAACTCAAATGTGCCTATCCTTTATTTAACAACTTTTACTGAATCCCGATAAAAATCAGCTCAGAAAATTCTGTTCCCCGAATTGTACGAATTAATTTATTTTTCACAATATACTATGCTTTTTAACTTTCCAATAAAATCAAAAACTATTATTCGAACTTGAATATTTTGCTGGTTAATAAACGATAAAACTTTTCTATCGTTTTTTTTTTTTTTTTTTTTTTTTTTTTTTTTTTTTTATCTGCTCACATTTCATTTTAGAAACTCTAATATAGTCCGATTTTGTATCTTAAAAGGTATCAGACTACGTTTGGAGATCATTTTCTTAAAATAACTAATATGTAACATGCTGAATATTTTGGGGGTGTGTTTCAAAGAAAAATTTTTAAAATGATAATTTAAATTTTATTTTTTTTAATTGGAAATTTATTCAAAAATTTAATGAAAATTTCGTTGTTAGGAAACACGGGCTAGGAAAAGTATTTTTCAAAATAATCGCATGCGGTTTTGCATGTATACTCATCTAACTGTTGTTAAAGTAACAGACAGCAGATTAAATTGTACTTTCAAAACAAAACTTATGATTTGTGATTAGTTTAGTGTAGTGAATAAGAACTTTTATCAAAATTCATTCTATTTTCTGACATAAAAATAGCTGTAAAACATAATAAATTAGATATGCAGAAGAACTGCACCAAAACTGAACCAAAACTCTATTACACTCATATAGGTCCAAGAAATAGGCATGCAAAGTTTTTACCGTTCATTAGTTCTTTAGAAATCGTGTTTTTAGTGCCGTAATAGAGTAAAAGATTTCATTCTTTAATGAAAGAATTTAAAATTTTGCCTTGCAATTTAAATGACCATCTAACGTTCTACAACGCGTAGAATTAACTCAAAAGCAGATTCAGAATTTCAAAGTATGCGGCTTTACTTTGAGACAATTAAAAAAAAAAAAAATGCGAATTTTCGCCAAAATTGACCTTTTCTTTTCAACGTAATCGGATACCTTAAATAGCTATTTTCTTCCAAAACTGTCGCGCATGTCTTTGATGAAACTTTTACGGTTCATAGCGAAGTTAACTTTCTCGTAAAGTTATGGGTACTGATTTCAGAAAGTAGTAGTTGGAAAATTATATCGCGACTGGTATCGACACAAATGGGGAAATTTACTGGAATTAGTAAATTATTAAATTAGTCATAAATACAAAATTTTTGTACCATTTCTAATTTATAATCAAACACGGTTTTAATGAAACCTGAATCATGTTTGCCTTACGTGGCTGATGAAATATACAGGCTACGGCGCTGACATTTTGGCCACACCGTTTTGCACTCGAAGAGTCATATGACCTAGCAGTAGTATTATCTCAGACTAAGATGGTCACATCCCCTTGGGCACTTGACTTTTCAAGTGCAAAGAGGTGTGACTAAAATGTCAGCACCGTAGCCTGTATATCTCGTCAGCCACGCGAGTCTTATGCATAATTGAGTCTAGTGAAATGCTAGAATGGTAGCTGATTTCTGTTGATGTTTCCTACTGTATACTACATAGATGCTGTATACTACATACAAAAAGGTTTCTAGAGTACTTTGCTTATGAAGTAAAACATTTTTAAAAAAATTTTACTTATTATCAGTGATAACTATGAATAATTTAGATGTTTAAAAACGAAAATGCGACTTATATTTAAGTGTTTTTAAATTAAAGTTATTTGATTCTGTGATGTTTCATCCTCAATTTTTGTGGCGAAAACTTTACGTGATAGAAAAAAAAAAATCAGTACCTATCCCGATAAGCTTATTAAAAAACACCGAAAGTTTCAAAAATGGTGCAGAATATAAAAAAAACGTAAATTATCTTGGTGACTTATGTAATTATTCCACGTGTAGCTTATGTAATTTTTTTTTAAACAGAAAGTGAGACATTGGAAGATTTTGGAAAAGCTCTCCATTTGATGAGATCTGACTTGGAACATCTAAGAAATGTCTTTACAGCTGTAGAAAACGGTGACTTCACTCTCTTGAAGTCCTTGGGCATCAGAGATTCAGAACTTGGCGACGTGAAGTTCTTCCTCGACAAATTAGTCAGCACTGGCTTTATGGATTAAAGACACTGCTCGAAGATCTCCTCCCTCCTCAATCCCTCCAAATGAGTCGTCATCACCAAACAATATGTTCAAAAATGAAATTATACAAGCATTATTGTAAAAAAAAAAATACATAATTTTATGAGCTACATATAACATACATATCTTTATACAAAAATAAAAATAAAAGAGTGTGAAAAACACATTTATCACTGTTGTCCAAAATACAAAACGCTAGATTAGCATAAATTTACTCAAAATGTGTTACTTCAATACAAGGAATATCTCAACATTTCTTTTTTAAATTTGTATGACCCTAAACTGATTTACATGAAGAACTGAATCTAAAAAACTATATTCTTTGTAACAAATTTTTGATATCCTTTTATCATCCATCATTTTTGTCTGCTCACTTCCTTCTACATTTTATTTATTTTTCAATTATGCACTTTTGTTACTTCTATTCATTGTTTATCATTATTAAAATTTGTGCACAGTTTTGTTCGATTCAAATGTGAAAAACGACGATAAAAGTGCTTCTTTATTGAATGAAAGCAAATATAAAGATTTTAACAAAACTCTAATAAAATAAGCTTTTTTTCAGCTACTTGAAAGTTAATCTGGAAGCTCTCAGCTGAACCCACATTAGATGTTGAAACTACATTTGTACTGTTAAGCTTATTCATATGTTTATTACTTTGCAAATAAATTCTTGGTGGGCGGCTCAATATTCCTTTATTGGTCTCAAAGTTAAATGACAATAGTCAGCTAATCGTATTTCTCTTATACAACACATATACTTGACATTGGCACGTTTATTCACATCTTCTTTTTAAAGGATCAGAATTAAATATTCTCACACGGCATCCAAGGTGCATTTATCGGATTTATTGTGGAAAGAATATTTTTAAGCGCATGCAAGAAAAATAAGTTTCGATTAATCTTGCCGTTTGATTTGGCTAATTGTTATAGCTAAATAGTGATTAATATAATTAGGAATAGACAAAATAAGCATGTTTCTTTTGAAAGTTATATTTAGTGAAATACCTTACTGATTATTTAAATAATTCGAAAGCTAGATTCCTCTATTTGGCGATTTTAAAAATTTGATTGCGAAAGCTTTTAAAGTTCTTACTTTGAGTCATGCGATAAATTTGATAATTTGTTTTATTAATTGAACGAAATAAGTTTCCTGTACCTTGATGGCTTTTCTCCGTAATATTTATTTTTCAGAAGGAAACAAATCTCTTTATTACGAGTCGTTTGTCAGATCCGTTTAATTTCAAGAATAGCATCTATGCTGTTCTTTGAGACCAATTACGAAGCTGTATCCTGAAATACTTTCCTACCTTTTACGTTGCAAGTAAACTAGCAGGAGCTGTTTGACTCGTTAACTCATGGTGCCAGATGAGTTTGCTAAGACGTCTTTTCAAGCATCAGACATTGCAAACTCCTTTTCTCCTGTAAGCATCTGTAATCTCACTATGCTGTTTTGCCTTTCAAATGTAACTAAAGGTGCACTTTGGATCCCTTACAAAATGGTGTTATTGTCGTTGATGTCTTATCTTAAATGAGAAGAAGTACTGAACGTTGGCGTGCTTTGTTTCTTTAAGTATCTTACGAATCAAAACGGATTTTAAACCGATTCGGTGATAAGTTACTACAGTTCACTAATTTTGGGCAAATTTTCTTGTAAATAACATGTAAATAGCGGTTGAAAATCACAAAATTCTAAATGATATAAAACCTATAAAGAGTGGTGTTAGATTGAAAAGCTTAATAAAGCCGCTTTGATTCGATTTACAAATTGTAAATTAACTGATATATATATTGAGCGTTACGATATTCTCTAAAAATTTGAAAAATATTTATTTAATGTGGTTGCTAAATGTTTCATGAATGATGTCTTGTGTCAGTAACTTTGTGAAAGTCTTTTCTTATATACTTCAACACGATTTTCATAGGAAATGTATTGCTTTTATCAAACATGATTTGAATCTTTTTGAAAGCTTTCTATAAAGCTTATACACAACGAACAAGTTAGAATGTTGAACTTGAAACATCGTTACTTGTATTTTTAGTGTTACGAACTATGGAGATGTGGTTGGTCGAGTTATACTTCATAATGCATTATATAACTAATACGTTGAAATCTTCAGACCTTTAAATCTTAAAGTTGTTGTTGCTATATTGAGTTTAATATTCAAAATAATCTATCATCTTCCCGCCTTTATGTTTCTTTAATGTAAATTTTGTGCAAACTAAATACTGAAATGTAAATGTTACAAACTATTTTATGTCACATTGTTTGACCTGAAACTAATGTTTATTGATTTATTAACAGATTGTTTCAGGCAATTTTTGTCTTTGCGCACAATATTCATGTTACTTAACAATCTAAAGCAATTAAATGTAAGCAATACTTAGTCTGAGGAAATTCTCTAGATGGAAATGTTATAATTCTTTATCCAATAATTTACTATTAAAATATTAAACACAGGCTATCCAGATCTTAGTTTCTAAATAGACATTTAAAAAAAATGAAGTGAAGCGTCATGTTCTAAAGTAAAACAATGTGAAAACAATTGGTCTTGGAAAGCTTTCAAATATTAGAAACCTAAAGAAAGAAAAAGTATATCAACTCTTCACAGGTATGTACGTGAAACAAGTATTTCACATTTTTGTTTAACGTGGTCAGATAATCAACCAACCTTTTTTTACTTTCTGGCTTTATCTGTACAGTTTAACAACCTGAAAAAGTAATTTTACTTTTAAAAAAATAATACATTTGTAACAAATATTAAGTTTTTCGAATTAGCTGATAATTTTCTCTATTGGTACCGTATGATAATAAATTTTTATGTCATAATTTTTGCTTCATTCATAATGTATGTAAATAAAAAAGAAACTATTTCATACTGCATTTATAAATAAGCTTTATTATGTCTCATAAGCCAAACAGGGATGGAGGGTCGGCAACTGTCCAATTATATGTGTCAAATTTCGATATTTTAATGAAGAAAGAGTGTTATATTAAGTATTTTCATATTTATTTTTACTAGCATAAATTTGAAAGTTTTATCTGTGTAGATAAAGTTTCTAATATTGCATAATTTCTTTGTGATGCATTTATAAAGATATTCCTGCCTCCAGTGCATTCATTCACCTTAAGTATCAAAATGCTTAGCTTACTTAGATTAAAATTTTCTCAGGTGATTCCTATTCGTCTAAATACTATATAAGTTATGAATAGTAGTCTGTGACTAATATTTTAAGCAGATGTTTTCAGCAATTTTTATTTTACAATCTCATTATTCAATCCTAAGTCTCATTTTCGATATTTAGATACTTATTTTGTTTTAATTAAAGGTAGTGTTGAATTTTGATAACTTAATTTCCTTTATTTTTGTACTCATTGCAAATTACTTGCTAAAGGTTGTTGAAGTGATCTCAAAATATTTAATTAAACGGAAGAAATCAGTCTTTGAGAAAATAGTCATTTCGTCTGATCATGGCCTAAAGAATAAACATATCACAAACTGAAGTTGCCTTAACTTCGCAATGAATAGTTTTATAATTTTGTAAAATATCCATGGTGTTAAAAATTTCTTTAGAGCTCTGTGGTTAAATGTGCAAAAAGATTTATCTTATACTTGTATTTTGATGTATTTTCTCAGGAAACATGCAGCTGTATTTGAAACTTAAAATAATATACTTTTTTGTGTAGACTAAATCGGTCGTTTTTTTAATAAATTCTAGAGTTTCTGGCGAATTGCAAACTTTATACACAGAATTTGTTACTCTATGGATAAAAAAAATCTATTTTAGATGCATTGATTGCTCTGCTATATTTCAGCCTAGTACTTCCTAAGGTTATTAATAATGAACAGATTTTAAAACTATTCTTCCAAAACAATTTTCATCAATTACATAGAATATGCTAAGATCATTGTTCTTTATAGTTATCACCTCGAATTCTGAATTTATTTTCCTTTTGTGTATAAATTTTATGTATCTTCAAATGCAATATGTTCCGTTTTTATGTAGCTTAGATGTTTCTGTGAAATTCTTCCTTTGTAATAATGCAGAATGAAATTGGATATGGTAAAAGAGCTTTTAGAAATGTTGTTAAAATCTGCCTCATTCATTGACGTCGCTTAAATTTTCTATAGTTGATGTATTCTCTTACATATCATTATTTAATGGCCATATTTTGGTCACCGAATGGGTTTAAATGGCTTTGATGTTGATTGTACAATTTCTTCCTCAATAGTTTGCAAAATAATTATTGCACTCTGTTTTCTCCTTATTATATATCGATGTATTCATGTTAGAAAAAATATGTGCCTGTTTTTAAATATATTTACATATTCAGTCTTTTTCATGTAATTAGTTATATGACTGTGATCTTGAAATCGCTAAAAGAAAAATAATAAACCAAAATGTGAGAGTATATTTACAATGTATAATTATTCGATATTTTACTCATTTGTAAGTGGGAAGTCGAATAAATCACATCGTGTGTCTTTGATTTGTATTTGTATTTTGTAATAGATAGGTTAGAATACACAACTAAAACTACTGTCTAAATTTCATTTCTTGATCTCCTCATTTTGATATTTAGCATTTTAGTAAAATATTCTTAATATGTTTGGGAATATTTTTGCATTTATGATTTTCAATCTGTTTACTTACTTAAAGTTATTTTTATTAAACAATCATTACTCAACGTAACAAATCAATAAACAAAGTTTGACTGTAGCATATACTTTACAAGTCGAAGCAGTCGATAACGAGTGATACTCAGTAGCCAAGTCCAAGAACGGCTGGCAATATACATTTTAGTAAAATATTCTTAATATGTTTGGGAATATTTTTGTTTTCATTTTTGATTTTCAAACAGTTTACTTAACTAAAAGTCATTTTTATTAAACAGTGATTACTCAACGTAACAAATCAATAAACAAAGTTTGACTGTAATGTATACTTTACAAGTTGAAGCAGTCGATAACGCGTTATACTCAGTGGCAAAGTCCAAGAACGGCCGGCAATATTTCTATCTTGGCTTGGATGGAATTCTTGGATATCTTGGAGGATGAAATTGCCTTCCCCGCTACAGCAGGGACTGGTTGGCTATCTACCTTAACACAGCCTGGAGCGCAAACAGTGATTCGACATGAACAATGATGAAATGTGCTTTTATATGTGCACAAACGTGGGTTTTACACAGCCTGTTTGACTTTACTGCACATGCCTGTAAAAAAAAAAATAACATGTTTCTCCAACATTGGACAAATTCAGGAAGCGCTCAATCAGTGCAAGTCGTGCATTTAGTTTTAGCTCAGTTTTTAAGCTGAAACCGGTTGCATTTGTTCTCAATTATTCCAAACTCTCAAAAAAAAAAAAAGTTTTCCGGTTTTCTTGCTTTTCTACCAAAAATTTAACCTAACTATAAATACAAATTTCGGAGTATTGATTGCATCTAATATAAATATTACGGTCCCACGTATCACACTTGCCAATTTTACGCTTATTTTTAATTTAACCCTTTAACGCGTAGTGTTCCCGCTCTGGGAACACCCTACTCTGACGTGTTGACTGTTGCCAATCACGAAGAATAGATTTGATTTCTAGACAAATAGTTGCGGATGACATAGCTCCACGAGAATTCCTTACTTTTTAGCACGTCATTTCCCGTAAAAAAATTGTCACGGTTATTTTTAACAGCACTGACATCTGCTGAAAAATGTAAGAATGCGAGAACAGCTGGATAGATTGCCCAATGCTGAAAAAAGGGCAGCCGTTGCCATCGCTCAACTTAACTACCAGCAAGATGGCGGACGAGCACAGCCAGCTGCGTCAAAAAAGGGTCTCTAGATCTGTGGCACGCAATGAACGTTTCGATCGTCCACCATCTTGCTGTTAGTTAAGTCGAGCGATGGCAACGGCTGCCCTTTTTTCAGCATTGGGGAAGGGTTGCGCCTCAAAGGGTTAACTCATCCGTAATATGTCCACACTCAGTAATGCAGACAGAATTTTTTTCAGAGGGCTCCAACAGGATGTAACCAGAGGGGGGGGTCGGATTTAACTTCCCCCCTCCATGAACTGATTTTCCATTAGGTTCTCGGCAGTCTCGGAATATTGGAAATATCCCTTCGATATTTTCATTTAAAAAAATTTAATTCATTTCTTTTTTTTTTTTTTTTTTACATTTTTTTAATCGCAATAAAGTTAACATGAGATATTTATGTTGTATTGTTTTCTATGTGAGAATGTTCTAGTCTTCTGCACTTCAAATATATAATTCTTGGTAAAATGGTACTATCTCGATCATTCATGATTTTCTTGTGTGTGCCAATTTTAGAAATTTTACGTTGACTTCAATGTTAGGGGTCCTCCATCCCAAGTTCTACCTGTAGTCAATATTTTTTCTAAATTGGGTCCTGCCCCCCCCCCCTTGGAAAAATTTTCAATCAGTTTAATGCAATTTCTTTCGTTGTTCAGAAATTTCACTTGTTTATACATTAAATAGGATCAGGTGGGGGGGAAATGGGGGTATATTGAAAAAAATCTTAAAAATTTAGATATTTCAATATTTTTTTTCTATGAAGATGTATTTTAACAACATAACAAGGACTTATAATGAAGTTTTAGGATCATATTAGGGTCACTTTAATCATATTAATGTGAGCAGAACTTCATTTTTGCTCTTAATATACTGCTATTAACAAGTGATATTGAAAAACTTACTTCTAGGTGCCTTATAATTAGGTAAACCATTTATATTTTGATACGTATTAGTAGAGAGACTTCAAAAGAACTGGATTGTATAAAAAAAATTAAGAATAAAATTGGAGTTTCTATTTTAAAATTTTTTCATCTGAGGAGGGGTAAAATGGTTAGACTTAACAAAGTTCTGTATGATACTGACATTTTCTATTTCTTATTTAATTAAATATTCCTAAAACAACAGTTTAAGTCAATGAAATTGACATTTTAATTAACTGTTTGTTGTAGAAATTGCTTTTGTGGATCCAGTAGCGTAGCCAAGAATTTTTTTCGGAGCTGACTGAAAACTAAAAAAAAAAAAAAATGGAATGCAATATAGCTTATAAAAATCGATATAACATATCGATTCTTTTGGGAGGGGTATGATACCCCTTTACTTTTACCTACAACTATTCGCATATAAAAATGAATTTTAAAAAACGAAAGAAAAAATAAATTCATAAATCGAATTTGAAAGCTTTGCAATAGCAGCATACTATACTAGTGACAATATTAATTTTGGATTAGATCCGCAGCTGAACCTCAAATTTTTAAAGGGGAACTTTCAAATTTATCCACAAGTGTGTAATCTTTTTCATATCTTACGTTTTACTTATTTCGCTGGTAGCTAAAGCCCCATAGGCCGTCCCCTCACCACACCCCTGTGTGGAACCAAGTAGCATTTCCCATATACTAAGAGAACCTGAATTTGATAATGGTGGGTATTATTTCTTTAGCGAAATATTTTGGGAAATAATCCTTTTCTGTGCATCTTTTTCTTGAAGTATATTAAGAATACATAGAATTGTGTGTGTGAGTGCATTTTCTTTCATTCATAGCATTAACAAGATTTTTATTAAAAATATACAGGTACTTTTGTACTCTCCCCATTTTCCCTCACCATGCGGGGGGGGGGGGGGGGGGAATGAGGGCATCAATACTTAATCTAATGCCTATGGAAGAACTTTGTATTAAGGGTTTTTTCTGTGGAATTCTAGTTTATTTCCATTTATGCCTAGCGTCCCTTTTTTGGGACGGCATTTTCGCTATCATTCGAAAACGTTATTTATTTTTCCGAGCCTTTATTCGCGAGTATTGAACCTCAATTCCACAAAACATTTTAATATGGCCAAGTGGGATGTTGACATTTCAATTTTTATACATAATGATTTTAAATGAAATCATCCCTTGTTCAAAAAGTTGACATCAGAAATTTATCAATTACTGCTGGTGTTAGCAAAAATCGAAGAAAGTCGCAAAAATATCCAGGCACGAATGGGTTAAAGTTGGTACAGGACTTTTTCTGTGATAAAAAAAGTACAGAAACTTTACTGAAATTGGTGGACCCACAAGCCCCAGTTTTCCTATCAATTAACGGATCATGCTCATAATAAAACTGACGAGACTCGTGGGGGTAGGAGGGAGGGGGGGGGTCCGGACCCGTTGGACTACCCCTCTTCGCTGCTCCACTGTCCGCATCAATATATTATAAATAGCCATAGAACATCTATTCAAGAAAATAATCTGTAAATCCCAGAGAATTCCATAAATGTACCAAAATTAGGTATAGAATATCCAGAGTAAGTCTTTTTTATAGACTTACTAACTGCGTAGCCAAACGTTGCCCGGGAGCATTAGGTATTAAGGCAATAAATTTCCGAATTAAATAGTGTGCTGGTGTTCGCTAATGTATTTCCATATCTTATTTTCACAATCGTAATTGCATAAAGTGAATATTAATTTTTAAAATATTGGCTTTCATCAGGGCCACAACTATAGGGGACGAGAAACAGGGCACGTGCCCCCGTCACACAGCTAAAGAAGGCGCTAAAGATACGGTTTCCCCCTGGTGGCATGTTCTTTAGTTGCAGCATTGGTTTGCATATATGTTAAATTCTTCAAACACTGTATTGGAGTTGTAGAGAGGTACAAAAGGTTGTAAAGCAGATATTAACAGGGAGTCAACGGGAGCCGTTCATTCCTTCTCGTTGCCCTTAATATTTATTTATAATTTTGTGAAAATTTATTTCACTCATTTTTCAGTGAGATCACTGCTTGAACACGGAACTTCCTTCTGTATGCAGTCTTTATTAATTATTTTGGACAAATCATTAACTATTTGCGCAGACAGGTACTACAGATACTCTACACGAGTATAATTTTTTTCTTTAAAAAGAAATGAACTTTTAAAAAATCACGCTACCCTAAGACAGGGGTTCTTAAACTTACGTAGACCGAGGATCCTCTCTAGAAGAAGATATCCTTTACGAATCCTATTCCAAACCTAGGTATTTTACAGTGAGTCATAAAAAATATCGGGAAAAGTTTTAATCGCGTAAAGTTGCCACTTGGTCAGTAGAAATATAGAAATACAAAAGAGAAAGTGAGCTACTGACAAAAATAATGTAAATCATAAATAGTTTTTAACCCATTAACGTCCAGCGATCTATTTTTAGACCGACGCGAAATTTGTAAGTCATTCAAATATTTAAGCATTAGTTTATTTTCCTAGTTTAACTTCTTGAATAATAAATCTGATTTCCACAAAATAATCAGCGATAACAAGTTTAAATGAGGATATTTTCCTGTCTTATTCACATTTTTTGAAAAATATTTACGTTCTTCATACCACACAAATGTCAGAAATTTATTTATCACTTCGGGTATCAACATAAATTTGAAAATGTGCTAAAAAAAGTTGGGCGCTAATGGGTTAAACACTATGATATAAGAAAGCCATTAAAACCACAGAAATTATATAAGAATCATCATCAAATCATCAACATTGGCACGACAAGCCGTTGTGGGCCCTGGCCTTCTTCAGAAGTCTTTCATATTCTACCCTATTCCCAGTCATGGACCTCCAGTTTCGTATATTTAGTTTGTCAAAATCCTCATCCAGGCTGTCCCTCCATTACATAAGAATCACAGAACATTGTAATAGCTTCATGTTTTATTTATTAATTTAAAATTCTATCGAACTCGTTTATAACGAGCCCTGATTGAACCAGAACCCTGATTGAACGAGGAAACTGGAAATACAAGGCTCGTACAATGTTAAGTCTATGGACTTTTACAGAGTAAATCCCAGTTATATAGAGGAATATTTTTGTAATTTATAAAATTACTACTGATATCCACCTCCCCAGCTCAGCTAATAGTTTCTTGGAAAAATTCCTTTAACGATCCGAATTCAGTAAAAGCGATTATGATAACTAAGAATATGGAGAATTTGAACCTGAATCGCCCCCCCCCCCCGACATAGTCAATGGCTTTTGAGCGGACAGAAAATACAAAATTATTTGAAGCAAGATGGCAAATCATGTTGTTTTTCGGACCACGAGTCTCCTACGAAGAACAATAAGAGACATTAAGACAGTTCAAAGCAAATTGACCGACTTCTTTGGTACTGCGCACAAATGAAAATGAAATACACTGAGTAATATAGTAAGTATGTATGAATATTTATGATTTTTTCAAGAACCCGTTTTTTACAAGCACTCGGTTATAACGAGCAAACAGCGCTGTCCCTTCGAGCTCGTTAGAAGCGATTTGGAGAGTACAGTCGAATCCCGTTTTAGAGGAGTCCGAAAATCTCACTGTAGCATAGACTTTGGTCATCCCCAAATCAAATGACAAAATGACATTATGGAGATACAATATCGGTAGAGCGAAATGATTTTTCTGGTCTCTTGGTCTTCGTTAAAACGGGATTCAACTGTATTTGTTTTCTATTGTTCCACGTTTCTTACCTTTTCATCCTGATAAACTGCTTGCAATTATTGATTTTTTCTTCTCATAACAGCTCAAACGTTCTCATATATTGCCAGTGATCATATCATGAATTGAGAACCTTCTCTTAAAATATAAGCGTCTGTTAACAATGTTATCTGAACGCTCGCTTCTTCAAAGTACTTTTTCCTTCTACAAGTTTTTGATGCGCGCACACACACACAACCAATCCGGCAAAAACTGCACTGACCGTCAAAATTAAAGGCTAATAAGCTCACCAAGTTAATGGTGCTACCAATTCTCAATGAAGCAATTATTTATGTTGATTAAATACAATTAAACAAAAAATTTCACTTCCGCGCATACTTTAGCACCTTAAATGTGCAAATTCGGTGCCTAACAATGTGTTGCGAAATGGACGCAATTTGGAGCTCCGGTGTGTAGTGTTGTTTAAAATGAATGTGGCTTCCGAGAGTGAACAGCATTCATTAGTTATGACTCATAGACATCATTTAAGTGAAGGTAAAAAGTGAGGAATAATTGGTAGAATCGAGGGAGGTCAAAGGCAAATTAAAGTCACGCAACACTTGAATGTCCTCAAAGTGTCATATCAAGAGACTTGAGTAGCTTTTTAAGCTCTCGATCAGTTGATAGACAGCCTGGTCAAGGGCAACCAAGAACAATAACTGCTTTGAAAGATTGTCGGCTCAAAGCAACCGCGAAGCGACTACAAGAGATTAGGTTTTAGACCTTCAGGCTGCAACAAGAACTTGGATAACTCGTTCTACTGCGGTACAAAGGCTTACCGAGGTTGGACTATGCGAGAACACGAATGTTTCGTATATCACTTTCTCCATCTTCCGATCTGCCCGTGTTGATCATATACCATATTAAAGAGAATTTTTTTCCAGAAGAAGTGATTTACAACTTGTGTTAATAATTTTTCATTAAGCGTGGGTTGTGCTTTATTTCTGTCGATATCCTTTAATTTTGATGGCTGGTGTAGTAAAGAGCATTTGACGAATCTAGTCCCTGTGTGACGGATCCAAGGACGGATTAAAGAGGTATGCGGAGGGGGCAACCGCCCCTCCCGATAAAAGTAATTAATGTAAAAGATCCTATTTTACTTCTATAAAATGGATGTGTATGTGAATCCTCCAACTAACCGCCTCTACCCACAAAATTGCATTAATCCATCAGTGGATCAGTGGATGAGTCTCCCTCGGCATGGGGTATGGTTGGTTATTATTATCAAATTTCCCGATTGTACTGATAGAAATTGGTTAAACAGACCTTTTGATTTTTTAGTGGCATATTATATTTTGAATTGATTAAGGATAATTAATAATGATGTTTGAATACCCTTTTTCTGGGTTCAATACAGTAAAAATATAGTGGTAGAATCTGCGCAAAGAAGATACGCCGTCGGTTGTCACTCAGATGGTGTTATATTGTATTGAATTTGTTAAACAGACCTTTGACTTTGATTTTCCGATGGCATATTATGTTTTGAAGTGATTAAAGATATTTAAAATAGATGTTTCGAAGACACTTTTCCTGGGTTTAACACAATAGGAATACAATGGCAGAATCTGTGTAGGAAGGATGCATAGTCGGCTGTCTTTTGGATGACGTCATATAAACGTCACGTCGAAATACTTCTATTGGTTGTTTCAATAAACCTGGTAGATGCAAATTATCTCGCAAAACGTGACTGACTGGCTGATGATATGTTCTTGGAGTACTTACAAGTACATACAAAAGGACCAAATTAATTTTAACAAATGAAGTTTGCTTTCTACATAATTTTTTTCAAAAATCACATAATTTTTAGTTTTTTTTATAGATTTTAAGCTCGATGTGCAACCCCTAGAAATTGTCGTAGCCCCTCCAGATTTTGTATTCGTCTTATTCATAACAATATACAACTCCTAAAACCTCGGGAGCCTGATAATTCGGAAAAGAATTTTTTTGGTCGATTTTTTAAAGAAGTCATAGTTTTCAAAAATTTCTAGATTTCAAGCTCGATGCGCAACCCCAAGACGTTTTCGTATCGCATTTAAATTTTATACACGTCTTATTCATATCAGTATACAAATTTTGAAACCTCAGTAGATAAAGATTTCGAAAAAAAATTTTTTTTTCTATCCACCCTAATGTGCAGATACCGAAACAGGACTTTCAGCATTGTTTTCAGCGATGTCAGGAGCGGTGGAGCAAGTGTGTGTATTCTGAAGGCGCCCATTTTAAGGGCTGTTAAGTACCTGTGTATACACATTGTGGTAATGAAGAGTTACACCACAATTCCGAGAACTTTTTGTCTGCCCGTCGTATAATTAATGTGTCTGAAAATGCTAAATTAAGTAGATTGAATTACACATATAAGTGAAATCCGATGGTAAAAAAAAAGTTCTCAATTTTAGCGGCAGGTATGAATGCGCGCGGCAGGTATGAATCCATCTTAAGGTGGATTCATACCTACCGCGCTGCACCGCAACCATACCGTACTGTTTCGCCGTTTTGGACCATTGGCTGTCCGCGCGGCGAGCTTGCGGTGCCGCAAGTAAATACACCAATGCTCTTCTGTAATTGGCTGTAGCTGTAAAAGCTCTTCTGTAATTGGCTGTAGCTTTGC
Organism: Cheiracanthium punctorium; assembly: GCA_038373885.1. Classification (NCBI taxonomy): domain Eukaryota; kingdom Metazoa; phylum Arthropoda; class Arachnida; order Araneae; family Cheiracanthiidae; genus Cheiracanthium; species Cheiracanthium punctorium. The sequence goes on from JAWZYV010000202.1 coordinate 357,927, forward strand.
GGTCGCTGCGGAATATCTGTTCTCGCCAGATAATGCGCAAACCCTCGGCGCTCGCCGTGTTGCTCCGCCACGTGGGCAGAGGACGTAGCCAGGGTCAGACTCATGCGCCTCAAACAGAGCGGTTGCAGTACTCAGTAGAGTCTTACGCATGGCTTCCCCGCGATGGAGGGACACTCCAGTGCACAAGTCTGGCCCGCGCCACTGGTCTGACTCCTATGAATGCACCTCCACTGAAATCTACCATGTGTTGAAGAGCTGCTTATCTGCCTTGCCCACGATCCAGTCTGTGCAAAAGTGCAGGGGAACTGACGCACCACAGCTAACCCCCCCTGCACAGTCACAGGCGGGATGGGTACGGCCCAGTTAACTGCCACCTCCGACTCGCACCTTACATACGTAAAATCTACGTTCAACAACGCTCTGGGAAACTGGCAGGGCTGGTCTCAATACTAGGAATACGAAGTCCCGCTCTCCAGGTATTTAGTGGAATTCAGTAAGTGGGCTTGCCCAAATGCTTATAGGAGAATCTGTGCAGAAAGGATGTGAAGTCGGCTGTCAAGCTAAATTCATACTGGCCGTTCCGTGCCGTTCAGACTCCCCTTGCCCCCACCGTCCTTTTTCATTTTGAAATGTAAATTATCCGAGCGCGAGCTTACGAAGCCACAATAAATGTGCCAATGAAATCACGCTGTTTCCCGGCTAAGTGTGACGTCAGAACAATTCTCTGGAAACGCTGTGCTCTAATTCGTTGTAGCTTCGTGATCGTTCTAGTGGTATCGGCATGCCTACCGGCACGGAATGGCCAGTATGACCTTCACTGGGATGACTGCCACCAAGGAATAGAGTATTTGAACATGACGTCAGGGCAACTTTTTGTAGGACAACTCTAATATTTAGAGGTACAAAGCCGAGTTTTCCGCCAATCACCGCCCCGAAATGAGCATTAGTGTGTCCTACAGAAAAGTGTTGCCGGACTGGTCGCTATGATGTGACGTAATGCAATGACGTAGTTCGAAAAGCTCTATGTTTAGTGAGGGAAACATTAGATCTCTAAGGGAAAATGTTTAGGGAAATGTTTTGGAATTCCTCTAGCAACACATAAGAATCGGTCTCCCGCTATACACCGATATTTGTTTGTATCTAATCATGGCTGACTCCCAGTCAGCCATGATCTAACAAATACGGCCGAAAACCGAAAACAAAAAGTATTTAATCTTTGTTACGGGCAATTTAAAAGCAAAGTAATGCAGAATGCAAAGTAATGCAGAATGCAAAGTATTGCAGAATGCACTATGGTTGAACTAAGCATACTAAAGCATACAATAGATAGTAGTGCTGTGATTTATACAAAGTTCTTACTAGTTGCTTAATTTGAAATTAGTCAAAGTGCAGTATTACATTGTTTTATCAGTCAATTTGAAGTGCATTAATTTTGCTTAATTACCATCAAATTTTTCGATTTTAATTCACTGTCTATGAGAATGAATTTATAAAGTTGTAGTATAATCTGGCTTCGTTTTGGCAAAGAAAACCTTCTTCTTTAGATGAAGACAGTATGGATGTCGATATTGACATCTTTGTTGGCAATAACACACTGCTTGATCCTGAAATATATGAAATGTGGTTATCTGGCCAACAAGGTAATTGTATAATGTCAAGAACATTGCTTGTTTTTATATTAAACATTACCCAGGAGGCATGGCCGCACCCACGGTTGGGGCTAAAGCCCCACCCCCAATGCTTGCGAGTTAGAGATGAAAATCTTTCAAATTTGAAAATTGTCATTGAAGTAAAATATTTTTAAATTTTTTCTGCAAACTATTTCTAAAATATTTTTATTAAAAAAAAGAAGAAAAGACGTTTTGATTTTAAATAAATACTTATAATTAGTACATAAAATAGAGTTAAACTCTGTTACTACGTTATTGAAAAGATCAGATCATTATTTATGACTCTTTGACTAGTTACGTTGATAGTTGGCTTGTGTTCTGCAGGCTTGTGGTCCAGGATATTTTGACGTTATAAGAGAGTTCTTACAATAATTGAGATCAACATAACAGAGTTCAGCTGTATTTGTAGCACCAGCCCCCTTAAACTTAAGTCCTGGCTGCGCAGGGTTTCGGACCCGCCCACAAACCCAATAAAACCCACACAGAAATGGGTTTTATTAAAAATTGTCAATTTTTCCTTTCTTTCATTTAAATCATTTGTTATTTGATATTAAATACATATAATATTACCTACATAACTTAATGCATTATATTAGATAAATTTATTTATGCCAGTTTGATTTTTTTTATAATTTTTTCAAATTCAACATAAAGAATAATAACCTTTTTAAAAATAATACCTTGAGCTAATTCTATCTGCAATATTTGTTTTGAAATGAACAGGTGTAGAATGCAGACAGGGATAACTTAATAATTTATCTCTTTATTCATATTTAAAACCTTATTTATTAAAATGTGTAATTATCGGTATAGTGACTAAAAAAAAAAAAAAAAAAATCCTTTCCCTGATAAGAGAAGAATGGGACATGTCTCTCTCATACAGCTTACAAGCATGCATCTCAAGAATGAATTCAGGTTCGGGAAACCATCCTGTATTCTATTAGTTGCTGCATTACTTTAGTACTGAGAAATGTAAAACTGATTCATTATACATTGTTTATGTGGGATTTAATATCAGACATATTAATTATAGATTTTTTAAAGTAAAACGAAATATATATTTTGAGCAAAAATGAATAACTATAAAGAAAATTATTAAATAAATAGTAGTTCTGCAATAAGTTGACCTGCAAAGGGTTTACTGACTTATATTCTAACTAGGAAATGTAACTATGACTTAAAAAACATAAAGGTGAAAACAATTAAAAAGTTCATAAATTAAAAAAGTAATTGACAACAGCCGATCAAAAACAACATATTTTTCTAAATGAACAATAATATACTTTTATTTATGGTCATAAAACAAATTAGGAGCCCTTTATAAACACCAGCAGAAAAAGATAGTACTGCCTTGAAGTTGAAGTTATTTTTATATTTTAATTAATTAATTAATTATTTTGTAATGAAAGTTGTCTTTTACACTAAAATTATTCTGCTTTGAAATAAAACTATAAAATTTAAATCCAAAAAGTATTATACTATAAAAAAATCTTAATAAAACCCACCTGGGTTGGGTTTAAAAAAAAAATGGGTTTTTTAAAACCCTGTGGCCGCGCCACTGCCCAGGGGTCATTCCATTTCAAATCATCCAGCCAATTTAAGTTGTAGGCCCCACCATAGCCTAGTGGATAAGGCACTCGAAATGGTAGACGGCCGAAGTGTGAAGGTCCCGGGATCAAATCCCGTCGCTCGTATGTCGATCTAATGGTCTGGAGTTTTGGTCGGTTTTCTCCAGATGTAACGTGAGTACATGTTAGAACCCCTTAGAAAGTCCACCGACCAAAGCAACCCCCATCTTAGGCAGATACCCCTCGTGCAAGTTTGCCTTAATACACTCAATCCAGCAAATTTCAAAATTGACAGCCACCGTCTCAGATTTCAAAGAAGTACATAAATTTAGTTATTAGTGTTCTGACTAACAGTATAAAATTTTACTTCAATATCTGTAAGAGTTGTTACAATAATGTAAAAATGGTCATGAATGACAGTTAATGCAGCTTTTTCAGATTTAAAAAATATATATAGCTCGCTTTGTTTTCAGCATATTGGCTACTATTCAGATAGATTTAGTAGCTACTAAACCTATTGTTCAGTTACTAAGTTAGTAAGTAGGCGGAAATACTAAAAGTTAGTAAATACGAATTCAGATACATTTAGTACTAAACTCGTGACTAGCACCAAGGGAAAAGTTAACAGGGATGTTAGTAGACCAATCAGAGTGCTTGTTCCAGGTGTATGTTTGTTTAGTCGGTGATTTAGCAGCTTGTTTGGTCACATGATTTTAGGTCACATGTTTAATATCTCCGCCTCCAAATTCTATCTGTATCGACTTTACTAAATTTGGGAATACAGTAGAGAGCCAGAAATCTGCACAGCTTGGGACCAAGGCTTGTGCGGATTTTAGGATTTTGCAGATTTCAGGCCATAAAAGATAAATCCTATTACATTTCAGACTTAAGAAAAGGAGAATACAATTACATTGAAATAAAAACACAGTCAAAAGTATTTCATTTATATTTTCACTTTAAATACAAAAGCATAGGAGAAAAAAGAAATTACATGAAGACTAGCAAAGCAAATGGTTTCAAAATTTCCTTTCTCTAATTTTGAAAACATGTTCTATAATGATTTGTTTTAAAATATTTTTTTTTCTACTTTGTTTGTTTGTTTCTTTTATTTATTTAATTTTGCAAATTGTATAACTGTTTAAATATGCAGTTTAAACAATAATTGTTTAAACTGCATATTTTCATCAGAATATTTAAACAGAATTATGATTAATTTTTGTTTTGTTATAGAACTTAACTGTTGTAAAAATTTAGGGTATTCTTTTTTAAACTTTTATCAAATGGATTTTATTATTATTATTATCAGAGTTTTAGATCATCATCAGAATCATATTTATCAAGATTCAAGACACTTTTCAACAATTTCTTCATTGGTGGAATACTGCGAATTTCATTATTTATATCAGAGAAGGTGTGCAGATTTCAGACGTTTGCGGATTTCAGGTCGGCGGATTTCTGGCGTTCAACTGTAATACCATAAGCAGGGGCAGGTTGAATTGGCGACTATTTTTTTTGTCGCCAACGTCTAACCTTGGCGACTTTGCTTTCTCGCCAAACATAACATAAACATACGTAGTTATATAAGAAAAAATAAACCCAAAAACTACAATACACTTATCTAAACACCTTATTAAAACATTTGTACACATACTTAAATGCAATTACAAACAAAATGAACACAAACAAAGCACAACACCTGGGCTATGGGTACGTTAAAAAATATATAATATAAAATGTTCAAAAGAGGCAAAATACTAAACTATGTTTCTGCAGAAAAATATACAACAAAATTTCCTTTAAAGTGTTAAAATCACAGTTTAAAATTAATAGAAAAACATTCAAATAAACGGACAACCTACCCTCTCCAGAGATCCTAATATCTTTAAAAGACACAAAATTTACACTGCTATAAACAGAATAAAATCAAAACTCACCATAAACAACCCCAAAATCCTTATACATTAATTCATATTAAACCAAAGTATTGTACCTGTTTTCTGCAAATCCGTGTAAGTAAACCGATATATATCGAATAAAATTAACCATCTTTTGTAAAACACAAAAAAATCTCCATTTTTCATCACAAATCATTATTCAGCAATTCATGTAAAATTAAAATAACACAGCATACAATAATCTTTATATAAATATGTTATAATATAAAACAATAATATTAAATCTCAACCGTAAACCAATACAGTAAATCATACAATGAATATTTAAATAAACAAAAACACATACCTCAAATCTTCTATTTAATTCCTTATTTAATGGCCTTGATTCATCAAGAAGTGCCCAAATAAGCAGAATTTAAGCCTGCCGCAGATACGTTTTATATTCTGCCTAACAAACACTTTCAAATTTTCATATACAACACATACATAATTCATGCACAACACATCTTAACATAAAGCAAATTCCAGTTTTAAACAACTTATCCTTATTTAATATAAAAAAATATGAAATTTCACTTATTAAAAACAATATTAAATAACTGCGCACTTTTGCACCAATGGCTCACAACAAACAAGCCTGTTCAACACAGTTCAACGGTTCATTTCAGGTTCGGTTACAGATAAATTCTTTTAACCAATCACACAATTCCTTCAAACTTACCTGTATTCCCTGCTAATTTCTTTGACCAATCACATAATTTCTAATGACATCATGAAACAAAAACACAACTTAACGGTGTTATTCGAAAAAATCATGTGATTTTGGTACATAATTACAAATAAACTAATTATGCCAGGCACTTCAAAATTTTGAAACTGTCTCTTTACAAGCTGTATTACATACTACGAAGACAGGTCAATCTGCATCAGTTTCAAAACTTTTAGAAAAAATTCTTTAAAATCGGAAATTTTCGCAAAGCGTGTCACTCTTCGTAAAACCTTTCTGCTCAGATCCATGTTTCAGAATTTTTTCAGAAAAGTTCACAAAAGCCACAGCTTTTTCGCTTATCGCAGTGTGTAAAACAGCTTATGAAGAACCATCTGGAATTTTTTGGAGACCATGGTGCTATTAGTTTATTTCAATTTGTGTGCCAAGACTAAAAACAGAGTTCTTTTTTTTCGAAGAACAGCCTTAACTACACCTCAACTCCTTATAAGGGTTAGTTGAGAACATCACGCCATCGTAAACATGTTTACCCATCTTCACAATTTGGCGACCTGCCCCCAGTAACGGTATTATTCCCCTAAATTTAGTAACTAAACAATAGGTTTAGTAGCTACTAAATCTATCTGAATAAGGGCCATTGAATTGAAATTTATACCTTAATGTACACAGAAACATGAAAATTAAGGGGGGAGAAATTTCTTGATCATATTTAATACTGGAGCCCTCCAAATTTCCTAAACATTTTTTTTTTTTTACATACAATGAATAAAAACTTTTTAAAAGCTGTTTCAGAAAATGGCGACGGTTTTAATAAAGCAAACTATATTTTTAAATTCTGTGTGAATACTTAAAGTGAAAGAATCTAGAATAAAAGCTGTGGGGTTTTAAGTCTTAATACATTAATTAAAAACCAAATATTTTGAATGCTTCTTAAAATGTTGCACTGTATGTAAATGCTATTATGAAATCGTTTTTTATTTATTTAATTTAAGTGTTTCTTAAAGTAAAAAATATACATTTTTTATTAAATTTTTTAGACAAAATTTGAACATGCACAGTAAGTGTATGTCAAAGATTTTCCCAGCTTTTTTAAATTTATTTTTTACTGGGTTAGCTACAAATTAAATTAAAGTGTATTAACTTGTTTTAGAGCAATAATATAATTGTTATTTTGACTTTTCAATTATAATACAATGTTTGTTTATTGTTGAGTCCCTTGCCTGACAAGTAAAAACTTGATATATTTATTTTAAAAAATTGAAAAAGCTTCTTAAAATATGTATAAAAGCATCATGAAATATCTATTTGTAACTCTTGGCTTTCCCAAACTTTTTCACTAATTTGAAAAATCAAAACTCCTATTCTTTATATTCCTTTAAAATCCATTTACTTTACGATCACAACACTAACACGTTGTCAATAAACCATAGCAAAGCACATGCTTTGCATGGCTGACCCGCACTCAAGATGCTACTTCACCAATTTTCAAAGCATAAATGATTTAATTCTCCAAACTTCTGCATAAAGTGCATAAAATATAATATTTAACTAAAAATTAAATAAGAAATTCTAATTTAAGAACAAGCACTGTGGCTTCTACCTCTACAGAAAGAGTCAGAAAACATCAGCTGAAAAGAAAAAGGGATAAAGAAACTTGGATGGCTGATAAAGGAAAAAAATTATGAGATACAGCAGGGATGTTAATTCTGCGCCGAGCTGCTCCGAAATGCAAATCTTGCGCCGAACTGCGCTTTTAGCTGATTTTTGCGCCGAATGCGTCATTTTGACTCTTTGTTAATTTTTTGCCACGCTTGCAAACTTTGCTTTTCTTATCTGCATTTATTGTAAGTGTTGACTCTAGATTGATTTTGCAGGGCGCAGCGCCTGGCGGCCCTTTTATAGTCTTTTTAGCGCCCGGCGGCCCTGTTTCTCATCTTTATACGCCCTCCTGCTTGCGGCCCTTTCACGAAAACCGTCTATAAAATCGGATCTTTCCCACAAAATGCCTTTTTCAAATACTCTATTCTTTCAGATCGAAATACTGTTACTGCCTTTTTCATTGTTTTGCATTTGCGCGAGCCGAGTAACCCGAAAAACGGGCCTCTCTAGTATGTTTTGTTTTTGCTGACTCAATGAGAAGCCCGATCAGCCCGGCAGAACTACCTGGGCATTTCACTTAGGAGTTTGGGGAAGAAAATACGGTTGGGAAAATCAAAATTTTCTTAAGTTATCTAAAAATTTGCTATTCCATCTGTCAGTCCTCAAATATCGGTAGGTACGTTTGATAAATAAGTAGTTGCTAATTTATTGAAATATGCAATATCATTATTCCAGAGTTCGTCTTTAAAAATCTTTACTTGGTAATCATTCAATAATTATTGCGAACAAAAGAATTTAAATAAAATTCTGATTTATATTATTAAATTTTATACATCCCGCACTGCAGAAATTTTATTATTTTTATTACATGCTAAACACATCTATCCTAATCCACTTACACTGACAGTCCTTTTCTGTTTAAAAGTTTGTACCAATATAGGTGAAATATCATATATGAATGTGATCCAGTAATTGTGGTCCAGTAGTGATAGTGTGATAAAATTGAGGAACAAAAATTAACAGTCCCTCTGCCTTCCCCTACTGCCTAACAAATCATGTCTGGCTAAAAATTTCTGAAACCTTCTTCAATAAATGTACTATTCTTATAAATAATAAACATCTACATCACGTAATTTTGAGGGAAAAAAATTAAGCAGAAAATTCAAAATTACTTAGATTAAAACTTCTTTTTTTTTAAATCAAAAACATCTAGTTATGTACAGATTTAATTCACATATTTATGTCATGTTTAGAGCAAAATATTATCAACAAATCATTTTTCCTATTTCACTTACACTTACTTCTACAGGATATTTTCTCCAAAAGAAGGGGGGAGGGGGAAAAACTAAAGACAAACTGGAAAAAATCTAACTATGCATTATAAGTCAGAACACATATTACAACTCTACATGTTAAATTTTCGGGGATCAGATAGTTTCAAACCAGTTTCTAGATATGTTATCTACCTGTACATTCTCGTGGAACCCCAAAGTACCCTTTTTGAGAACAGGGTGCCCTTTTTGAAATTTCCCCCCAGGCGGGCCTTTTTTCTAGAGTCAACACAGTGAGAAATCTTCAATTTTATGCTCCAAAATCATGTTAATTCTGATCCGAAATCTTAGTTTTCCTCGTGGAAGCAAAATTTTTGTGCTCCCAAGGTGCTCCCAAATGGAATTTTTCTGCTCCCAAATAGAATTTTTCTGCTCCCAAATGGAATTTTCCTGCTCCCGAGGTGCTCCCAAATGAAATTTTTTCTGCTCCCGGGGTGCTCCCAAATCGAATGTTGGAGTTAACATCCCTGGATACAGGGAAAAGAAAAAGTCAACTATAAATAAAAAAGAATCGGATCAACAAAGAAATATGAAACTGAAAGGAAAAGAGTCCAAAGAGCTAAAAAAAAGAAATTGAAAGAAATTGTGAGGATATGATCGTATCTGAAGAACAACCCTCAACTTCTATGATGACACCACAAGTTTTAGAAAAAACTGTAAAGCATATTAAAAATATATTACCATCAACACCAACTACAGAGGGTCGAATTAAGCCCAATAAGGGCCCCTAGGCTATGAAAGTCCTGAGGTGTCCCCCCCCCCCCTCTTCTATGACATTTGTCTATTGATGTGCTAATTACTATCTTTTATGAAATAAAATTTTAAAGTAGTAATATTTTTTATAATTACTATCTTGCATACATTAGGCGGAGCTTAGCAATGTGGAGTCTGAAATGTCGTCATCATGTTCCTGGTAATAATCATGTTTGAAGAACTGTTGGTCTAAATTCTTAATCAAGTTTCATAAACAATGAGATTTTCATCAATAAAGCAAAACAAACAAGTGATACTTTACACATAGAATGTGTAAAGTATCAGTTTTAGTTAATTACTTTCTGTTAAAAATGTGTTCGTTTTTGACAAACAATGGTCAAAAAGTTCATTTTTACTTTAACACTTCTTCCAAAGTTATTATTAGCAGGCACATGAAGATGATATTTTCAACCCCACATTGCTATGTGATTCTGACAGGGTTGTTATGATTTTGCCGAACCTGAAAAACTCCGGGTGGGGTTTTTCGAAAAAGCCCAACTGGGTTTTTCCAAAATCTCAACTCTTAATTACGTAGATAATACATCTCTTAATATCATTAAAGTTTATAAACAGCTCCCTACCTCGCCCCACACCACCACTACCTAAGGAAAAAAAAAATCAGAAAGACTTCACATAGGCATAAAAACTTTCTACAGAAAATTTTTATACCTGTCTGTATGAAAAGGAATAAGTATTTTTCAACCATAAAAAATCATTAATTTAAAAAAGTTCTAATTATGCACTAGTATATCACTATTAAAATTATTACTAATAGTCAATTTATCTAAGAGCAAACCATGATTGGGGTTGTTATTGTTATTGATTTATACGCTTTTTCATGTACAATTAATATAATTATAATTAGTTATTACTATTAATTTAACCATTTTTTATTTATAATTGATTTTGTAATCAATTAGTTGTTTAAGTTGTATTTAGTAATAAGCAAATTTTTTTTCAAATATTCTGAAACTATTCCTTCCTCTGATAAAACCCCCAAACCCATTGGGTTGGGTTTTTTTCTGAAAAAAACCCGGTATTTAACAACCCTGGATTTTGAACCATGTTGGTCCCCTCTACCTGTTTTTACATCTTTGATAGATAGTTTAGGACCACCCTGCATTCTGACTTTCTCACCATCAGATTTATTTACCATTTACTTCTAGGAAGAGCAAGATACACCTAGACGACTCTGAATCACTTAGTACAGTAAAAGCTCGACTATCCGGAAAGCATGGGAAACATTGAATGCCAGATAAGTGAAAATTCCAGATAGTTGAGCTTGTATAAAAAAAGAAATAAAATACAGTGATGTTTATCGGCAAAGTGCTGCGGGAAGAAGGGTGGGGGACTGGAAATGTTTTAGAATGCTATTTACGTATTAAAAAACATTAAATAAACTGGTGTTAAAAATGAAATATAATTAAAATTTTGTTAAAAAAAATGCATAAATAAAAATATATCCGTACGCAAACAGTTTTTTATTATATTTATGCTAATACATGTTTATATTGTGGAGTGAAAATGGTGTTAAGACATAATACCTTTGCATCTTTCAGGGGGAAGATAATAGTGCTTACTCTGGTTTCCAAAAATTAAATGGTTTAGCTTTAGACTAAGGGAATGATTAAAAAGAAAATGAATGCCGTTTTCTGTCTTCCTGATCCACCTCTCCCTTCCCCAGTTTCAGTTTAGTGATAACACGATTGAATGTTTGGAATGCAAACCGGAAAAGGAGTAGGTCATGAATAATGACACACTGGAATTAAATAATATGCAATCGGCAATTCTGCTATATTTTGACATTTGTTTTCGATTTGTGCTGTGGCTTTGGATTCATATTAAGATTTAAACAAGCAGAGCCACATAAAACACGGGGGATCAATAAATTAACAAGCTTTAAATAAATTTATACACAAAATAAAAATGTAACTCAAAATTAATTTTGTTTTAATTTTCTAAGGATTACAAATTACAAAGTTATTGGTTTTCCCTCAATTTTGACATCTGACCGAATAAATCTTGAATGTCTGTTTGCTTAAATGAAGCCTCCCTTTTCTTCATCTCTCTCTTATGAGATGTAGTTCTAAAATTTCCTGCTCAGTATAATTAGAGTTTTTTTTCACAGAACTCCAAGAATACTGAAAACCCTTTTTCTGCATCATTCCAAGAAATATTCCTTGAATTTTCTTCTGTGTCGGACTTGGTTGTTTCTGAATTTTCGTCATCTTTTGCCATTACTTTCTCAATTAAGTCTTCCTCCGTTAATATTTCGGATACAGGCATATTTTTGTCAGCATCAATCAATGATTCAATTTTGGACAGTTCCAGGGTAGACACTAACTCGTCTTCTTAAACTTATTTTTAAATCCTCCAACATTTCTTTCAGACCTTCTTTTTCACTTTAAAACTTCCAAATTCATAATCTGACGAATCCGAAAGAAAGTTCACTGAAAATAATACTTTTCTCCATCCTTGCCGAAGTGTTTTTTTTTTAATCGAATTCCATGCACTTGCAAGTGCATAAATTGCATCTTTAATTGAAAATACTGATTGGAGCTCAGTTAAAGGACTTTCAGCATTTACCAACATACGCATGAAATTCTTGTGATAAATCATTTTTAAGTTTTGAATGATGCCTTGATTCATTGGCTGGATCAAAGATGTTACTTTCAGGGAAGAAACATTGTGGCAATATTACCGTGGCACAATTCTGCTGTAGGATGTGCTTTGCAGTTATCAATTAGTAAGATAACTTTACTATCTTCAGGTTTCCCTTTAGATTTTAATTCATTTATCACAAAAAGCAGTTGTGGAGGACTTAGATGGTAAATATTGCTATGTATCCTTCATGAAACCCTGAGGAAAAAACAAGTTTTCTTTCCCGGACATTTCAGAAAATGATAAAATCCTACAAACAACAAAAAAAAATTATTTTAACTAAGCTTGAAAAAGCACCAATCCAACTAACAGCCGGGGATATTTTTCGTTGCTAGCGGAGGAAGTTAAAAAAATTGAAGACATTATTGATGTTCTGGGACTTGTATAAAGCGTGTATTTTATTTTAAAATATTTATTGATTTCTTTAAAATTGTGCCATGTATGGAAAATCTAAAGTTGTATACTAATAATTAAAATATTTTTAAAGTGATTGATTTTTTTGGTTTAATTAAACATGTTTTAATACATTTAAAAAGCTTATATTAGCATTTGTATATATTTTAGTTCACAATTCCTTATAGTACTGTTATTTCAAATCATATGTCCCATACATGACATAAGTAATTCACTTTTATTAATTAATGGTACAATTTAAAAAAATAATTTTAAAATTAATTATTAAGTGTATATTTCTTCTACCCATTAAATTTATTTGTAAAAATACTTCATAAATTCAGAGCAAAATCCTGTTTTTTGTGATGTCCCGTACATAACAAAACTTTATTGATTAATTAAAAAACTATTAGCTCAAAAGAAAAAGAAACTGCACAGGAATCTAGTTAAAGTGGCATATAAAACATAAAAAATAATTGCAAACTTTCTTATTTATATTTTGACGTTGAAAAATGTGCAAATATATCAGAATTTTGCTGTGAAATGTCCTGTATGTAGCACATGAATACTTTGGTGCAGAATGACCCCTTAATATTAAAATGCTTTACAAAAATATTTTCTTGTAATTTGATTAGATACAAAACAGTCTTCCATCTACAGATCAAAGCACGATAATGACTTGTTTCAACAAATAAACCTATTGTCAGTTTCTCTTGGCAATTACTAACATTTAATTGGCTATTTAAGTTAGAAATTGCAGTCCACTTCACTGTGTTTGTTTTTCAGATTAAAGTAAGTGTAACTTTTTTGTATTGCAAGTATTTGATATTTTTTTTTTTTTTTTTGTATTGAAATCAGTATTAAATTCACTTTAAAATGATGTACAGTCAAACCTGTTTATCTCCAAAACCTCCATATATCAAAATTTCTGAAATTACCTGCATTTACAATATAAATTGAATGTATTTTCCATGTTCATCTCGAAAATTTTTTCTTCAAAACCTCTGCACCTCAAATTTTGAATAGTGTAAATCACAAAAATCAATGCCCAAATACCACTTTTCTTCAACAAGTCGCATACTGATGTTCCTAAAGTGACAAGAGGGATTCGCAACTCTGGTTAACCTTAGAAAGAATAGGCTTATATAAATAAAGGAGTAATTGTAAGATAGTATTTTTATTGTTAAAGTATGTATGTTTTTTTGTTTTTTTTTTTTTAATGAAAAAATACCAATGTAGTACCTATCTGCAATCATACCACATTGTTTTTCTTCAACAAAAGGGGTTAAAACATTTTTTGATTGACCGCATTTAAAGCCTTTATAACTCGAAACCTCTTTATCTAAAATTTTTTCCCTTTCCCACGAGATTCAAGATAGACAGTTTCGACTGTATAAGAGTTTGCATTTTGTGAAACGTAACATTTTCTATAAAGATAGAAATGTTAAAATCATAAAAATTTCCAAAAGTGTCCACAATTTTGGCCACCACTGTATATATATATATATATATATATCCCCTCTTTTAAAAAGTGTTATATTTTGCTTTATTTTACATTTTGTTCAGTTCATTTTTTTTCTCCTTTAAGTTTATCCCATCACCTTCAAGAAATCAGAGTAACATTTTGCTCCCAAAAATAAATCAGCATGACATTTTGTTTTATTGTATATTTTGTTTAGGTGAAATGCATATATATATTTTAATTTAGCTTCTTCTCCAAACAATTTAGTATAACATTTTACTTTACTGTACATTTTGTTTAAGATAAACAAGTTTTTTTTTCTTTTTTGCCCCTCTCCTCACCCCTTCCTCCCTCCCCCAAAAAGCTACTGTATCAGGCCATATCACATACGTTTTTGTATGAACATTAATACTACTAAATAGAAATTTGTTAAATATAAGAAGAGGTAAATATTTTACTTAATTTATTATCTTTATCCCATAATATGAATTTACTATAATTTATTTTAAGAAAGACTATTTTGGATTGAATGCATTATTCTAAAAGGTTTTATTGTTAGTTATAAAGCTAACTGATATACGTAATCATGAAATCATTATGTAAATTAAGCATGCATTGTTAAATTTTTGATGTTGTGAATTTGCCTCATACAAATACAGAATAATGAAATAGGTTAAAAGATTCACAAAGCCCTCATATGAAAATTAATCAGTCATTAATGTAAGTCCTCATATGACTTAATTTGTATTACTGATTTATTTTATTACTAATTATGTTTAATGCAGCAAAACTCAATTGCACTATTCTTAAAATATTTGTTTATTGATTACTTGACTATGTCGAACAATATATAGTAATTAATCATATTTTTAGAAAGTGAGAAACCTCACAAATTTTAACAACCCTTACCCCCCTCCCCCCTCACTGGAAAATATGACCTTTTTAAAAAAAATAATAATAAATTAGGAAGGTTGGAAGCTCCTGCCTTCCTAATATACAGTATGTTAATATCAGCAAAATATCAACTTATATCTTTTGTGCTGTTTACTTTTTCTCTGGCAGATTATGGTCATGTCTACTCAAAGAAATGAGCTGTAATCTGCCAGATTTTCAGTCTCCATGTGTGCATATTAGACACAATGTATGGTATGAGGAATGCCTTTCGGTTTTGTAAACATGCCTATAAACCAAATACAACAATAAAATGATAATGCAGCTTTGTTTCATATCATATTTTCTTTTCTAGCCTCTGAGGGAGCTACAGCTCTAATAAATGGATCACTCAAAGAATTTGATGTTGATTATGACATGCTATTAAGTGATGTTCTAGATCACTATAGAACATTTCAAATGCTTGAGCGATTGCTGCACTATCCTAAAAGATTAACAGAACAGTGGATTTTTCAAATTGCTCCTAGTATGCAAAGAATGTTAATTGAAAGGTAAGGGTTTTGGCACTTATGCATTAGCTGCACACCAGTAATAACAAGCCAATATCAGCAACTTCAATTTTTATAAAATAGAATAGCACCTATGAGCCATTGTATTTTATAAAATTAGATGTTCCTGACATGGGCGTCCGCAAGGGGGTCAAACGGGTCACTTGACTCCCTCCCCTGGAAAATATGACCTTTTTTTTAAAAAAAATTAGCCATCATATACAAAAAATGTCACCTGCCCCTTTTCCAGAAGTAAAGTAATTTATGTATTTTAACATACTGCAACAACTCGCTGTAAAATTTCTGTGAAAAAAAAGAAAGATTATTTTCCTAATTGCTAGCATGTTTCAACCAAGGATGAATTAAAGAGGAGGGACATAAGGGGCGACTGCCCTCTCGTTAAAAAAATCAATTTAAAAAACCCTACTTTACTTTTATAAAATGGATGTGTTTGCATATGTGAATCTTCCAACTAACATCCGCCTACCCCCCTCCCACACACACACAAACAAAATTACACTAATCTGTTGCAGATTTAAACACATGCGTGCAATCTTTACAGGAAATCAGAACATTTTCATATTTTATCTTGCAATCTTATTTGTTCTAACATTAATATTTAAGATACTTTCTTCGCTTGAATTGTACTTTATCATTTCAAGTTTCTTATCAGTTTATTTGACCCACATAGTTCTATAGTTTTATTTTAAATTCCATAATTTGCTTGTCAAGTGTATTTAAAGAACTAAGTTTTTATTTTCTTTCTATTGATTATCAACAAACTAGATTCTACCCACGACTTCATCCGCATCCGCATCGGCTTTAGAATTAGGTCCAGAGAGAAATGAAGCATGTGTGAATAACAAAAAAGAAATAGTTTGATGACACTACCACTATAGATCAAAATGACCGTAAAAAATCTTTAAACTTGTTTCTGTAGTTACAAAGATACTATTATATTCATATAGCGTAATGTATTAGAATTTTTTTGAGTGTCCTTGTAAAAGAACTATTTATGCTATACGCATGAAAGGTATCTTAAATACCCAGAAGTAGTGCAGCTTTCTATTAGTGAAAAAAGTTTTAGAATCGGTTCAGTAGTTACAGAGATACCCGAAGAGCGTAATGTAATTCGTATGAGAGTCCCTGTAAAAGAACTATTTATGAAATATGCATGGAAAGTAGCCTATAATACTCAGAAATAGTGTAGCTCTCTATCAGTGAAAAAAGTTTTAGAATCGGTTCTGTAGTTACAAATATGCCCATAGAGCCAAGGCCATAGCCAGAAAAAAATTTCGGAAGGGGATATGTAGCACTAAAATTGAAGTTCGGGAAGGTATAGGTAGCGCTAATGTTCTTTACGCTAATGGTAACTTTAATTGATCATCAGAATCAAACCAAATATAAAACTACTAATGCATTGATAAAAATTTCGGAAGGGGATCAAACCCCCTTGATTCCCCCCCCCCCCTTGGCCACGACCTTGCACAGAGCGTAATGTATTAGAATTAATTTGAATATCTCTGTAAAAGAACTATTTCTGTTAGTGAATAAAAGTTTTAAAATTGGTTCAGTAGTTAAAGAGATGCCTATAGATTTATGCTATATGCATAAAAAGTTGCCTATATGTTAATCCAGGGTATAAGCTATCTTCATTCCAAATTTTATCCAAATCCATTCAGCTGTTTTTGCATGATTGACTTATAACCATCTAAACACACAAACATACACATTTATAATATTAGGAGGATTTGAAAATTTATGAACTTCAAGAAACACGTTTGATTTAATTCTTTCTTATGCTTTTTATTTTGGCGTAAAATTGACGTAATTTCCATGCCATTTCATGTTTTTCAAATGCACGCAATTCTGCAAATAGCATTTATGATTTATTTCAAAAGCATTGGTCAATGTATTAATGGCATTAACAATTCTACTGCATAGAACACTCTCCATTCTAGCAGATGAGACAGCCGATATTGCTGCGAAAGAACAATTATTCCTTTGTGTATATTTTGGCAAATTAGCACTGCTGATAATTAAAGAATTTCTAGGCTTCTCAGTCCTACAAGAATTTTATGGTAAAACGCTTGCTCATTCCATTATAGAAAAGTGTTCCCATATCAGACCGAACATGAAAAAACTAATAGAACAACACTCTAACAAACAACCGTACAATTACTGCAAACTTTCCGTAAAATTTTACAGAAATTCCTCATTTATATTTTAATACAGGATAATTTCTGTATATCAAGGGCCAGCGTCTCATTGGTACAAAATTTCTAGTGGAATTTACAGGAATTAAATTCCATAGAAGTAGTAATGGTGTCCCAGTAGCCAATACATTTTCAGCATTTTCACAAAATTATTTATTTATTTATTTATCTTTTTTACAGTGAAGGTTATGATGCATATTCTGTGATGGTAGCAAAAGAGGATGGTGTGCAAGTAATCATCAAATGTATCTACCTAACTGCATATTTTCACTGTGCATCACGCAATAAAACTTTCAAACTACAGCCTTTAAATTATGTAAAACTCCTTACATCATTTGACCAATATTTTTTTTTAAATAACCTTTTTTGTGCAAGTTGTAATCTTATTTGCTTTAAAATGACATACATGAAAAGTAACATAAATTCTAGACTGCAATAAAATCTTTCGGCTAAATTAACTCAAATCTGATTTGCGCAATCCTTGCGAATAATTCTCAAGATTCACACAGGAAAACCTCATTTAAAAATACCTAATACTTTCTGAGAAAAATGATTAGGCGTTAAGGTACTTTTCTCCATAGCAAAGCATTGGGACTTGAATCTCCGCAAGCCGACTACAGAGGCCTCTTAACTAGTATACAATGAACGCTCTCTGATGTGAACAACCTGGTATTATGAACACATTCCGACGTTCCCAGCGAAACTCCGTAGACTTAACATGAGATGAACTTTTTGCATTCTGAGTCTGAACACCCTCTAATTTGAACATCCCGATATTATGAATGCTACTTTTGATCCCCATTGTACCTGTACTTCTCTATTTTTTTTTTTTTTTTTTTATCGAACTTCGGGGAATTCCCCCTAGAGTGCAGATTCGGGGAGAGGTACGCTACACGAGCAAAAACAATGCAAGTACTGAATTGTACTGTTTATTAAGGCAAAGGTGATCGAAAGCTATTTGACAAAGGAGCGATGCTTTGGCCAAAGGACTTTTTAAGAGG
The DNA here is from genome assembly GCA_038373885.1 of Cheiracanthium punctorium. NCBI lineage: Eukaryota > Metazoa > Arthropoda > Arachnida > Araneae > Cheiracanthiidae > Cheiracanthium > Cheiracanthium punctorium. Next base: position 376,642 of record JAWZYV010000202.1, read on the forward strand.
CTCTTATGCTTATTAAATTTTGGTGAAAACCACTTAAAACACAACCATTAGACTTATGGGTACGTGATTGGCCCGAATGCGGGACCCTCACACTTCAGCCATCTACCATGCTCAGTGTCTATATACACTCAACCGTACTGGAGCCCATGCATAACGCAAGAACCTAGCAAAACCTAGTAAACAGAAAATTGTGTATGCATTCAATTTTAAAGAATTATGCTATATTTATATAATGCTTATTTATTGAAAATTGCATATGAACAGTGGCGCAGCGAAGGGGGGGGTCCAGGGGGTCCGGACCCCCCCTATGAGCTAAGGGGCCGCTATGAGCAGGGTCCGTTTATCTACAGGGCGAGTGGGGCCCACGGGCCACCAATTTAAGGGGCCCATTTTTTTCTCTAAAAAGGGCCCATTTTTTCTCTTTCTCTTCTTTCTTTTCCAAATTTATTCTCTAAAAAGTGTCTTTTCTTTAAAAAAATCTTTTTAAACTTTGTATCCGTAGTTGGCTTGAAAAGAAGGACGCAAGATAAAATCATCAAAGGCTTCCAGCAAGCACCGTCATAGAAACTCCTTAGGCAATAAATCTCCAGTCGTGTCTCTGATAGGGAATTGTGGGGCTAGGATGGACGAATTGGACAATGTAAAGGGGAGTAATTCGCACCCTTGTAGCGCAAAGGAACGGAATATCCCCAGAAAGAATCTATTCATGCTACAATTAAGTGATAACAAAATTGTCATGAAGGAAAGAGGAAAATATATTGCCTATATTGTAGTCTTCAAGCATACCACTCTTTTTTTCTCGAGATAAACAAGCCACAGTATTCAAATAGTGAATACACACACACACAACAAACAGTAAAAAAGAGGGTCTGCTGGGAGCTTAGATGTGGTATAACGAAATTTCGAATGGTTCAGTGAATTCACTTAAGTTGGATGCCTTTAATTTGTAAGCAGAAGTTTAAGTTTTGGGTTCTTTGTTTCTTACGATCATGAATTCGTCCAGTTTAAAAAGAAAGAAAACCCAAAGTGAAATGTTTTTAATCTTTCTTCGAGAACAAATATTAAAGCCGATGATGGTGATCGTGCAGCATCAAAGACTGCAGATAGAATGGACGGGCCCGGACCCGGTGAAAAATCTGTTGCACCGAAAGAAACCTTTGAGGGTGCTGAATCTCAAGCTCATCCCCAAGCTTGATATTGGGCTCTACATTAACAAAGAGCAGGGCCGTAACCAAGATGACATACTAGGTAGGGCTTTGAATCTAGTTTGGGGGGCTGACTAAATATAAGTATTAGTAGTTCGGGGGGGGGGGAGTTTCTTCGAATTTTTACATCTTCACCTAGAATTTTTATTTCACAAGATACCATATCTTAAAATATTCACCATTCATTCCATTAACAATTTTTTCATTGAGATTTACTGCCAAATTCAAGTGCAAGGAACGTGGGATAAGCGCGGCGGCAGTTTTAAGGTTTTACCTTACCCCTACGGAATTCCTGCCCCGAGTAGCAAATCAGTCTGTAAGGAATAGCGTAAGTTTTGTGTTTGAACCGCTTTGTGATTCCACTAAACTTTTGTATTCATCAGTGAATTTACTAAAATCTTCGGGGGGGGGGGAGACTTCTAGGTAGGGCTCAGCCCCCGTAGCCCCCCCTCTGGTTACGGCCCTGACAAAGAGGTAAACTTTACTTGATTAAATTTCAAAATAACTTTACACAACAGAGAAGGTGGAATCACACGGACGTGGTTCATAATTTATTATCAGTAAAAATCTTAATATAAAAAGATCTTTCAAGTATAATCTAGCAGATGGTTGAAGTTTTTTTATTTATAATTAGCCAAGAATTTTCTAAACATAGACAAGCGTACTTGAATGTATACAAGATGTAATGATCCAACTTATAAAGATTATTTAAAACTATATCATAAGCTTATTATTACTGGCAACTACAATGTAGTCAATGATAACAAATACATTAAATTACCTTTTTTTGAATTCCAGTTTGTGTCAAATATTGTTACTTTTTAAACACATATTATGCTAAAATATATGAAGAGCTGTTTATTTATTTTATTAATTTCTTAGGTAATGGAGGATCGAGGTAATATAATAAATAAGGATTTTGAGAATTTACAGAATCGACTCACAAGACGAGATTCACACAATTTTTTTATTTCCTTTTCTTTCATTGTTTTTTAAATAAATCATACATAATGAATCAATAAGTTCATAATCAGCCTATTGAAAATTTTCTTCCTTTCAAATGAAGAATCAACTATTGCATTTATTTTTTTACAAAACTTGAAATAGTGAACGCATGTTTTGTAACTGCAGCAGATATATTAATAAGTAAAAGTTTTTTTTTTAATTAATTTCAGTTTTTTCTGAGTAAAAAAATTTTAAACATTAAAGTTCTAAAGAATTTTAATAGGAAAATTAAAATTGCGTGAATAATGTGATAAAATATTACTTTTACAAGAGATACCATTATTTAAATAATGTCTTTAATTGTTGTCATGGAGAATAATTTTTAAATTTACAGTTATTCTTTTATTAATTCTATTTTAAAGTGCGATAGCTAGAATAAACTACTTGAAAAACATAAGACTACTTGTTTATTATCTTCCTTTTTAAACACCACTGGGGAAGAGTTCTCTTCAAAACACTCCCCGTTTTAAATCGCCTTTATCTTCTTTATCTCCCCCCCCCCCAAAAAAAAAGAGCTTTATTTAGTACATGAATTCAAACGTTCCGTGTAATAAATCTTTCAAAATATGACTGTATAATTAGGCAAGTCGGAGTGTCCAGGCTGAGTAATTTTTTATTTTTTACCAACTATGCGAAAAACAAATATTTCGCCAAGTATCGAATACATATGGAGAGCTGCTCTTTTGGCTCTTGGCTCTTTGCGGCATATTGTGTGAATTTCCTAGAAAAAGTAGACTACATTTTTGAAATCAGGTTTGAAGTAAACAATGTACCATAAACATGGGTGAATTTCTCACAGGTGTACTGAGACCGTTTAAAATATTTCAGGGAAATATTTCAGCCACAGCTCCCCTACTTTCTACGTCCCTGAATAGACCTACGATCTATGTATGTGAGCTGATGTATAATTTTGTGAATTAATTTCTTCAATAATGAATTTCTTCAATTGACATGTTTCATGTTTGTATGATAATTGTATATAAATAATATTTTACAATTTCTATTTAATTAAAATTTGAACGGGATTTATTAATTTTTCTTTTCAATATTATTCTTTGGCTATATTTTGTATAAGAGTACACGATATGCGGAGTTTGTGTGTATTTATTAGAGCTATGCTTTATTAAAAAGGGGAGAGAGATTTTTTAATGACTAGAATAAATATGAACATAGGACTAGAATCAGAACACCTGAATGTATTTTATTTAGTGTTAAGAAACAAAGAACTCCACCATCTCGAAAAGCGGTCGTTAACGATTAGAGGCTTACAGTTTTCCGTTAGTTCTTTCGTTTTTCTTATAAGAATGTATAAAAGCTTATAACTACCAATTTTATTACAAGAATACATTTTTATAATGGCAAATGTTATTTGATTGATTTGCATTACACCGAACAATTGAAATTTCTGCAAGACAAAAGTCTAACAGCTAACATTAAATTTATGCAAAAGTGTCGGGGGGGGGGGGATATCAATCCCTATATCCTCCTGGCTATACGCTGGCTTGCCAAAAGGGGGAGACAGTGGCGGATTTCCCAATAGGCGCATGAGGCGCGCGCCTCGATCCTCATATTTCTAAGGGGCCTCCAAATTCGGTTTTCAGAAAGAAAAAAAAACTATATGTAAATATCTGTTCAAGAGACATAAACTTTGTTCATAGTTTCAGGATTGCTTCAGGATTGATTGTAGAAAGCGCCTTTGAACAATCTTTTCTTTCGTGACTCCCTTTCCTCTTCACAACATTGGACCATAATCTAAACTAATACTTTAATACGAATACTTTTAGTTTATAAGTAATGGATGCTTTAATTCCGTATTTCACTGTAAAAATATCCAGAAACGTTCCTTGGAAAATAAGGATAAGCTAGACTTACAAATACTATACAGAAAGTATACATTTCCTTTTGAAAACTTTACTGTTTCGTTCAACCCGTCGCTTAACCGAATAGTGGTCTCACGACCTTAAAAAACAGGCAGTTCACTTAAAAATGACTAGAATTGAAAAAAAAAAATTAAAAAAACTCCAGTAGTGTTCCTTGAAAATAATAGGCAGCTGAGGTGCCCTAAATTCCAAGGAAAGTTGCACGAAAATACCAAGAACTTTACTGAACAATATGCAATTCAGTGGATCTTTCCTGAGCTGTTCAATAAAGTTCCTGGTATTTTCATGCAACATTCCTTGGAATTTTAGGTCCCTCAACTGTCCATTATTTCCAAGAAAAATTCCTAGATTTTTTTGTATTGTTTTAATTTCCTCACTGTATTTTATCTCAAGAAAAATACAGGTGCAGAGGGTCCCTATGCCTTTTTCCTATCCGGAATCAATTAGTTGGGTTGGGTTGGGGGATTACGGCCAATTATCTACAAGTGGGATCTATGCCGATGGGTGTGGGTGCTCCCCTTGGGGGTCTTTCTAAGGGATTCTAACCCCTATTTACGTAAGTTTTGGAGGAAACCATGGAAAATTCCTAACGGTTAGGTTGGCGGACGCGACCTCGTTTTGAACTAGGCACTTTCCGTCTCCCAGTTCAGAGTGCTATGCGCTCAGCCACTGGTTGGGCCGCACTGAATCAGATTGCGGCTCAGTAGCTGGTATTGCAGTAGGACATTCAAATACACCTGCTTTATAGATTGCCCCCCCCCCCAAATCAAAAAGTGTACAGTCTGATAAGAATATTTCTCATTTTAAAAGAGAAAAGCCTGAACCGCTTTATTCTCAGCTTGAGATTGAAAAATTTGTCAAAAATTAAATATTTTATATTTTTCAGCTGTTCTTCATTTAAATGATTTAGGAAAGGACACTCTGTATTCGGTGAAATTTTCAAATATACCTAGAATATATAATTGTTGTTGGTTGTCACGATGTAAAAGAAATTGGAAACAATAATTTGTCTTCTTTGGAAAAATCACTAAAAATTAAAAATTTAAGCTAGGGATAACCGATTTTATCTTTTTTTTTTGGAATCGAAACTTTCCCAGTATGCAATGATAAAAAATTGCCGACCAATAATTAAAAAGATATGAGCTGATACATGTGCGGTAACACTTTTTTGGGGGATTGGGGGAAGATATTTGATAGTTTAAAAAAAGTATTGAAAAAATAAAGAAAGCATTACTTAGCGTCACCGAAATTTCACAAGCGTGCAAAGTTTCAGATCGATCGGATGATAGTGGGTTAAAATTCATAGACAAATTTTGAACTGGAATGTCATACACAGTTAATTAAAAACTTAAAAAAACAAATGATGATTAATTTTAATTTTTTGTTTTCAACTAAAAAATATTTATGATCACTATATTATAAATACGGCATGTATTTTATAGTCGCAGATGAAAATGCTAAACATTAATAATAAACCTAGGACCGAAGCTTAGAGCATACCCATTATAAAGTGGAATTTATTTTTAAGTCAATAATACTTTTTGTACTTTAACTACTTAAAGTATTGTTTTTTTTTAAATTTATCTGTCTTTTTTTTAATTTCTCTTTTTTAAATTCTGCAGTTTTTTCATTCTATCTAAAATATAGAATAATGTGTGTGTGTGTGTATATATATTATTGATACCTAATTACTCATTATTAATAGTCCTAAACTTATTGACAGTTTTTGAATAAACAAAATTAGACAAAACAGAAAGTTTACTCTTACTATTAAACTTCTTAGTTTTGCAGTTCCAAACGGGAAATTTATGAATATATTTAAATATTTATAAATATATGTTCTTGAAGGAATGTTAAATTTTTGGTTCATTTTATCCAAGTAAAGAATTCTACTGAACTTTGTGATGTCAAAGTCATGTTTCTGATCAAGTTCCCCTTGTTCTGTCCTTCATAAGTACCTGTTAAGTAGTCAAAATTTTCACAACTGAAACAAGATATATGCCAGTGGTCCACAAAAAGTAATTCGACGTAATTAAGTAACAGTGAAAAGTAATCAATATAAAACTGCAGTTGCTGGGTTATACTTAGAGGTATGCTGATGTTTATTTAGTGTTAATCATGAAAAGTGAAACGTAGTACAAAAATTATTGAGGTAAAAAAATGTTTTTTAAGATGAACAAATCTATAAACATAAAAATTTTAAAATGTTAATACTCCTTTTGTAGCAGGCCCTGACTATCGGACTTACACTTGGTGCACGTGTCCTGGGCACACATGGAGAAATAAGCCAAAAAATTGAGTTTAACACGATATGCAGGGGCACAAAAATTGAGCCAGCTAAAGGACACAAAATCTGAAAAGTGCCCTGGGCACAAAAGTGTTATAGTGAAAGTCAGGCCCTCGTTTGTAGACATAAACTAGATATAAAAGGAATTAAAACATTTTAAAATAATTAGTAATAATTTAAAGGAGTTTGTGATTTTTTTTTTTTTTTTTTGAGGAGGGGGCCTCAAAATTGAGTTGCACCTTGGGCCTCTCTAGAGCAAAATCCGCCACTGGGGGGAGAATATAGGTATTCCCACTGATTCTGCGCTTTCTGGGGGCCTGAGGGTAAAATTTCAAATGTTTTCTGTAAAGGTAAAATTCGTGAAATATTTCTTCCGGGGAAGAGATGTGTGCTGAGTGCCTGTCTGAGACGACCAGCCCCCCTCCCCCCTACAAAAACTAATATGGATGTCATTTGCGGGGGCCCTGTGATACATGATCATTTTAGGGGGGGGGTCTGATCTCCCCTCCGAGTCCGAGTAATTTGGACCCCCCCTAAAAAAAATTTCTGGCTGCGCTACTGCATATGAATCAGTTATTAGGTGACCCTGCTTATAAGGTCATTTTCACAAGGTCCCTAGGGATGGCCTTATACCGAGATCCGACTATAGTATATACAAAAGTTTAATAATAATTTCAATATTTTACTCACACGTTGGCAGTACTTGTGCTGTATAAAGAAGCAGCCATAGATTTTTTATTCATCCCTTTTTCAGAAAATCGGTACTGAAAGTCTGCTTAAATTAATTTCTACTTTTTCCTTACAAATCTGAACATTTATTGAAATTTAAGAGAAAATAAGGGAAGCAAAAATATTTATTGTTTTATTCAACAAGTAAATAAAATATATGTAAATTTTAACTGTTGTAAATATATATTTAATTTATTTTTAAATGGATACATTGTACTTAATGTTTAAGAAGTAAGTGCACATAAGTATGTTTAAGAAATAAGTACACTTTTAAACTGTTTTGAATGATTTTACTTTCTCCTTCATATGTTAAAAACTCAAAAGTGTGATGCAATTTATATTTTAAAATAACAAATTGTGTCCATTACTAAAGTCTTACTTTTAAACAAGTTTTGTAAGACTGTCCTTTTGCCTTGTTACAACAAAAATTCAAATTTTTTATTTGCAAAATGTTACAAATCTTGTGATATCTTGACAATTTATCCAAAACCACATAAATTTTCAGAAACAAAAGTGGCAAAATTTTTTTATTTTCAATCCACATTTTTAAATATATTTGGTATTAGTTGCAATTTTTGCAATAGTTATGCATAATACTTATGCATGTATGTATAATGCAGTAGAACCCCTCTAATCCAACACCTTTGGGACTGAGGGTAAAGTCTGAACTCAAAATAGGTCAGATTATCCGAAAATACAGATAAATACCAACCTACAGTAAAATAAAGAATGTCTGAATTGAACTCAAAAATGACTGTGTGTATTGTTTTCCGTGGTAACATTGCAGTAAAGTACATAAAAGTTGTTACTATTGAAAAAGTTGTTATTATACATCATGTAACAAAAAAACTCAAAAATAACTGGTGTTTAAAAGATAAAAATAATTAGCATAAAAGTTACTTGTCAGGGTGTACAGCTGTCCCTTTGAACTCAGTTAAATTAAACAAATTTCATGTCATTGGACTTTTAGATCTAAGAAACAAGAAGAAAAATCAAGTTTTTAAATTAATAATGAAATGAGTTAATCAGATTTTCAAAATCATGTCAACAAGCTGTTTAAGTGTGAAGTCTTAACTGAAGAAACAATCATTGCAAAAACTCAAAATCTCAAGAGCAAAATTTCCAGCTTCAGCTTCTCATCACTTGATGCAGAAGCTGATGATAGTGATCAGGAAGAACCAGCTCTTTTAGTATCTATCACCTATTCCTAAGCAATGAATCTGTCCAAACTTTCTTAAAATCTCTTGAAATTGATTATGATGTGTTGTGCTATTAGTGCCATCATCTGGTAGACAATTGCTGAAATACAGAAACCAAAACTGACTTTTTTCTTTTGTGTATGTTTTTTTTTTAAATTGTGAAAAGTCTTTTTTTTTAGTTCTATCATTTTTACTTTTACATAATAAGATTTAAATTTATTATAATTATGAGTACTCCAATTGTCTTGGTCCTCATAATAACCAGATTCACCTGCATAATTATTTGTGAATGTGTAATATCTTGTTTTTGTAATGTTTTATCAAAAAACAAAAACTTGGTAGGACAAAAATGTAAACTATGTAATGCAAAATTACTATAAAATCAATTTTGTTTACGTATAAATGAAATTAAATGTGGTATAGATATTTTGTGTTATTCTTTTATTTTTCGTACTATAGGTATTATGAATTTGATGGTGTTGTCATAAGAGAATTTTTAGGTAAAAAGCTTTCAGCTCGGAATCGAAAAGACCTTGATGATGTTAGTGAAAAGACAGGAATTCAAATAAAAAGTTGTCGGAGACAGGTGAGTCATTACTTATTGGATAATGAGAATAATTCAATGTTTAGGTAAAATAACTTTTAATTATAAACATGCTAACTACAGTAAAACCTGTGTTGAACGACCCCCTATTTAACGAACACCTGGTCTTGTCGACCATGTCTTAGCGGTCCCGAGTACCATATAATTATAAATAATGGTTTATTTTCCTTATTGAACGATCATCTGCCTCACCCGACCAACAACCGCTATGTATAAGAAACAAATCTATTTAAAGTCCTATTTTAACGACTGCGAATTCTTTAAAAAAATCTTAATTTCCCCCTAGTTGAGTAAGTTTGTTATTCCGATGATCAGCAATCACGCGGTATGATGAAAACAAAAGTTGACACTTGTTTAGGTGAATTGTAACACAGCTTCCAGTCACTAAATACTTCATGGAGTCAGTGAACGCAATAGCGGCATGCACGCAGTTACTTGTTTTACTGCTTCTTGGAGGATATTTATTGAAAATAGAATTTTATGCATTTAGACATTACAGTGAATCATTCAGCACAATTTCTTCTTTTAAAACATTTCTTCGAAAAATAATTCCATCACAAAATCTGTGCACCGTAGGAAAATACTACCGAGAATGACGTCATTGTTTCAACCAATAAGCAATGCCGATCTTCTCACACTACTTATATTACTAACAGTGCTTTGCAAGAGTGTTCTGTGATTGGTGCTTCTACTGCCTAGCCCAGTGAATTATGCAAAGTGCATCAATTACACCTTCCCTTTTATTGTGATTGGTTCTTTACAATGTTCTTCTTTACAAATGTTTTACACCACCAATTTACGTCATACATGTCTTGTTCTAATGCCATTTAAGGTTTTTCATGCTCTGATCAATTTGTGCACGAAAAAAGTGGGTGTTGCCTTTCGAAATTTTGTCACTGTAACCATATATAACTATGAGAGGTTTATTGTTTTAAATCATCATAATCTGGACCCCATACATTCAAATAACTATATCTAAACTTTCATTTTGATTGGTTGAACGGTTTGGCACTAGTTACTCATATATAGGGGAAGTTTCTTTTAGACCACCCTGTATATATATATATTATATCAATTAATCTAAGGTGTCTACTATAGCGAAAAGGTCAAGACCATCATGTTTACTCTCATGAAAAGTCTCTGCTCTAACTATGCCAGAGTTTCTCAAATATCTTCTTGTGCTCCAGAAATATTTATCAGAACTTTTTTTTTTTCTTTGGTCACAGAAATTTAGTTATAGATGTGTATTTCGCAAAATATTCAGAGTTCATTTTACTTTTATATGTTTCATACAAAAGTTTTTTTTTTTTTTTCTTTGCACATTTGTCTCATACTGCGCTGACAGGAATTCAATTAAATCCTTAAATGATTTACCTGAAATTTCTCTTTGAAACCTCTAACTAGAAATGTGGATCCTGAGTATAAATCTTTTGTTTAGAATGCATATGTCTTTCTGATTTTCTCCATGGTAATTGTGCTCACATTTTAATTTCTTTCCGTAGTTCGATAATGTAAAGAGAGTATATAAGCTTGTTGAAGATTGCAATGGAGAATTAGTGAAAAGTATTCGTTCAACATTCTTACTGTCTGAAAATCTTGCAAGGTAAATTGCGTGCTTTTAAATGAAATATTTTGAAGCATACCAGTACTATTAATTACTATTTATATCACCTTATGTAATTTTTAACAATTAATGTCATTTGTTTCATTAAGTGTTAAATTAACAACCTTTTTATCCTTTTAATTGTTGAGCATGACTAAAATCATCTAATGTCATTCTAAATTCTGTTTTCTGTTGTTTGAGAAAGGGGAACCTAGAACAGTGAATAGAAAATATCTAGAATACTAACAAATAGCATTAATGTTTCATCTTGCAAATGAATCCCATCCCCTTGATTTCAAAACTCTTTAATACATATTTATAGAAAGTATGTATTTAAGTTCACTATATGTAAAAATTCCTTTGCATCTCAATAGAAACAAGGTCACCATCATTATTCTGTTATTATGCGAGGGCCCAAGCCCCTCGCATAAATTTTGAGTATGGACTGTGACATACCAACCCTCACCCCAATAATTTGCCTTTGAATTTTTAAAAATTGCTCAATTCATAAAATGTTTTTAAAAAAGAACTTAAACTTTCCTCTTACCTAAAGAAATTTTCTTCTAGTATCAATCATTATGTGGAATTTATTTTTGCACCAAGTAACACAGAATGTTTTTATAAACTGCTGTTGCCAGGTGCCAACTCATCAAAATCAGAATTATGGAACATTAAGTATGAAATAAATAGTTGTGATTAACCTAAATGTGCTGAGTTACCTTTTTTTTTCTTTAGCCATTTTATTTTTTATGTTGTTTTGTTCCAGGTTAAGTAGATTAACAGAATCTTAACATATCCATATCTAAATGTTACAATTTATCTATCACTGTATGTATATGTTGATTTTGTTTAAAAATTTCTCTAGGTTAAAAGAAAATCTGTAGTAATGAGGATAGTTCTTGAAATCTGTGGTCATAGCTTGTCATGTAGGGATGGCATTCTACACCAAGCATAGATATTAACTATCTCACTATCTGACCCCCACTCAGACAGGGCTTCATGTTTTGGTGTTCTAGTAAGGGTGGAGAAAAAATTTGTGGCTCACAAAATGCTTAAATTATTTCTTTGCAGATACTGCCCATGGCAATGCAGACTGACAGTAGGTTTAAATATAAGCAAAAATATGTTGGATTTGAGAAGCTGTCTTTCTGCTGCAACTGTTAATGGTTTACACAAAATAAAATTTAAAGTAAAAACATGTATAGGTTTAACCAAATTCAGGCTTGGATATGCCCACCAGGGAGCCAGGGAATTTTCCTGTAGGCTAGTCACTTTCACATCCATGTCATAAAATGTAATGTGTATGTTTGTTCAGAGTAAAATGTAAGTGGTCTACCGTTTATATATATTTCCTGAGCTGGTGTGATCAGTTGTATCCGGCCCTGACCAAATTTAATGTTACACTTAAGCAGTTACTATTTGTCTGAACTTGGTGACATCACAAATAAAAGTTGTAATCTATATAAAAATCACAAAAATAGGAAATACTGCCTGATGTTGGTTTAAAATAATTGAAAGAATGGGAAGTCATCCTTAAAAGATTCATGCTACACAACTCGTATTTTATCAAGAAGGGGGGAAAAAAAAACGAGATATGATGGGCTTAAAAAATGTTGATTGCCAAAGTTGAATGAGACAAGATGTATTAGTAAAAATATCTAATGAAAAGCTCTCAGAATTAATACAAATACTTTTAACAAATAAGAACAAGCAGCTTAATCCCTTTGCTGATCTGTTTCTTTTTTTTTCTCTCTCTCTCTCTCTCTCTCTCCTATTTTTTTACAAGAATTGTTGACGAAAATGTCAATTTTTCTGCATATAACAACTACTATATTTACCCGCATATAAGTCGACTGCACCCCCCCCCATTTTCCCAACCAAGAAATTTGAATTTTTTAATATCCTGCATATAAGTCGACCCCCACTTTCTTGATCAAGAAAGTAATTTTTTTTTTAAATACATTTATTCAAAATCATCTGAATAAAAAAGAAAGTATTAAATATACAGTATTAAAGATGATAATATACAAAATTAAACAGATAATAATGAATAATAATAATAATATTGCACTATTCAAGATCTGATTCAGTATCGGACTTGCCAAACAATTCACAAAATTCTTTTGGCGTCATCAGCTCATCATGATACATGTTTTCAGTCTCTATCACCACATTCTTCCTCGTTGGTACCATTTTCGAAAATGGCATCATCTTCTGTGCCATCAAGCTCATTGCTTATTCAGCATTTCTTAACCCTACAATGCATGATTTTTTAAATGGGCTGAAAATAAAATCGCAACTTCATTTAGATTTACTTATGCTAGGAAAAATATTTGTTAAAAAATTCAGCATGTAATTTCCCTGAAAAATCATAAAAAATATTCAGATATGAAGGTCCACCCTATAGCTCTCGTAGAAAAAATTTTGTCCAATTTTACTTTATTTAGTCCAATATTACCATGTTTTAATAATTTTGTGTTTATTTTCATTTAGCAATAAAAATTAAAAGCAATTAAAAATTCGGCTAAAATTTGTTCAGTGAACTGGATGCACTTGTTATAAATCCATGCTTGTTTGCTCAAAAAAATAATGCTGGCATACATTTTAAAAACTAAAATTTATTTCCATGAGATCTTACATTTATTTTAAATGCATATTTGAGACAAAAACTACAACATTTTCTTTTTATTACAAAAAAAATGAGAGTGTAGCCAATTGGCTACAGTATGCACTGTAGGGTTAAATGATTTTATAATCATTTGGAAAGGAATTTCATTCCATGCATCTTTAATGCACTGGGCAATTAATGCGGTGTGGGGCTTTCTAATATTGCCACCCTTTGTAAATATTGGACGACCAGATGAAATCCACTCTGTCCAGTGTTTTCTAACATTTGCTTTGAAGGGCTTTTAGAGGCAAACGTCTAGGGGTTGAATGACAGACGTCAACCCTCCTGGAATTACGGCTACATTTGTTTTCAGTTCTTTCATCACTTTATTCTCGTTTTCAGAAAAGTGGCCACAAAACGAGTTGTAAACTAAAATAGAAGGTTTTTTGAAAACAGCTCCCGGTCTTTTACCCCACACATTATTAAGCCAGTCAACTGTTCTGTTAGCATCCATCCACCCCTTTTCATGAGTTCAAATCAGCACACCAGATGGAAATATAACGTTTTTTCGCAAAGTTTTTCTTTTAAAAATAATCAACGGATTAAGCTTAGTACCATCAGCCAAACTCAAAAAAAAAAAAATGACTGAAACAGGTTTTCCCGTGCCCAGTCATTTTTACACAAATACTTTTTTCCCCCTTGCTGTTCACTGTTTTATTTTCTGGTAGGTCAAAACACATGGGTATTTCATCCATATTTCCTATATGGCAAAGTTCAAAAGAATTCCTTTTTCTTTAGTTGATGACGTATTTTTGAAATTTCATATTTTTTGCTTCCAAGTCAGATGGTTATTTTTTGCCAATTTAGTGCACTGCCATAAAGCCAAACCTTGTCAATTTATAAATCTAGTGCACCAATGTTCTGATGCACGAAACATGTTTGGAACACCATACTTTTCTTCTTTTGCAAGCTTCATGGCTCATAAACGTATGCCAGTTCTAATCACAGTAAAACTATTCTGACGGCACTCTACAACCCAATCATAAAATACCTTTTCGAGTTCTGGAAAGAGCGATTTTTCATGCCGCTAAGCCTTATTTGATTTTGGAATGTTTTCTAGCTTTGCCTTGTTCTTGCGCCAATCATGAATCAATTTTTTGTGATCCCCAAACTTACAAGAAGCAGCACAGTTGTTTGATTCTTCCGCAAAAGAAATAATTTTAAGTTTAAATCCAGCTGCGTATGAATTGCATTTCTGTTTTCTAATAACTAAATCTGCTGTATCAGTAGAAACAAAGAGAAAAAGCATAGTAAGATAAACGAAAATGAAGAATTAATGAGAATAAAGTGTACTATTAAGAATGAACAAAATGGCTTCGTATTTCTAGCCACTCGCAGATGATTCAATTGCACATGGGAGTGATACCTTCAAAAGAACATTTTCAATCTGATAAGGAAAAGAACAATTCTTTCCTCCTTTTCTGTTCTTGTGTGGAAATCGACGACGTCATTGTGTTATGGAAGGCAGGATGAGAACAACTGTCTTTCAAAATGACATTTTTGATTTCTGATAAAAAACAAAAAATTGAGGACCCGTATATAAGCCCCCCCCTCCATTTCAAAGCCTTTTTTTTTTGTCCAAAATTTCTCGACTTATACGCGGGTAAATATGGTATATGTAATAGAATAAAAAAGGGATAATATCTTGCTAAATTATTCACTTTTAATGTTTTTATTTGTACAATTTGGGGAACAAAAAATCCCTAAATTGCTTTACAAGTCTGAAAAAATTCTCTCATACTTTATTTTTTCTGACACATTAATTTTGAAAGTAACATTTTCTGAACTCTTCAGAATTTTCAATTTATTTATTTATTTGTGTGTTTGTGTAATTTAAATAATTGGATAATACTGTGTCCTAATGTATAAATCAAGGTAAGCATATTGTGTTTTTTTCAAATTCCTTTCTAGTTTCACACTTTATTTAAACAAGAAATAGCACGTTGTCTTACAGCTCTGTTTCTTAGCAACAGGAATGATTTCCATAAAATTTATCTCTGTCAATCTCAGAAGATCAGACTTGGTACCTGGTCATTCAGGTCTGAAATTCATTCCCAAATGATATTTCTGAATAAGTATTTCACTGACCTGAACAAGATATACTGAAAGCTGAAAATTGTGAATCCCCGTGGCAGAAATAGGGCGACACAGCAACATTGATGCAGAAACAGAACGATCATCTACAGACAGATTATCTTCAACAGTTGAAATATGCTCTGAATATTGCTTTCATGTCTTCCAAGGATGTGTAATTACTAAATCGCTTGTTTGGCAATGTAAACAAATGAAAAATCATAAATAAATTCAGCAATAATTTTTTAACTTCATGCACATTAATGAAGTTGATCGCAAAAAACTAAGACACCGCAGTCACCATATTGGATTCTTCTCTTGGTAAATGAGCTTTTTAGTGGTAGCTCGGTGGTGTGGAGAGATGCGACTTGACATTAGCTGACACAGAACATTCAATGACAATACTTGATATTGATATTGATGAATGCAAGAGATCCTTTTGATTGAAGCAATTCAAAAATTAATTGGATTAGTTAGTATATATTAATTGAATCTAATTATACCATGGGCTAGGTAGGATTAAAGCGGAGGATTTGCCCTTCCAAGAAAAAAGATGTTAAATAAAAAATGTAAAAGATCCAATTTTACTACCATAAAATTGTCATAAATTATAAATAGCCATCCCCCACCCACAAATTTGCATTAATCCATCACTTATTATAGGAGAGTAAGGTTTACGAGCCCGCACATGATCTTGGATCTTTTTGTCACGGCATGTAGCACCGCAATAACATGTTTAGCCAACTGCAGTAATTCATGACTGAAAACAATACATCGATTGATTTGACTGCAATTAATTATTGGAAAAGAAACGAAAGAAGATTTATAATATTATAGGCAGAAAATTGATTAGCAAAATGTCTGGAGTTTGGAAAATTATGAATTTCAGACTTCCATGTTCAAATTACAGTAATTAAAATATTATTTGAATTTTTAAAAATGTTATTTGATATTTAAAACTTAAATTTATCTTTTTAAATATGATACCCTTTTATGAGATAATCTAAATAAAAAACTTACGTTTGAATTGGTTATTTGAAATTTTAATAATTCAGATAAAAAATTCTGTTTGTATAAACATATATTTTAGTAATTTAAATAAAAATAATTTTTAATAAAATAGTTATTTCATAATCTGAGCATAGTTTAAAAACTTTTTTTAATAGTTATGTAAAAGAATAATCTTTACTGATGACATTGAAAATATTTCATAGACCCTCGCCCAACTTCTGTTCACCCACTGAGCATACATATAGTTCTACAGTTTTAATATGTACTACCTGTTTTGTTACAGTGGTGGTTGATCAGGGTAGATTTTATAGCTGGTACATGGATACTGTGTCAGTGTTATCTTCCATAGCCCTACAGAATGCATATTTATTAGGTTGTAACAAAAGTTTCCCGCCACCGCAAACTTCGTCAGCACACAGTTCTCGTTGGCGTATTTGCTCATATTTTGTCAACCGATTTTTGGCATTTGAATGAAAGAGGTTTACTTTATAACACTGTGTTGTGAAATCTGTAAAAAATATAGCTATCATTAAGTATAAGGTGTCTCAAATAGAACTATCACTCTAGAGGATTAGAACCATCATTTACTTCCAGTTGTGTTGCAAAAAGTCAACTACATAATATCAACGAATTATGAGTACAGCTTTAAGTACTATTGTTGTATCATGTGACACTGTGCAGGTTTGGTACCGAAAGTTCAAAAACAGTTATCTAAGGAGTTAGAAGTTAGTATTTCAGGCAGATATGGCGGAAAACTTTTGTTACAACCTGATATTAAACTTAGATAAAATAGTTTGTGTTGTGTGTGTGACACCAAAAACATGATTATGTAAGTTATTGGCTTACTTGAAAATTAATGGAAGGGGGGATATCATTCCTTGCATTCCCTAAGTTCTCTAAACACTGACATTTTGTTGTATTTTTTCTAACTGCGAAACTTCACATGTTGTTTGAATAACCAACTTTCATAAATTAATTATTGACAACATAAACTAAATTGTAATTTTCTATTAGCAATGTTTAAGTGCACCCACATTCTTGTGTATGCATGCATACATAAATATATATTGTACTGCAGAAAAATGTTAGTATTTCTGCCGCTTGTCCCAGAAAGCATGACAAAAGTCTGCCACTTAGATGTGTATGTAAATTGAAACTTTTATAAGAAATAAATAGGTAGAATCATATAAGAAAGGAGAAAATATACCTGTACAGAAAATGTGCGAACAACCAATTTGAACTAACTTTGGGTAGTCTGTGCACTGTATGAGTAAACCTGTTAAAGGGTTAATTATGCAAATGGTATGCAGATTTAAAAAAAAAAAAAAGAAAAAAAGTTGTGTAAAAGAATTTCACAAAAGTTTTTAATTTTTCATTTCATTTTTATTACATAATGTTTTGTTTATATTATTATTTTAGTGCTAAAAAATATTTTTACCTTTGAATTGCAGCTTCTAATTACTAGCATTAAGTGAAAGGTAAGTTTATATTTTTCATTTTAAAATGCATATTCTGTGGGGGAGGGGGTTCTTTTATGGTAGCAGGATTTTATACAGACAATCTTAGATTTGAGTTTGTCAGTACAGTTTGTCACTGCTCTGAAGTGAACTAAACTTATCTCCATCCCTGTTTTATTGTAAAATTCAATAATTTACAATTACTGTTATAGAAAGAGTTAAATTATTAGCTGCAAAATTAAGTTTACTAGTTTTCAAAATTGGCATCTACATAAATCAAATTCTGAACAGTGAATGTATTTATTTACTCATTGCTAAACAAAATAAATATGTTAATCAATGAAGAAGGCAAAAACTGCGAGAGTACATTTTAAGGGTCTAATTCAAATGAAACACTAACAATCTTCTCCGAAATGAGCGTTTTCCCTCCCAAAGTTCGATCACTTTGTTAGACAACAGCAAATACATATTCAAATGAAACAAATGACAGCGGTCAAATTTCGAGAGTTGCAGGGCGAGAATTTTTTGTGATGACGTCACAACGATGTCAGATGTCAACCGGGTGGCGCCATCTTTTTTCTCATAAATATCAGACATACTACTTTTCTGCTAATAGCAGAATTCTGCCTTTTCATTATTAAATTTTATCATTCCTGGGATTGATGCAAGTATGCATTAAAATTTTCGGACATGTATATGAGGAAGAGGTTTCTTTGCCGACTGAAAACATATTCGAACTGGCCATTATATCATCGGATTTTTTTTTTAAATGGCCTCATTAGAACAATAAAAAAACCTTACAATTTTTTGTTTTTGTTGCAATTTTTGTTTCACTTAAAAAGTGCAACAGAACTTCTACTGCACTGTTGCAGCTAAAAAAGCTTCTTATCTGAAAAGTGTCCTATTTTTCTATTAGAAATATAGTCTTAAATTTTAGTTATGTTTAAAATTAAGTTATAAGTTGTTCAAACTGAATTCAAATATCATTTTATGCTAACTTTAGCAATCTTGAAATTGTAACTTTGAAATTAAATATATTTTGTTTGAGAATCCAAGCGTGTTTTCTTATTATGTAATTTTCCTCTATTAATATACTCTTAAAGTTTAGTTATTAAAATTTGAAATTCATATAACTACTTTACATAGCTAGTCTGATATTTTGATATGTCTCAATCTTCAAATTTTTAAATAATAAAGTGTTACATTTATTTATAAAGATCTCTTAAAATCCATGTAATTTTGGTATGTTTATAGATTTTAGTTTCTCTAGCAATGATAATGTTGCACGAAATTTTCAGCCTTTTTTTCTGAAGAGCTGTAGCATGTCTGAAATATGAAAATTGTAGTGATACATGCTTACTTTTTTAAATCATCAAAAATATATGTTTGTCTAAACTGGTTAAAATTGCTTTTTACCATGTATTCTATTTTAAAATGTGTGTTTTATCTGATGGGGAAAATACTTAATTTTGTGGGGGGGGGGGGGGGGGGAATCTGAAAAAGTTAAGAATATATAAAATTTGTATAGCTTTGAAAAATTAATATAAATAAGTATATATATCTGGGAATTACCTCTGTCAGTCAGACGCTTTCCCTCTCCCCCTTACCGTAAACAGCCAGCGAGTGTAAACTGAAGATTATAATGTTAATGCTGGCACTGCAAACGATATGGTAAAATGATGAGTTTGTGGTATCCACTCGTTAGGAGTAGACTTTTTTTTTTTTTTGTAGTGAGAAAAGTGTGTGTGTGCCAAGATGTGCTTGAATGGCACTTACTGAGTGTTGATGCTGCTTTTAGATATAATTTTTACTTTGTCAATTGGTTTTAAAGTTTGATTATCAATGTTTACGTTTTAATAAAGGTGATGAGTTTTAAGGAAACGGTTCATCAATCGATCCCCTAGACAACAGCCCCACATACAGGGTGGCCATAATTAAACTGCAAGTGTTCAAGGGGTGCTGGAGAGAAAACTACCAGGAATATTCTAGTGAAACTTGGTATCTACACGTTTCAGAACATGCGCAAGTCAAATATGCAATTTTTAAAAAATCGCCATTTTCACCCGATAGATGGCGCATCGTGTTTCAATGCTTATGGACGTCATATATGCAAATTTTAAGCCCATCGAACAGTGTAAAAACAAGACCACATTGAGTAATAGTCAATCATGACTGTGAATAAGAAGGAACGTGCACTGTTCATGAAGCTATTCTATCAGAATGGTAGCAATTATTCAGCTACTCTGAAAGAATACTGGCATATGAAACGATTAAGAAGAGGTCCGATGAGTGTCAATGAGAATAAATAATGGTTTAATTATTTTCCAAAGCGTCTTTATGAATTGTTTAATGTGTGATCTTAATTTACGTTAATTTTTGATTACATGTTACTGTAAAAATGTAATTACTGAAGCGAATTGTACGGAATTTTGATAAACTGTGAATGATGTTTTATGTTGTTTGTATGCCTCTTAGAATGTCACTATGCTCTGTCTATCGGTTTTGGAAGTTGTATATGCCACCGGTGAGCTTTGAAATACGGTAAAGCGCCATTTATCGGGGGGAAATGACGATTTATTTATTTATTTATTTTTTTTTTCATATTTGCCTTGCACATGTTCTGAAACGTGTAGATACCAAATTTCACTGGAATATTCTCGGTAGTTTTCTCTCCAGCACCCTTTGAACACTTGCAGTTTAATTATGGCCACCCTGTATATAGATGATATAATTTGGTTCATTGTATTTTGAATTTCATACTGGTTTGTGGCCCTCCGATTCTGGTATATGTACTTTTATTTTTCTTATGAGGTTTGTTATTTTTGCAGTAATATTCTTTTGTTTTACTTATATATATATATATATATAATTCATTTACACTTTAAAAGATTTTTAATTAAAATTACTCACAAAAACTAAAGTGTTTCTTTTTTTCCGAATGAATGATGGTAAAAAAAATTGCTTAATCTTTATATATATATGTATATTTTTCCTAGTAGTGTTCACTTAATACTGTTCAATGTGTGTAATTTTTATTACAAAAATTTTAACGTGTGGTATATTAATGTTCCAAAATTATAAAAACTTTACTTTCTTCTTTTCTTTATTTTTATATTAATGTGATATTCTTTCTTTTTTTTTTTTTTTTTTTTTTTTTTTTTTGTTTTGTTAAATTAAGTATTTTTCCAGCAGATTAAAGCTCATATTTTATACGCTATCAAATAGCCTATGATAAAAAGCAGTTTTAACCAGTTTAGACAAGCATATATTTTTAATAATAAACATGAAAAAAATCTAAGCAAGTATCACTACAAATTCGTATTCTTTTTCTGGAAAACCAAAATTTCAGGCTGTGATTAGAAGATGGCACCACCTGAACTATTTTTACTTGGCCTATGTGTAGGCTACCCAAACTCATTTCAGCTGAATATAATTCTTGTAAACTACTTAAAAAGTTTCATGAACTACTAAGAATCTTAAATAAAACTGCTGATTACTGAAATTCCATTATATTTCCTTGTAATAAGTTACAAGGATAACCAGAATCCAGCTACTAAGCCTTTCTCGACCTATAGCCTAACAATGGTGGAAAATTGTTTGAATTAGACAAAACGATCGCATGAGAGTGTTTGCTATGTCATGGTATTAAAAAAATCTGACTTGTTTTGTTTGAATAGGAAGGTTTGCTTTCATTCAAATTTTCTCCGCTCATGAGAAAAACGCTCGAATTCTGTTTTGTGTGAATCTCACCCTGAATGTTCATCATAACAAAGTTTATGTTGTGTAAACTGGTAATATTTAGAAAAATAAAATCATGCTTTTCTTTTCTAGAAAATATGCTGGTATTGTTTATTTAACTAGTAATCGCTTTGAAACTAGTAAGAAGAAACTACAGTACCTGACTTTCGATGATTTTTTATACTGTGCCAACTGGATGATGTGTAGTTGGTCATGCCCAAAATCAGGTAACTATGAAAGTATTATTGCCTATCGAAAATTTTATCTTTTGCTTCTTACATTGTGTTGGAATTTCAGAGGGTGGATCTGCTACCTAATGTACAAAATGGGACTGCTACTTTACCAAATTTTATTTTGAAAAGTTTTATGCTGAAATAAAAAATCCTGCTGTGGAAATGATAAATAAATGTGAGTTCGCTGAGGCCAACAACAGCCCTTATTTTTCACAAAAATATGTAAATGATATATTTCCATAAAGGGATCATTGGATCCAATGAACATACATCAAAAATTCAAAAGTTGAAAATGTCCATTGACAGCTTAGTAGTCTTAACAACATAGAACATTAAGTTTAAAAAAAAATAGCCAACAGCATTTATGTGATCCATAACAAAATTTAGAATTTACATTTAGTGAGAAGAAAAATATTTAAATTTATCTTTTAAAATTTAAAGATTTGAAATTTCAATTAATTTGGACAATATCTTTAAAAAATATCTAACCTCATATGAGGAAAGAATACTAGCTTTTAAAACAATTTGGAAACAAATCCATCTCACTCGCAGGGCATAGCCTTCCCCCTTTCTTCCTGACCTTGACACAAAGCATACAGCTTATATACGTGCCTAGCTAGTGCAATTTAGCATATCAGAAAAGAAACCGGAATCCCATTAGCTATGACTAGAATGTCATTGCCAATGGGATTTAAAGGCAACGCCCACAGGAGAAAAGTTTGTTTATTGACTCAGTAACTTAACTGAGTGCCAAAAAAAACTTGCATATCAAAAGTAAAATGAAAATATGCAGAAATACGTTCTGTAGAACAGAGCAACTAAACTCCTTCGCCGAAGGAGAGGGCAACTAAACCTCATTGTTTACTTTTTGCACACGCTCGCAATGCTGTTCGTTTCACATTCTAAACATTCAATACGAGTGCCAAAATGAAAAATAACTCTTTGTTGGAGGGAAAAAACCAGGAAGTTTTTGTAACTCTGTAAGCCAGTTTTTATTTAATTCATTTATTTTTATCTTAATATATTTAAAATAACAAAAGTTTTAGTAAACTTTCAACACATTGTTACTCTTGCACTTTAGACCAGTATTAAATCTACATAGTTAAGCATTTTTTATCGTAATTGTATATTATAAGTAGAATATAACATTCATAAGTGTGCAAATTTCAGACAACTAATTTAATAGCAATAAAGAAAAGTTAGCTTTGGCTGTAACATACATGAGTGTATCATTGATGTAAATCAACACAGCTGTTTAAGCCCTGTAAGTTCCCCTTAGCTATAAAATTCCTGAGCCCCCCCCCACTTCTATAAGAATTGTCTGAACTTTAGGACTTCATATGAATTCCTTCCCAAAGCTTTCTATGTTCATAACTGCCTCTGGGTCAGTGTAACACAAGACTAAATTTAAACAAATAAATCATTAGACTGCATTTCATACATGCTATGCTGTGAAATAAAAACATTTGATAAATTGAATTTTATTTGGCACCTTAAAAGTACATAGAATTTGACTATACATCTAATATACTAGGTCATGCATTTTTCTGCTGTGCCTTCAGCTCCACAAGTATAAAAATTTTCAAATTACTATATTACATTTTAAAATTTTGTAAGTTTATGATCCCTACATTATTTTGATTTACAGCCTCATCATTCTATACTCTTACAAAGATTATTTCGACTGCAAATGATGCGCCTTTTTAATATCTGAAATGTTGTATTAGAAAGGTTCATGTAGAACTTACCTGTCAAACCTTAAACAATTAAATCATTAACCTGCAACACAGTAGACCCCCTTTAACATGGTAGATACATTCCAGGTTATACGAATCTGTGTTGTACGAGTCACAAATACATGATCAGCATGAGCAGTTTTGCAGGTAATACTGTCTCATTCTCTCACTTTGTTTTCTGAGTCTTTTTTAACATTATATGAATCTGTGTTGTACGAGTCAGAGATACATAATCAGCAGAGCCATTTTTAACCTCCCCGGCACCCTGTGCACTTCCAAATGTTACCCCACACACACACTATTTCCAGAGCACCCCCCTCCTGCCAGTTTTGGTTTGGGAGAGATTTTCTTTTAACTCTCTCCCTTTCTTTGTTTTTGTTCTTTGGAAAGTCTTTCCGTTATCTACCACCTATGGGTCACTGGTAACCGGCAGGCATAAGGAAAGGATAGTAATTTGCTGTAATTTTAATTTATTTTCTTTTTATGCCCTCCAAATCTTTTATGCCCTAGGCATGTGCCTAGCATGCCTATGCGGAAAAACAGCCCTGATGATCACCATCAGCAGTTTTGCAGGTAGTACAGAAACATCTGTCTCATTCTTGCACTGTGTTATGTGTCTTTTTTAACCTGTTATAAAAAAAAAAAAATCACAATGTTTTTGCCGTGTTATGAATCCATCTTCTTTGAACCCATGGTATAGAGGGGTGGGGGTCTAATGTACATGTTATGTTATGAGATAAAAAAAATTCTCTATTTGGATAAAATGTATTTTATTGAACATCTTAGTGCACAGAATTTGACTATTCTTCTAATATTCTAGGTTATGTATTTTTCAGCTGTGTCTTCAGCTTCATGGGCATAAAATTTTTAAACTGTAATATTGCATTTTGAAATTTTCTAAGTTATTTATCATTACAATATTTTGATATGCAGCCTAAACATCATTCTACTACACTCTTTTACAAAAGACCATTTTAACTGCAAATGATTAACTGCCTTTTTAATATCTAAAATGTTATAATAAAAAGGTTGCATGTAGAATTTAACCTGTGAATTAAGTCTTTTAGAACACATGGTCAAAGCTTGTACAAATGATAAAGTGAACCAAGAAGAAAGAATGACATAAAGATGGAACAAACTTAAAAGGCTGTCTTTGTACACCAGTTAATAATTATGTTAAAGTGAAATTTCTCATCTAGCTTTCATAAATAATGTATTCATTCTCTGAAATTGGCATCATTCAAAATAAATAAATATAAGTAAAAAAATATTTTTAAATCAAGCTTTTTATTTGAAGGTAGGCTAAAAGGTTTTTAAAAACAAATTTTGGGGAAATTTGAACAAGTTACAGACTATTTACTATTAAAGAGTTCAATTCCTCCTCCCCATGAAATTTTGGTCATTGCCTTTTTATTCCAATCAAAAGTTAAAAAATATCGGGATTGTTTATTTATTGCTAATCCTAAACCCCCAGCTCCTAAAAGAAAGAAAAGTAGGGGGGTGGGGGCTTGCTATGTCTTTAATACTGAATGTCATTAAAGTTATACATGTATGCAAAGTTAAAACTGAATCAGATGATCAAAAGTTAAAATTGTTTTACAAATTTTAGCAGAAATAGCATAAAAGCAAAGCAAACTAATAAGAAGCTTGGAAATAAAAAATGAATAAGCTTTAAAAAAAAAGTTTTCCTTGGTGATAGCTACAATTTACTAAAATACTGACAAAAGCATTCTGCTCCTTATTGGAAGAGTTTGAACCTAAATGAGTAAAATTCTAATCCATCACCTTAAGGGTGTAGTTCGAAAAAACAAAATCTCCTTCAAAGTCTAGGTTCACAAATTGAAATAAACTAATTGTCCCAGGGACTTGAAAAAATTCAGGAGAAATCTTTATAAGCTGTATTACCCTCCGTAATAAATGAAACAGCAGTGCCTTTTATAAAACTTTCAGAAAAAATTCTGTAATATGGAATTGCACAGCAAAAAATTTTCAGAAAGTGACCCATCCTACTAAATTGTCGATTTTTAAGAATTTTTTTTTAAAGTCTCGCAACTGATAAAAGTTTATCGCTTATTGTAGTGTACAGTACAGCTTGCAAAGAGGCATTCTAAAAATTTTGAAGTGGATGATATAATTACTTTATTTGCATTTATGTACCAAAATCACATGTTTTTTTTTTTTTTTTTTTCGAACTAAACTGTTAACCATTTGCTCCATTGAAATTTTGAACTGGAACAACATGTTAACAGAGCAAGCAAGCTAAGTAAAAACTTAAAAAAAAAAAAAAAAAGGTAGAAGTTTGTTTCAAAGAAAGGATAGCAAACAAACCAGAAAGAAGAAAAAAAATGTTTTCGATATTACAATTTATGTAAAATGCTGGCAAAAGAGAATTGAGAATTCAAACCTATAAAAATTTGATGGTAGGATTCTAACCTATATATGCCAAACACAAAGGATTTCTAGTCTGTGCCCTTAACCATTTGACTACATATGCAAATTTTGAACTTGAATAACATAGGACAAGCTCAGGCACGTATCCAGAAAAGCACATCAGAGGGGGTCCAAATGGTAAAAAAGGCAGAATTTTTCACCAAAAAAATTCCGTCTTTTTGTGACTTAGTCAGACTTATCATTTTAGAAGCAAAAATCAAAATTTCCGGGAGGGGGACCCCTTAAATATGTCTTTGGACAAGCTAATAAAAGGCTTGGGAAAAACTACCGTACTGAGTGTCATCAGAGTTACACATGCTTGGAAAGTTTAAATATTTTTTTATCATATCTCACCATGTATAATCATACTCAAAAATTTGTATTGATTAGATTATTGCAATCTCATCATAATCACCAAAATTAAAATTTGGGATTATCCTAATCTAATCATATTCTCTAGCTAAAAAAAAAAAAAAAAAAAAAAAGTAATCATTATTATTTCAAAGTCTGGTGTGCATAAGGTGGTTTTCTCTGTTGGGTGCAACCTTAAAAGATTGATTGAGCAATGATTGAAAGGACCCTTTGACGCATTTCTTTGAGTAGCAGATTAAAAATTCAAAGACAAGAATTTGTGAGTGCAAGTGATTATCGAATTCCCAAAGCAATAGATTCAACAAATAAAAATGCTTTCCTACAAATGAAAGGCTTTCTGATCAGCCTACAATGAAACGTAAAGTACAAAACAGTGAAAAACTAGACAGCCAAGATACTGCATTGCTATTCCTCACTCATGTGGAAAGACTTCATTCTTTTGTCTTCAAATGTCAACAAGGTATATTTCCTGTTTTTAGACTTTATCATGTCGATATGTGAAGCAACAACAATAGTGCTTCAATCAAATACACCATACATCCATGCCCTGAAACCACTGTTCTAAGATTTTTTTAAGGGAATTTTTAATAAAATTTGTTAAACAAAATTAAGAGTTGCAAATTATTGCATGATGTGCACTATGGCATATAAAGAAATGCATCAAAAACGGGATACAGGGATAGTGATTGGCTCTGTGGCTTATAATATTATTACTAAATAAAAGTTAGCAGAAAAATATGGTGGTGAAATATGCAAACTAGTCAAAAGAGTTTTGTAGTATTGAAATAAAAGATTCCAGAAAATATACCAAGATGAGCAATGGCCAAATTTTTATTGGCAGTATGAAGACTGTGGATGGATTCTATAAATATAAATCTTTAGCATCTGTCATGTTATCAATTTTAACTATCCTACATTACATAGTAATACTGAATGTAAGTGAACTTTTAGCACGGTAAAAAGGACAAGAACTGAATTTCAGAGTACACTTTCAAACTCCCAGTTAGAAAATTTATTGTTAATTAAAAGCAATCAAAAAGGCCTTTTTTATGTCCTAAAATATAATGCGGTTTTATTATTTTTTTTTAAAGTAAAATCTGCTGCATCTAAAAATTTAAAAACTGATAAGTTTGAAATTACTGAATAACTTGTCGTTTTCTATATGTTAATCTTCAAATCACTGTTTCTCACTATTTATAATTTTCGTTTGCAAAAAAGATCTTGCTGAATTTAAAAGTAAAATGTGTTAATTCATCTTTTCTCTCTCAGTTTTTCTTTCTACTTATGATAATACTAGTTTTTATCAATCACTCAAATTCTGTTGATTCAATGTAATTTATCTATTTCACTAAATTAATTAATAAAAACAACAATACATCAGTAACTTTGTCAAAAGATAACTAACTTGAATTATCATTGAAAGTAAATTTTAAACTTTAGACTTTATCATGCCGATTTTTGAAGCAACAACAATAGTGCTTCAATCAAATACACCATACATCCATGCCCCGAAACTAAGTATTTTCATACTGAAGTATGTCTTTGAACAGAAAACACTTTAATCATTTGTTTAAAAAATAAAATTCTGTGGTGTCATTCTTAATAAAAAGTGTGCTTATAAGATATTTTACTATATAATTTCACAAAGGAGCAAAAATTTTTGTATATAGTTGAATATTGTATTTCTTATGTGAAAAAATCCCAAAACAGAGGTGCTGCATTATAAAACATAATATAATAAAATTGTACTAATTTTAACTGAAAGTTGGAAGCTATGAAAAATGCTTGCTTTTGCATTTTCAAAAAAGTTAACATCAGTGTGCTAGAATTAGAAATTTATTTTAATGTGTTTTTCTTTATTTAAATATCTGTCTAGTAAAAATATATTATGTTTTAGATTGTACTTACGAAGAAACTGCCATAGAAATGGATCGAGAATTCCTGCAAGATTTAAGAGAATTAAAACAAGTCTTGGAGAAAGAGTCTTATGATGAATTGAAAACTCATGTTTTAGCTGTATTGCGTCTCAAGCTTCCTGACAAAGTGTATTCAGATCTTGACTCCAATTTCAAAGTAATATAATAGTGACATTATTAATTACTTCGCTATCATTTTAAGTCTGCTAAAATGTTATATATAATCAGTGCCGGATTAACAATATAGCAGATGTAGCAAATGCTACGGGCCCCGCACCTTCAGCTTGAAAGTTTTCGTTTTCTCCCCCCTCCCAAGATCCAGTTTTTTTTTTATAGCAAAAGATAATTATCGTAATTTTTCTTTCTTTCTTTTTTTCCTTTCTCAGTAGTATGCTATTTCCTTCAGTCCCAGATTTTTGTCTACACGACTATGTATACATGATTTGTAGACATGAACTGTCACGATGAAGATCTTTTCAAATATGTCGGCCAGATAACGTGGAGGTGGGAGAGAATAAAATGCTGAAGTCGCACAAGGTTATAGATTTCAATTCCAAAGATGTGTTCTATGGAACAAGAAATACAAACATGGCACACTCATGGATTATGATGTCCCTTCCAAATAATATTTAAAATTTTGAAGTATAGTTGTAATATGCTAGGCGAAGATTGTAAAAACAGATTCAGTATGCGATTTTAAGATAGATTTCGATTCCAGGTGTGTTTTATGGAACAGGGGAGAAAAATACAGCACACTCATGAATAATGATACACTTTCCAACTTAATGGAATAAGGAAAGAAAATAGGGAAGACGTATGGATTGTGATATGCTTTTAATGTATAGCACTTTAGTGCATATTTAAAACGTGAAAGTGTTTCAGATTTACTTTTTTTTTTTTGGATAAGACAATTTTTGAAGCTCTAATATGGAATTGTAAATCCATTGTAGATAACTTCTTGAAAGAAAATACCTAAACTTAATAGCTGGTGAATGCTCGCATTATTTATTCAACTGATTACTTTGGCGAAACTGAATGAGTATTCCAAAGACAGCAATAAGATACTTATACAGGAGTGTATTCAACACACTGTGGAACAAAAAATTCGGTACCCAGAAAAAAATTTCAGAGAGGGTCCAAACGGGGGAAAGGCAGAATTTAAAAAGAAAAAAAAAAAAAGTCTTCATCATTATCTTTTTGTTGACAAAAATCGCAACTCAGAGGAGGGGTATTCAGACCCTTGGACACCCACTTAAATATGGCCTTTAAAAAGTGCATTTCTTATCAATAATATTACAAGTTTGTCCTTATTTGAAGGATGAATCCAGAAATAAACAAAACATGGAAAGAAAACTAAGTGCCAAAATGAAAGAAGAGAGTCAGGGCCGGATCGGGGACGAATTAAAGGGAGGGTGTCGGAGGGAGTGACTGCCCCTCCCAAGAAAAGAGAAATTAATGTAAACAATCCTATTTTACTTCCTAAAAATGGATGCGTATGTGAATCCTCAAACTAACCGCCTCCACCCACAAAATTGCATTAATCCGTCAGTGGGCCAGATTATTCATTAGGCTAAGTAGGCTGTAGCCCATCGGCCCCGATCATTTTGCAGTAACAGATACAATGAATTTTTAAATAAAGTTGCAATTAAACTTTTCAAAATGACTATGTGCAGAAAATATTTGTGGCTATTTCTGAGGATTTTCTCTGGAAAGCGAGCTGAGCTTCTGCATGAGCCGAAGTCCATAGAAATGTAGGAATTTAAAAAAAAAAGCACACCATGAAAAAGATATTCCCACACAAGCAATAATTTTTATTTAAATATTGGACAATAACTTTTCTTTTTGTGGTAGATATAAGGATGATATTTAACCAGATGTTGGGCCATCCCTAAGTGCTTTATTTTAGAGTAAAGGGGGAGTTGGTTGGCTTAGGCGATATTCGAAGGTGTATGGAGTAGGGGGTAAGCCATCTTAAGAAAGCTCTTTGTATTTGGCTTGAATTATTTTTATTTATTTATTTTTTACATTTTGGAATTTTTGAACACAAGCATTTCCAATTATTATTTCAAACGATAATAATATATAGAATGTCAGCCATTTATTATATTTTGAGAGCCCACAACTCTGATAAATTATCATATCAAAATCATAAGCCATCAAAATCATAATCATTAACCGCATCAAATATAAAGGAATTGTTTTTGGCCGTCTGAAATCATAGGTCAAGGTCGCGAATTTCAGTAAGTTCGTTCAGATAAAATAATTAGAACGGGGAGGTTCTTTGAACAAAGCCAAGACTGTCTGGGTATCCGGGAAGCCATAACCCCAGGCAAACTGAAAACAAAGAGGGTTTTCTGATACTCTAGCTCCACAAAGAAACTCTCAAAATACTTGATCACACTTAAAATTATTATATCCTGCAAAAACATTTGAAAGTAATACGATAATGAATGTTTTATCCGAATTTTTAATTATTATATTGATTATTCTATTAAGAAAACATTATCCTCTAATTGAAATTTAAAAAAATATATATATTTTTGATCATTTTTACGAGGGTAGGTTGAAAAGTAATGCACACATGCTTATAGAACATGAACGAAATGGCGTTTAAAAGTGCTCTAAGCGTTGGTGGAAGTAGCAGTTCCTCTCTATACGCATGTGCTGTCTGAATGCGTTCCGTCCATGCAGTGTATTTTGAATAGCGGAAGTGTGCTATATCTGCCTATCCTCAGTTTGGTTTCTTACAAATTAACCCATTAAATAAATGGAGTTAAAAATGTGTAGCCTAGTATTTGTAAAGACTTTCCAAATAATGGAATAATTTTACAAGTATGTATTTCGAGAGGG
Organism: Cheiracanthium punctorium; assembly: GCA_038373885.1. NCBI lineage: Eukaryota > Metazoa > Arthropoda > Arachnida > Araneae > Cheiracanthiidae > Cheiracanthium > Cheiracanthium punctorium. The sequence goes on from JAWZYV010000202.1 coordinate 407,638, forward strand.
GAAAAAACTGTGTTTAAACTCAAAGTTTAAAGTACATTTTGTTTTCAAAGGTTCTAAAAATTTACAGAAACAATTATCATTGTATGCAAACTTGTCAAGTTGCATGTTTGCATATGGGAAAGGGGGTAGGAATGTTAGAAACTCGAAATATGTACCCATAAACATTCATAAAAAAACTGAGTTGTAGGTATAAATACCTTTAAACATCGTCAGGCTCACTATCTATTTACTTACTCCCCCCCCCCCCAAAAAAAAATAAATAAATAAAATAAATCTTTTTTATTTTAGGGGCATTTTTTCCGCCCACCAATTTACTAGGAGAAATTGATTTGTCTAGTGCTAGCTCTCATTTGCTCTTACTAAATCAAGTAAAGTTCATGAAAGTTGTTTTAGTTTATTATCAGACAAAACCTAGACATTAGCGCATCCGAGGGGGAGGAAGAGTTAATCTAAATCCCTCCCAAATCTAATATGTGGGAAGTTTTAGTTTTGTTTACATCTAAATAGCATTAGTGTCTAATCCCATTAACTAATTAATTAGCTCTAAAATAAATTATAACATAATTAGTACATTTGATTTTCTCAGTTAATTAATCTAGTCTTTAATGTGAGGATAAACTCCTTCCCCTTAAGAACCTTTCACTGAACTAAGGGCCCCTTGGCAACATCTGCTACAGGCCCCGCGCTGTCTTAATCCGGCACTGTATATAATTTTTATAATAATTACTTGAATAAGTTTAAAAGTTTTTTATGGAAATTATGAAAATTCACTTAATTGATTCCAAATAAAATGTTATCCTAATAAATAAACTAATGGTTGCAGTGCTCAGTTTATATGAACCAGTCATCTCTTTAATCCTGTCTTTTAGAAGACTGAAAATTCAATTTTGTATTTTCTTTGTCAACAGAAAAATTCTTCTAATTAGCAGAAGTCATTAAAGCTTATTTTCATTTATATATTTCAGGGGTCTGTTTAGGAGAAATTTGGGTCTGTTAATGGATCCTTCACAAAATATTTTATCTTAAAAATGAACCCTTCACAACTTTTTTCATTTTAAAAGCTAACCCTTCACAAAATTCTTTCTATAAAAAGCAAATCCTTCACATATCTGTATTTATCTCCAAAATTAATTTATCGCTAGTCATAGTTATATAAATCTATACAGATAAAAAACATTAATATTTTTAAAATAAAAATCTATAGATGTTTATACATATATATTCATAAATGTATGGTTTTTTTAAAAATAGCGTTTTCTGTAAAATTTCCAAAATGGAACTTTAATACTAAATTCAAATTTGTAAAATTACATATATTTTTCACAAATTCGTAAAAAGAGGACCCTATTTTCACAAAAACATGACCCTTTCTAGAAAAACCAGATTTATAATGTTAATTTCAGATTTGCAAAATTGTGAGTAAATTTTTCATAAAAACAGTACCCTGTCTGAAAAGTCTAGACATATCCATCCCTGCAATTGTAGGATGCATCTACAATGCGAACATTAAGTTATTGTACATTTTACAGCTAAACTAAACATTTAATAAGGAAATTTTCACAAGAAATTTTTTTTATCTTTATTTATTTTACTATTATAAATATCTTATGTACTGTTGTGTAATGTTTTAAAAGAGAGGAATGCAAGAATAGAAGTTAGGTGTGTTTGAATGTAATTAAGGTAAAAAATATGGCCTCAGTCAGATGTCCGTAGGCATAGGTTTGTTTATGTTTTGGGCTTCAAAATTTTGCAATATTTTCTTGGACTTTTTAATGTATTCAGCATGATATAATAAGCTGTACTACATATTCCTTTAAATTTATCCCAGTTCAAATGAGATTTTGTAATACATCATTATAATTTAACCAAAACTGACTGAACAGCAGATTTCCAGGAATGTTTCATTAAATTCATAATAGAACCTCTTTATTAATTTCATAAGGCCATGATTGTTCCTCTATTGTGCTGATTTACATGTAGCATTAATATTTTTATTTAAAATATTGTTTTCATTTTTTTTTTCAGCTTTTATGTAACTGTTACTTGATTTTTATTATCTCCTTTAGTCCTTTACAAGAACATTTGTGAATATTGCGTATGGCTTGAACCACAGCAAAGAAGTCAGAGATCTTTTTGTTGATATTGTAGAAAAAGTAAATGTTTTTTATTTAGTTTTTATTGTCTGTGCCTGTGTGTTTCTGTGTATTTTATATAAATTTCATTTATTCAGGTTGTCCCAAAAAGATGGTAATGGGCTTCAATTCTTTATCTATTAAAGAATTAAAACAGATTACCACCTTTTGGAACATCCTGTATAGATGAAATTAATATAAAATATGGAATATGGAAAATAAGGTAGGAAATAATACTCCATTAAGAAAAAATTCCTCTTGTTAATTTTCAAAAAGTTACACGACCCGACATTTTTATACGACCCCCATACAAAAACATTCCCAATCAGTAAAATTTGCCTGATATACCAATGAGTTGTATCAAATTTGAGCCTTTCATCATACAAAGTTGCAGAGATATCTTTAAAGAAAGAAGATCGAGGACTATACATGATTTCGTATGTAAATGTTTATTCCTAGAGTGGAAAAAAAAGATTTTCTTTCGTAATTTCTGTACGACCCCTGAAATTCTATAATTCAACATGATTTTTTCCCTTCCAGAGCCATTGAAAAGTTGTTTATCCATTGTTAAACGTTGTTGAGCCATTGAAAAGTGTTATGTTTATCTTCATATCTCTGATGCCTTTTTAGGTATAGTTCTCAAATTTTATATGTGACCTCTTTAGTACAAGGGGCACATTTTACTAATTGGTAATTGTTTCATATGGGCATTGTATAAAATTTTAAAAAGTGTAACTTTTTGAAAAGTAATGAGAAATTTTTTCTTAACTGAGTATTATTTCTGACCTTATCTTGAACATTTTTGCAATTTACACTGCCCACTTATCTTTAAAGAATTAACGCCCCTTACCACCTTTTTCTGAAATCCCGTATACATATGTAAAGGCCAGTGCAGACTTGAGTCCCTTTGCCATTCGCTGCCGGGTATGAGGGGAGCTTTTTAGGTCAATTTGCACATGCAGGCTTTGTAAAAGGGCGAAATAGTGCAGGATCGAAAAATTTATAGGCTTTTAATGACCAGTCGGGATTTGTCGACAAAGGATAACCCGTGAAACCACAAAAGCACACCTTTCACACATTGGGGACAATTTTCTCCACAATCCATCGAGGAGATACTGAAAAATACATTGTGTTCCCATTCTAGCGTACGAGATTGGACTCGAGTCTGCGCTGGCCTTAAGAGAGTTTTGGTGTGTTTTTGTGCATTCTTTTTAGATGCCTAGCTTGTTTGTTGCTGGACCAAATTTGGCACTCACTAACTAAATAGCACATGAGCTATTCATTAAAAATATATTTAATACTACAAGTATTTTATAGTGTGTTTATGTTCTCACAGGCTGAATTTTCATCCAGCATGTATATTCCTTTCATCACCAGAAAGTATAGAGCATGCTTTTTCAAAGGCTTTCATCTCATTTCAGCATCATACCTTTTTAAGGTTTTTTAAAATGTTACCAGAAAATTCTTACTTTTAGCAAATGAAATCTCTCTAATGCTGATTTATTTCTCAACATTTTATTGTTTTAAAAACTTCATAGTCAGTGGAGTAGGAATTTTCATTGCTATTAAATAATTGCTAAAAATAATTCAAAAACAATGATTTTCAGTTTTTTAAAGAGACACTCTTAATTTTTAAGCAAATACAACAAAAGCAACCACTAATGCAAAGAATGAGCAGTTAGTTTTTTAGCAGTTTAGCTAGCTAGTTAGCTGGCTAAACTGCTGGATATTAGCTGACCTTTTTTTTTTTTTGGTAAGTTATACCAATACACTATTAATACATTAGTGGAATGCCAGGCTATGCAGCTTGTTGATACATCAACAAAAGTCTTTTTTTTTTTTAAGTGATCCATGTCTGTTACAGCTGTTCCTTTTACATTGCTTTAACCTTTTTTTTTTTTAGGTAACATTATTACCAGTAGCAATGTCCAATTTTGCTGTGCAGAATGAAACAATACTGTGCAAACATTTTTACTGATAATCATGCCTAATATGCTAATTATTTTCTCTCTTTTGTCAAATTTAGTTTATTGAACCTCTGAGACAAGGACATTGGTCAGAAAAAGATGTTAAGTACTTTTTGGATGTTTACACGTCAGCAGCTTTACGTATCCATATATTTAAGAGGTGATTTATTGAATAATTTGAAATAAGTGTCATTATATATGTGTAACTATCTTATACTTCCACACTATAAATGCAAAGTTTAATAGACAGCTGTAATCAATAATCTAACATTTGTTATAGATGTTATATTTTAAAAGAAGTTATCTGTTGTCATAAATATACTAGTGGAATAATATCATAATGGAATAAAAATGCAAATAGCTTTTCAATTTTTGAAACATTAGAATTCTCCTTAAAAGTCTGTTTAAAACTGAAGTAAAAACACTTGAGCACTTTTAACCATCAATCGTAGCCGGGGGAGAGGGGGGGGGGATGCCATCAGGGCCATATCGATTGTACTCATCAGGTCTGCTCCTTGAAAAAGGTGTCTTCAAATGGGTTTAGTTTGATCTGCTGGAGATAAGGAATTATTGCACAAATATTTGTAACAAAGAGATATTTCAAAGTATTAAATGCAAAGAAGTTGTAAAAATTCTTTTTTAAAAGAGTCTCCATATTAAGCACTAAAACAGTCTTTTTAACACATTTGTGTTTGAAAGACACCACAATCATCCTTTAGGATTGTTGTTCCACCAAGGAATCTATAACTATTTTTTTAAGTTATTTTTATTGCAGACATTTTAACTGAGCTAATATAATCATAAAATGTATAAATTTATTTTTAAATTTAAATTTATGAGCCATTACATGCAGTTCTATAATTTTTCATTCATGTTCAATTCCAATGTGAGGGTGGAGATGCCAATGTTTCCAGCCCTGTATATTCTTTAGCATGGTTGTTCTACCAATCCAACTAAGCTAACATAATCATAAGAAATGTACAAATTTATTTTAAAATTTAAATTTTTGAGCCATTACATGTATTTTTTTAATTTTCAATTCATGTTTCCTGTATAAAGATGCAATTTTTTTCAATTAATACAATACCGGTAAACATACAAAATAAAAATCCAATTTCTTCCATTAATCAGACATAAAAGAAACATATTAATGCAATCTAAAGACATTTAATTTGTAAAGAAGGCCTAGTTTCCCTTAGTGCAGGTAAAAATGCAAAAGAATGCATGCCTGTTCATTCTTTAGCATTGTTCATCAATCAATCAATCAATTTATAACTTATTTTGATAGCTGACACTCTTACTAAGCTAATCTAATCATGAAATGTATGAATTTATTTTAAAATTTAAATTTATGAGCCATTACATGTAGTTTTATAATTTTTTATTCATGTTCAATTCCAAAAGATGCAATTTTTTCCAATCAATATGATAGCATTAAGTGTAGAAAATAAAAATCGAACTTTTTTCATTACTTTTTCCATTAATAAAACATAAAATAACATATTAATGTTAATCTAAAGACATTAAATTTACAAAGAATGGCTACTTAGCACAGGTAGAAACGCCAAAGAATGCAATTGGTTGATTCTTTAGCATTGTTCAAAAAGAAATCAATTTCTGTTTTTTTTTAACTTATTTTCATAGCTGACATTATAAATAAGCTAATATAATCATAAAATGTTGTAATTTATGTTAAAATTTAAATGTATGAGCCATTACATTTATATTTTTAATTTTTAATTAACATTTCCTTTCAAAAGATGCAGTTTATTTCAAATAATAAGATAACAGTAAGCATACAAATTAAAAACTAATTAGGCATCCAAAAACATTAAGTTCAATCTAAAGACATTTAGTTTGTAAAGAAGGGCGAGTTTTACTTTGTGGGGGTAGAAATGCCAAAGATTGCACCCCGTACTTTCTTTAACATTGTTGGTCAACCAAGAATTTATAAATATTTTTTTTAAGTTATTTTCATTGCAGACACTTTAACTAAGCTACCATAATCATAAAAGGTACAAAACTGTTTTAAAATTTAAATTTATATGCCATTACATGTATTTGTTTAATTATTAATTCACGATTCCTTTCAAAAGATGAAATTCATTTGAAGCAATACCATACCAGTATGCATACTAATTAAAAATCAAATTTTTCCCATTAATCAGACATTGAAAAACATATTAATTTCCATCTAAAGACATTTAAATTTAAAGAAGAGCTAGTTTTACTTAGCCAAGGTGTCTGCCGGTCATGAAAATGTCACTATTTTGAACAATAGGTCATGAAAATGTCCCAAATTTTGATAGGATTTCACGATTTTTTTTCCCCTACAACCCAGTCTCCAGCTGTAGGGTATAGAGAAGGAAAAAAAAAACTGTCTTGCAATCTCGCTGCCGTGGTGGTTTTTCTTGCCGATTAGTATAGTGACATTTCATTTACTTTCGATCATTTAATTAATTAAATGTGACTATTAAGAGTTATTAATATTATAATTTATATAATTATAATATTACTATAATATGACTAAAATTAATTACATTTCAAAAGCAACAAAATGGCGGTGTGTCATATTATGTCATGAAAATTTCCTTGTGTTCATGAATTTTTTTTTTCTGCACTCCAGTAGACACCCTGGAATTGAATATTCAATTCAGATTCTTTAAAAGATATTCCATGGAATAGAAAGACATTTATTAATTAAACTTCTGAAAATATCCCACAATTACAAACATTAAGAGGAAGATCATTTGTTAATTTCCAGAGATTTTATCTTTTACATGCATAGTTAGAAGATTTTTTCTGATAATTAATATTTGAAAATTTTTCTTCTGAAATTAATTTCAAAAATTTCAATTCTTAACTACTTAAGCCATTGCAATCTCCCTGTGTCAGAAAATGCTATATATTCAGCTATGTTGTCCGAATATTTACATCTAAGTTTGTTTGTCTGATGTTAATAGTAATAGTTACAAAAATTGTTTTTTTTTTTTTGCTTTGCTGGATATGTATGCTACATATCTAGCAATATATATCAAAACAGGCAAACATTTGTCTAAATAAAATAATTAACATTAATAAAGCTTAAGCAAAGCAGCTCTACGCAAGGACCTGACTTATGATGTAGAGACTGGGAGAGGGGGATGGCATTAGAGCTGTCCAGATGAGTATATAATGTCCATGGGGCCATGTGTATCTTGGCACCTTCTGAAGTTTCAGATTTTTGTCAATTGGATATCAATAAATCAAGCATTTTTGTGAGAAATTCTACCATTTTCATCTTTTAGGCACCCCTGAAATTTTTCCCTGCTATGTCCCTGATCATGGCCATCCTCCAGTTACTATCTGCTAGTTTATGCCTCTTTCATAAAAGTTCTCTCCATCCTTTACACATGTATCATAGCATATACCACTCTCTCTGAAACCAAATTTTCTAATGTTTCTCTTTATAGTTCATAACTATTTGTTGTGAGCCATAGTACCATAATGCATAATATATTTGCCATATTTTATATTGCTAATATGTTCTTTTTCTTTACATGATGCTAATATAACTTCCATAAATTTTTGTATCTTTATATATCAAATTAGTCTTATTAACCTTTTGCTGTTTCCTTCTTTTTTTTTTTCCCTCCAACTTATTCTTTAAAAATATTTCTTTTTGTTTTTATAAGGATTTTTGTATATTTCTTTATTGCTACCCACTTAATTCTTTTTTATTATTTCAATTCCTTTTAACTATTAAACTATTTTTTATATGCAAATGTTAACTGTGATACTGTTTTTTCCTTTTTCTTTTCTCCATCTTGACTTAAAGAGACTTAGATTCTTATACAAATATATAGGTTCATATATATATATGTATGTACTTATATACATGCATTGTAATGTTTTCATATTTAATTTTTGTATTTTAGTGATTCACACCTGCTGGAAGTTTGGGAACGGTATATGTCTACTATGTCCTGTTTTATTATCAAAATGTACCACTCTTGATTTTGTATCAATTTGTCATATTTCATTTTTATATTCAATGGTTTCATATTTAATTTTTGTATTTATAGTGATTCATAACTGCCAGAAGGTTGGGAATGTCTATTACGTCCTGTTTTGTTATCAAAATGTTACCACTTTTGATTTTGTATTAGTTCTTTGTCAATAGTCTGATACAAAGGAAAGTATGCAATAATTTTATTGCTGTAAATATTTATAAGACAGCAATATATTTTAAAAACTGTGCCAATAAAAAATACAATGCTCAAATTAAGATGAGTAATATTTATACTAGTTTATGTAATTAATTTGAATTGTGTTTGTGCTGTGTACATTTCAAGAGGATTTTCTTGTATTGAATGTTAATCTGTTTATTAAATTATTTTTTTTATTGAGTTATAACTTCTCTATAAAACATCTTTTTTAGTTAATAGCATTAAGTTAGGATTTTTATGAAACAAGCTTTGTGGAAAAAAATGTCATGTATTGATGGATGAAAGACAATAATATGAGGACATGAAAAATAAAATAAAATGATATATGGCTTGTAAAGTTCAGTAGGAGTGGGACCAACCTTTAGCCGAAGTAAATACTGTATAATGTACGACTGGAGCAATATTAGTATTTTTTAAATGCTAAAAATATATTCATAAGCCTAATTTTTAAAAAAATTAATTAAATTATGACATAAAAAAGATATGAAAATTTGTACTCACAATAATTTATACTTTAGTTTAAAAAAAAACATTCCTGGTCAGTCCCATCTATTTCTGTAGTGCATAAGTTGATTATTTGTTAGCATTACCAGTTAAATCTTTATTGATTTCTTGCTTTGCCTGTGAACATTATTTTTTCTCTAAATAACTTTTATCACATTAATCTCTTGCTAAAATATGCTTCGATCTACAGAAGACTGCCTAAAACATATGAAGTTCATTGTAATTACACAAACATACAAATGCTCCTACATTTTCTGAATTACATCATTGTATTTTAATTGCCATTTCATGAATTATGGCATGTTTCTTTTAGCATGTGTTTTTTTCCAGATCATAGCTTTACTTTTCGTGGCTAAAAGGAATTTTATCCTCTCCTGCGTTACTCAGCTGTCTGCCATATTTGTATAAATGAAAGATCCAGGTATCAGTTTATTGTATAGCTATTAATAAAATATCAGATTACTTATTCATGTGTATTGCATTTGTAATTCATTATTCTTAAAAATATAACTTGTGTTCTAATTGACACTTGACAATCAACGATTGTATGGATAATGCCTATGGGTCATGAGTTTTGTTTCTTATAATTAAAAAGGAATCTAGATATGCTTTTTAAAAAATCTTACCTTAACTTTGACATTCTTTCTAGCAAATCAAAGTAGATGAGCTAGGAAAAAAAGCTGAGATTGGAGCTATAATTCTTTTAGTACCAAATGAAAGATTTGTTTAGATTGCAAGATGTTACATTTAACTCCAAACTCCTATAGGTTGGAGCTACCTCTTTTTAGCAGCAAACTCTTCAATTTCTAAACTTTTGTTTATGAAAAATGCAATATTGTAAATTAATCATTAGAATCAAATATGCAAATGATTGATATTGATACAAATAAATGGTTACATTTTCAAAAGAATATGAAGTGTCCGAAATAGGTTTTGTGTAGCCACCACTCACTGCAGTAAGTGCTGCTATACAATGCAGTATAAAATCAAACAGATGTTGAATGTCTTACTGGGGAAGAGTATTCCATATTGTTTGTATGCATACCCAAAATTCATCTGTAGAACTGTAGGACAAGTATCAAGAGTAAAATGCCAAGTAACGAAATTCAGTGTGTAACATATCTTGTGAATATGTAACACACAGAAAAAACTGTATGTGTGCTGCTGAAAAGAAGTCTTGAATAATCAATGCAACATATATGTGGTCATTATCATATTGAAAGATAGCACCAGGAATGTTTGGGTTCCAGCATTTCACTGATGTGTTTGTTACTCTTCAGATTACCCACAATCATAGCAGCTGTGTTGATGCATAATAAACAATTCCAGAACACAACTGCAAATATTCTTTCCACATATCTCATGATTTCAACTAGGAAAAGAGATATCCATAAAATTCTACACTTATATCAAAATGTCCTGAAATTGGTTTTCATTTGTCCTCTAAGGAGGGTAGATGGCCACTCTCCTCTTTTTTTTATGTCTTTCTTGAAAGGAAAATGCTATGTATAAAATTTTTGCTTTAAAATGCACATGAATCCTATGTTTAGACTCAGCTTGCTTGTAATTAAAAAATTTTTGGTTGAATTTAATGTAAAAACAATGACATTGCTTCCCATAAACCTAAATAGTCAAACCCCGATAAAATGCCACTATGCATTCGAGAAAATTATGGCACTATGACGAGTCTGGCAGTATATCAAATTATATTAGATTATGTCGATGGATAAAAATTAACTTTGATATGGTATTATTACTATTGTAGAACTCAATATCATAATGCATTTTATTTATCTAATGAAATAAATATATTAGTAATATAATTCAATTCTGATGGGATTAAATTATCAAATGATACTATGAAATTAAGATGCACTTACTATTTTATATCGTCAATCCTATATAAAGAAGTGTCCAAGTAGAATAAACACTAAACATGGCTGAAGTGTGAAGGTCCAGGGCTCAGGCCTTTCGCGTGGCAACCGATCTAACATTCTGGAGTCTCCAGCAGTTTCTTCCAGATGTGACGTGAATGCACTTTAAAGCCCCTTAAAAAATCATTCACCCTAAGGACCCCTTGTATAGGTTTGAAATAAACACAACAAACAAACTTGGATAAAATAGATATTTTTGATCATAACAGACTCACACTTACATTAAAACTCAAACTGAATTTATTGGAAATATTTTAAAATGGTAGTTTGAGTTTTCTTTTCAATATTAATATTTGAATATCTTTTTCTACAACTAAGAGATTGTTTAGCATTTCTTTATCTGTTGCATTTTTTTCTAAAAAAATTCGTATTTTCCCAATGCAACTTTTTACGTCCTCTGATGTAACATGCGGCTTTTCATTTTCTTCAGATTCACTGTCAGATGAATCTAAATTTTGATTTTGATTGATAGCTGATTTAACAATTTCATCATTTGGCAGATCTTTAAATGTTGAAACACTTTTGTCTATATTAATAAACTCAGTTGCCGACAGAGGATGCTCAATGTCTGTCAATTTTTGTAGTTCTTGAAGTGCTGTAATATTTTACTTTGGAGTAAACCCTTCAGGTTTAATTAATCCAGTATGTTTCCAGCAGTTAACAATAGTTTCTGATGAAATGTCATCCCATGCTTTTTTTATCATGCAAATAGCATTGTGTAAAAGGATTGGAGAAAAATCATCTTTACTGATTTTTTCAATAATACAGCAGACATGATGCTTTGAATGAGTTTATTATACCCGCATCCAAAGGCTGTAAAACTCCAGTACAGTCAGGAGGTAAAAATGCAATGCAGCTATTGCTCATAGGGTATGTTTTGTGACAAGGGGCATTATCCAAAATCATTAAAACATGGCATTTCTTTCTTCCCATTTCTGAGTTGAAATTCACTAGCCATTTTTGAAATAATGCTGCAGTCATCCAAGCTTTCTTGTTGTTCTCATAATCAACATAAAGGCCAGGATTAAAATTTTTAAAACATCTGGGCTAGCTGATTTTCCAATCACTGTCAGAGTTCTTTTGTCTGATCTATCTGCATTTGTGCAGAACACCAGCAACACATGATCTTTAGCTTTTTTGCAGTCTTTAACGGGCCCACTAGCAATTGTTTTATCTGGCTGCAGGTGATAAAAAGGTCCAGTTTCATCCATATTGTAAATGTCCTCAGCTTTATATTCTAAAATCAGTGCACTCAATTTCTTACGACCATTTATCACGTCTTCATCAACTCCTGCAGTCTCACCACTTCATATATACTGCGAGAACCCTTGGTCACTTTTTAAATCTGTTCAACCAGCTGAAATCTGTGATGCCCATTTGCTGGCCAAGGACTTTTGCTTGCTCTGTGATAATGTTTCCAGTTATAGTTGCATTTTTAGCACTCATTTGTAGTATCCATGTGCAAAGGGCATCCTCTAAATCTTCGTGTTTTGCAGTTTTCAGTTTTTTCATATTTGACTGCAAATCGTTGGTGTTAATCCATTTTTCGGGATTTTTCAAAATGTCTCCTATGCAGTGCCTACTAACAGGCTTTTTCCACAATGTAGAAAAATGATTTGCGATGTGTTGCTGCGATGCATTCACATTTCTCTCTTTATATTCGCAAATATCCCGCTTTTCCGAAACTGTTAAAACTGCTCTTTTTGCCATCATGAATTAAGACACTGGTTATTTTGCAAATTTAACTGCTAAATTCTTCGATCATTCAACGACTAATCTAACCTTCGAATAACAGATTTTGCATTGCACCCTGTTTCCCTGGAACTCGCCGAAAACTGGAGGAGGAGAGAGGAGAGGAGAGGTTTCTTCAAGCATTGTTCTCACCTTGTTCTCAGTTTTCAAAAGAGAACGAATAGGAATTCGTTGCTACTGAATACTATTTAACTTTGAAAGCACATAAACGTATGAAGGCAGGGGACTCTTTGGAAATCTAACAAAAAGTTTAAAAAGAAAGATATGAAAAAAACATATCCAGTAATTTCTAAAAAATTTGTTACACTAGCCAAGTTTTATTCTGGCGGTATATCCAGTTGGCGATTTAACGGATCCATTACATTGAAATTCCTATTTGGCAGATTTGTTCATAGACATAATTGGCAGTTAAGTGGAATTTTCACTATTTTGAGATGGCACTAAATCAAGGTTGGACTGTAATTGGGTTTAATTATTTTAAGCGATATTAATCTTTACAGCACTTGCTCAGCCATGTTTTAATGGTGATAGATCAGCAATAGTGATTGACAGCAGCATAACATTTATGTATAATTTTCATATTTAAAAAAATCATTCAATTTATTGCAATTAATTAATTAAATTGCATGTAAGCAATCAAAGTTATCCATAACAAACTTTTGGCATTCTGACGTTTTATGGCTTTTCCAGATTTAAAGCCAAAAATCTCTGAGAACAGTAATTAATAATTTCATAAGACAATCTGAAGTTTGAATGAATTACTTATTGAGAATTTTATCTAAATAAAATTATTTTAAAATAATTTAGATTATAATGTCTAAATAAAATAATTATGTAATATGTATTAAAAAGTCTGTTTACATTTTAAAGTCATTTTACTTAAATAAAGCAGATACCTATAATCCACCAAAATCTGTAATCCTCAATATCACTAGTCTCAGCATTTGTGGATTACATGGAGTTTCCTATATAGAAAGACACGTATATATATTCGTCTGTGTGTTTTCTTTAATGTGTGATGCGCATCTGCTGCTGCGCTGTTGACTGGAATTTTTTTTTATTATCCCTGGAAAAGCCTGGGGATTTCATTTTATTGAATGGGTAGCAACCCTGTATGGTAAAGTGTATTTAAGAGATATCCGGCTATTTCGAATAAAACAAAATGGAAACCTGTTATTAAAGCTTACAAGATACAGCTCTCCATCGAAAATAGTGTCTGTATCATTAATAGTTCTTCTACAAGAGCACTCAAAATAATTCCAATGCATTATGTTCCATCACAGTTTGGAGACTGGCATCTATTTAAAGCACAATAGTATCCTACTATCATTAACTATATATAATTAGTTAATGATCGAACGACGATTGCATGCTCCCTCGTCAAGTTGTGCCAAAAGTCACCAATATTGGTGACTTTTGAGATAAATCGCCAAGCAGGGTGCAATTTTTTTTTTTCGAAAAATGAACCCTAGCTTGGCAATTGTTTCATTTTTTGGCCGGGAAATCAAAAATATATCTAATGTGATAATATTAAACTATGACAATTTTGAAGGGAAATTTTTGAAAATTCGTTACTCGCGCTCGAATCAACTGATTTAGTGTTGTGTTGCAAACTACGCAAGCAAGGGCTATCTGACTAAGATGGAGATTGTATTGGTCGGAAGAATTTGTAAGGGTTTCTAGTGCATTAACCGATTTACATGCAACATAATTGCAAACATTGATTTTTTAGCCTGTGAAACATTAATTTTAGACTGCTAACCCTTAAAAGAATAAATTTCTCGTTCTCCATGTTCGTGCGATACCGTTATTTTGTATAAGAGGAATACAAATTTATATCCTCATCTTTCCGCCAAGACTGAGGTGTTTATGATTTCGATTTTTCTGTCCACAGATCTGTGCTCTAATTGCCATAAATGTACACCGATTTGTGCGAAAATTATGTATGTTTGTTCTATGTACATTGCCATGCACCCATTTTAATGAAAATGGTGTATGTAGCATTTATAGTTCTTTTACAGGAGCCAAAAGAAAAAATCCAATACATCACGCTCTATGGTCAGTCATTCTTAAAAGCGTATTTTACAGATATTTGGTTTTTTTCAACGAAAGCAAAGTTGACTTATATGTTAAGGCTCATAAAATAATGTTATCCACTGACGATAGTGTCTGTGTAATAAATAGTTCTTCAGGGACATTGAAAGACTTCCAATACATTACGATTTATAGCAGTTGAGAGACATTCATCTATTTCAAGTGCAGTACAATAGGTATAAAAATACTTATAACAGTATCTCCAAAATCTCGCCAGATTTAAGGACAATAAATCACTAAAAAAATACTGTTGTCTTGGAAATTGTTTTATAATCGATGCGCTTGGCATGATTTATCTTTGTTGTTAAATTTATACATTTAAGCAATCTATGTATGTTAGATAAGTCTAAGCTTAAATTTAACATTTCTTTATAATTGTTATTGTGAATTTTCACACAAATCATTATTTTGTATCCTAAATGAAAGAGAATGCATAAATAATTGGAGGGTCCTATAGCAGGTCCAAGAATTTTTTTGGGAGGGGCTAATTTTAAAGAAAAAACTTCTTCGGTGCACAGGTAGCGAAATGTTACTGTAAAGCAATGTAATTTCTTTTTGAAGGGGCTAATTGTTTTTATTTGGGGGGGGGGGGGTCTGAAGCCCCCTTTCTCCTACCCTGGATCCGTCACTGGAGGAGTCCCAGAAACATTTTGAGGGGGACCTCAGACCTTAATGGTACACTATTGTTAATAGAACCTCGTCCAATAAGTCCCGATAAACTCATATCTTTCAAATGGTATGAACATTAAAAAAATATATTTAACATATAGATTAAGCCAGATTACGTCTAGAATCCACTGCAACCCCCCCCCCCCCTCCTTCATAAAGGAAGTATGGATTTCGGTACGCTACTAATCTTAGCCGACGTGAAACTAATTTAGAGAAATAGGTGTAGCTTGAAATCCAACTTTGACAAATCCTATTTCAAATGCATGTTAAATGTTGATGTTAAAACTGCATCATATCAAACTATAGAAATGTATAAAAATCTGTTGCTCTCAACGCTTTCGCATTTTATTTTTAAAAGAACAGAAACTGCAAACAAAGTTTATGAAACCAAAACTTTAAAGTGTTTACGGTTCTTGGAAACGAAAGTTTCTCTCTATTCTAAAAAAAAAGTAAAGGCCACTGTCAAAGCTTATGGACCTATCTCCTATTGATCTCCTATTGGACCTATTGCTCCTAAACCGTAGGGATTTGAGTTTCAACTAAGATGCCCACAGATTCGAAAAATTCCGAGGAACCTGCTAAGCTGATTTAAATTTCGAAAATCGAATTATTTTAGAAGATATTAATAAAAAACTGCAAAAATAAACCGAATGGTTGCCAGATTTGGCATAAAATCATTCATTCCTTTACAACAAAGCGTTTCCAAGTATCTAGAATCGCGTGAAATTTACAAACATGAGTTAGAATTACGCCCATTTTACGCCAAAATAAAATGTTCGTCCGTGCTCTAATTTCCGTAAATATGCATCGATTTCTACGAAATTTATATATTTTACTCTTATCTACTGTACCATGTACCCTATTGAAAATGGTATTTGTAGCATTTATAGTTTTTCTACATGAGCACTCAAAATATTCCCAATATGTTGCGTTCTATGGGAAGTTATTCTTTAAAGCGTATCATCCTACTATATAGTTACGCTGATCCCTGACTCAAGATAAAACTCATTTCCACCATTACTGCAAAAAAGATTACGAAATTAAGCACTGAAAAGCCTAATAATATCTACACCATTTGTACGATCCGCTTGAAATTTTCCATAAATATGTATAGAAATATAGAAAATAGTATGCGCTATTTTAAAAATCTGAAAATCCACCCGTTCCCTCATTTTTAAGCGATTTTTCGCTCTTTTCAGATCCATTTTATTTCCGAGAGTAAAAAAAGTTAATCATTTGCGTGACAAAAGTAGCTGTTGCAAGTGAGTATGACATCATATTGATGTCTCAATTATCCGGATTTTTCCTGATTTATGAGTTTAATTTTTTTTCATAAATAAAATTATTTCTTTGGGATTGCGAAGGTATATTATAGTAGTGGACACTCTCCATAGCTGCTTGCTTAGGTCTATGGTACCCAAACTAAGTTTCAATAATGTAAACATTGGAAATTTGGTAAAGTGCAGCGATCCTAACGGTAAAGGAATAAAACATTTCCCGCCCTGACTCTTAACCAGTTTTATGTTTTTAATTTTGCAACCTAACATGTGAACGAGATTATAAACACCAGCACTCAATTTTAATATTTTGTTTCACATTTGCTAACGTGGCTGCCTTAGCAACAAATGAATTAAAAAAAAGGGGGGAGGTTCTATCTTGAGATTATTAAAATACATGGAGTTCATATTTGTCAACGAAAAGTTTTCGTCTGCTACGGTGTATATTTACATTAGAAAATAACTTTGAATAGATTACTGATTTTTTTGTGTAAAATGAATTTTAATTTTTAATATGAGTTTAATGGTAACTTGAAACTGTGTTAAAATTTATCGATGCATGAAATAAACGTATATACTGTTTGAGTGTGATCGCCATTATAAATTAACACTTTTTAACGCTTTCTAACAAGATTGAAAAGTGTTTATGATTTCAGTTTGTCTGTCTGTCCGTCCGTCCGTGCTCTAGCTGTCGTAAATATACATTGATTTCTATGACATTTATGTATGTTATTGTTATTTCTCTCTATTCTAAAAAAAAAGTAAAGGCCGCTGGCGCTGTCAAAGCTTGTTGGCCTATCTCCTCCTAAACCGTGGGGATTTGAGTTTCGACTAAGGTGCCCACAGATTCGAAAAATTCCGAGGAACCTGCTAAGCTGAATTAAATTTCGAAAATCGAATTATTTTAAAAGATATTAATAAAAAACTGAAAAAATAAACATAATAGTTGCCAGATTTGGCATAAAATCATTCATTCCTTTGCAACAAAGCATTTCCAAGTATGTAGTATCACGTGAAATTGTCGAACATGAAGTAGAAATACACCCATTTTATGCCAAAATTAAAACTATATGAAATAAGTAACTCAAAATGTGTTACAAAGTTGAGAATTTTCAAATACTAAATTCGCTTAGACAACAGGAGTTTAGAATTAGCGATTATTCGTTTTTCCAAAACAGAATAACTAATATCTTGAAAATGAAAAATAATTAAAATGCAGAATATTTTAAAGCCGGTTCGGTCCAGCTTGATTATTTGCTAGCAGTAGAAATATTTGGTGGCGTTAACTATGCCATTATAGCAGTTATAGTACACTGGATATTTGCTAGCGCGACGAGATGGTATAATTCGTGGTGCTAAGTACGCCAATCTGCAAACGATTATGTAAATGAAAATATGGATTACGGTTTTCCGGTAACCTTAAATGAACAGTAATTATAGGTTGTGAGCATGTGTCAATCGCCAAATAATGAAAAGTCGCCATTGGTGGCAAGCTATCCTATCTGTTCCGTAGCTTTTATTAACTTTACATGTACGCAAGTCGCCAAATAATGAAAAATCGCCATGGGTGACAAATTCGCAAGATGTCCAATAGGTTTTACATTATTAAAAATACAGCTGAAACAGATGTTCTGATTTTATTACGCTTTAGCTCCTAATTAATATAACTTTTGAATGGCAACATTAAATATCATTGTGTTTCTGAGGAGTGCAAATAATTTTTCCAGCGATTATAAGCGGAGTCCGCACTCCAGGTGGAGAATAGCTCAGGACCCGTACAACACGGATTCCCATAACAAAATATCTTCCGTGTTATGAGGGGGAGGGGGTCTACTGTAGTGTGAAGTTTAAATTTTTATGTACCAATGAACATGCAATAACCAAGCAATGTGTAGCTCAGTAACATTCTGTCTGATCCAATCTTCGGGTTTTGTCTTTTGAAATTATGTCTTTTTTACGAATAAGCCTTATTAGGGGCCGAATGCCTCATACGAAAAGCGAGCGTAGCGAGTCTGGGGGCCTTGGTCCCTAGTGTTATAAATTAATTAGTTTAAATGTTATTTTGATTAAAATTTTACATTTAAAATGTGAACGTTTCATTTATAAATATATAAAAAAACAGATAAATATATAAAAAATAGTTTGAACTTATTAGACTTCTGGGCGATTTTCGTTAAAGACGTGCGGATTCTTTTAAATAAATAAAATTCAAAATTAAAGCTAGACTTGACTCAAGTTTCTGAAATTAGTGTCTATCAGTTGAAAAAGGATGGACCCTTTGTTCTACCCAAAACATGCGTATTGATCTATTTTTATTTATGTGTTTTAAAACAGTTTTTAATTATATTTTGTTCTTAAAACTAGCTTTTTTTAAAATGTTTTTTAACATTAATGAATTTGTCATATTTTCGAGCATGGTCGGAGGAAAATTAATTAATCTTTTACAATCATTGCTCAAATAATTTGTAATTGATGTTTTAGAGTTCAAATTTTAATAATATAATCTTCGAATTTCTCTTATAATACAATATTCTCTTTTTTAATACAATATTCAGCTGTCAAACCCATTGTTTACAGAACGGACTTAAGGGATTTTAATAGCAGCTGAATACTTTTTTAAAGTGATTATTAATTGGTGCGCAAGATGTTAGCGATTTCACAGTACGAAGTGATGCTGAAAAAGTTAGTAAATTACATATTTTAATGATCAAAATATCTTCAAATAATTTTATGCGTATTAGTAAAATTGCATAATTTAAATTTATCAGTTTTTTTTTTTTTTTTTCAGTGTCCTTCATTGTGCATCTCCGGATAATGTATGCAAGATAATAATTAAAATAATATTACTTTAAAAAAATTGTTCATAAAAATAGTAATTAGCATATCAAATGACAACTTTCATAGAAGAGGGGGGAGAGGGCCTCAACTTAACGGTCAGTATGAATCAAAATTTAACAATCACCTGAGCTAGTGTACTCAGGTTCTCTTGAACTTTCTAAATGGACAGTCGTTATGCAAATTCGGCACACGGCCGAATAATATGTATTATATATATCCCAATCTAATTTTTGGTTGTATAATTGATATATTTTTAAGCATTTTAATTTTAATAAAATATAAAATTCTTTCCTAGTCGACTTTCAAAAACTGCAGAATTTTCTAGGAATATTAGGAATAGTTATTTATTTCACGAAAAGTTTTTACGTACATAATTATTTTCATTTCTATAATTTTGTTATTGCTATCTTAAGATGCTAAATAGCAATCCTACGGAGCTCTAGTCGATCACATATAGAGCTATTCGTAATAAAAGCTATAATGGGCAAAGTTTACTAATCGTTCATTTCAAAAGCTTTAATTTCAGCTAACTATAAAACATATACAGTAGTCTATTTCAGAAGCAATTAAGCCAAATATTTGCCACAATCTCTCGATTTCACATTTTCTGAAAATCTGCCCATTCTCCGTCTCCTGAGCTTAGTTGTTCGTTTTTAACCATATTTATATGTATTAAATGTATGCATATGAATTTATATTTATATGCATAGCACAAATTTGTTATCTATGTAATAAACTCTAAATAATGCATATAAATATGGTCAAAAGTTAATTTTAAGCCGAGGAGGCGGAGCTATGGTGAAAATTGATTTTTAAAAAACGTGAAATTCAGTTATTACGGCAAATAATTCTTTGCTTAATTTCTCCTGAACTAGACAACCGAAATGGGTAATTCTTAGCGCAATTTAAAGCTATTGGAATGTACGAGATTTTATCCAATTTTGCTTTTTTCAGTTAAGACAGTGTTGTGTTTATAATCGCTGATTAAGTATTTTGGCAAATTTTTGAGTTTGCATTTTTTCACTGTTTCAGGCGATAGTAACTCGTCATTAAATCTTAAAAATTTGATTAATAGGAACAAAGTAAATTGAATTCTGTGTTCGTTTTTATGAAAGATTATAAAAAAATAAATCAAAAAACTTTTAGAGGCATATTTTTTGGCCCAAGCTGATGTTCTTTTCCACGAACACTTAGATCAATGGTTCCCAACCTGTTTTTAATCGCGACCCCTTTCAGATTTTTCAAAAACGTTCTCGACCCCCCTCCCCCCTCTTCCATGTTTGACCAATAAGACCAAAAAAAAAATGAATAATGAAAAATATATATCTTGGTATTTAAAAAGGATTATCTTTTTATTCCGTACTGATTATTATTAGGATGGCTGAGGTTGTATTTGGCTGACAAATTATGTTATCCTTGGCTGAATATTGATCAAAGCCAACCGCATCTTGGACATCTAATTTATTACTGGCTTTTGTCTTAATCTGCAAAAGAGTTTTAAATTCACTTTCACGCATGTAAGTGGATGCAAATGGCACTAACATTTGAAGCGAAAGCTTAGAAATTATCGGATATGTATGACGCACAGCACACCAAAATTGAATTAAAGATTTTTCTTGGTATAAATCACGTGCTTAGGAGTCATTTTGCAAATTCAAAAATTCGTTCGTCCTGCTCTTCATCAGGAAGATCGGCGACATCTAAAGAAGTGGATTTCGCACCCCACTGCCGCCTCTTGTTCATTGTCAGCTCTGGGATATATCTTTGAATTTCAGATTTTAGTGCTTCAAGGTGGTAAATAATTTCTCACCTAAAATTAACTGCAATTTCTATTTCCAATACTTCTGCCTTAGTGCACACGTTTTCAAAATTGGTTAACACTCCTAGATACACTTTACGACGTCAGTTTCTGTAGATTTGATACAAGCGCCCTGATGCGAAAAAGATTTTTACTTTACAAAGAGAAAAGGGGAAAAGCGTGTATGGCAGAGAAACGTAGAAATATTTTGCCAATTCATTTCCTACAAAATCGGTCTGCGGCGACCCCCGAGAAAAGGCATGGCGACCCCCCGGTTGGGAACCACTGACTTAGATCATATATGGGCAACCTTTAACCCGTGGGCTGAATGTGGCCAGCCCGGCTTTTGATCCGGCACGAAGATTTACAAGTGGTTCTGAAACCAAGTAAACAAGTCCGAAAATAAATGTCAATGATACAACAGCAACAATAAAATAACGCATCACCTAGGCAACGAAACTGAATAAATTAAGTCGTTCTGAAACTAGGACCAAGGACCACTAATTAACATAATTCCAATCCCTCAAGCGTTCTGTCACTTATCGAAAATGAGTAGACGTCAAACGGTTTGTGCAGCAGAGATACGCTATGCTTATGTTAGCAGCCGCTGGCCCTTTGCGAGACTAGGGGTCCCTCGGAAAATTGCAACCGCTGGTCTTTTGCAAGACAAGAAAGCTTCACTGTTTCCGGATATCGCGGTAGGGCCCCTCGAAAATATGCTACCACTGGCCTTTGCTAAACTAAAAACAACAGACTATCATGTACGGCTGTGTCTTCCGATTTTCGCCTGGTGTCAGAACGCCTGATGTTTTGGAAATGGGCCCCTAATCACACCTATTCGAGCCTTTTACTGTTATTACAAAACACTAGTGACACAACTTGATGAGTTTACGAAGACAAGGGGTACTTAATATTAACCCATTTGTGCCTGGATATTTTTGCGACTTTCTTCGATTTTTACTGATATCAGAAATAATAGATAAATTTCTGATGTCAACTTCTTGAACAAGGGATGATTTCTTTTAAAATCATTATACATAAAAATCGAAATTTCAACATCCTACTTGGTCATGTTAAAATATTTTTTAGAGTTGAGGCTCAGTACTCATGAATAAAGGCTAGGAAAAATAAATAACGTTTTCGACTAATAGCGAAAATGCCGTCCCAAAAAAGGGACCCTAGGCATAAATGGGTTAAGGTGACCAGATTTTTGTAGTCAGAATCGGGGACATGTCCCCGATTCTGACAACAAAACTGGAGACATTTATAATTAATGCAATAATTAACAGTAACTTAATTGAAAAACAATGCAATAATTAAAAATTGTCCCCAGTTCCATTTTTACATTCAGGGGACAATTTGAAAAACGTCCTGAAAATGAGGACTGTCCCCGGAAAATGGGGACGTTTGGTCACCTTATTAATATACGAATTGCAATGAGATGGGTACAGATGGAGGTGAAGCGCTGTCCTTTATAGCTGATTTTTCAGTCTTCATAGAACTACACACTTTAGAATCATGTCCTAAAAATACATATCTTTCATTTTTTATTTCATTTTACATATCTACATATGTTTTATTTTAAAACTTTAACATATTTTACAATTTCTTGTGTTTCTTTACAAAAAAAAAAAAAAAAAATTAACACAATTTGCATGCTCTCCCTTGAAATTTTTGTGTAAATCAGTAGAAAGGTGTTTGCAAAATAATAATAATAATAATAATGTTCCTGCTAATAGGATTTTTTTATTCACACTGGAAAGGAGTTATTTCATGAAAACATTGGCCGCATTCGTAAACGCCAAACGAGTTGCACTCGTGCAACGAGTTTCCATCTAAGGTGTTCGTAAAGGAAACTGAGTGCATTCAGTTTAAAAACTCGAACGCTCGTATACAAAACTGAGTGCAATTAGTTTCAAACGAAGTAAACCCAGAGCGATTTAGGTTGATTAAGTTTGTTGAGAAGATTACTTGCTAAACGTTGTTGCTGTTTACAAATGGCGTCTTGTTATTGAAAGTATGTTGTTATGAAAAGTATTTTACGTTTGCGGAAGCTGCAAATATTACTTTTTCGAGGAGGAAATTCATGCATGCGCTAGAAACTGCTACGAAGGTACATAATTTTTCAAAGGTAATCATTTACTTGTATTTTAAATTTTAGTAAATTCAAAAATACATGTTTTAGTGTTGAGATTGAAGTAGATTCAAACCGTTATTAACTTCTTTTTTACTAATTTTAACTACTAATTTTGCTACTAATTTTAACTTCTTTTGCTAAATACTTTTGAAAAAATGAAAGTTGAAATTTCAAAATTTTGATCTGTGCACTTCAATTATGGCCACTCTTTCTTTTAAAAATCTTGTTGATTTTATATTGAGTATGTACTAAAAAGTCTCCTCAGCAAAATTAACGCATTCGCGAATTGTAAACAAACACGTCTCCTAGGCGACGAAATTAATAAACTGAAGGTGTTTGTAAAGTCCAAAGAAACTGATAACCACTGAAAGCACTAAACACACTCAGTCCAGTTTTCTTACGAAAACTCGTGCAACGATTTTGTCGTATACGAATGCACCCTTATTCACCAAACATTTGACACGCGGATTAATCCTGAAACGCGTGTTACAGTTATCGGTTATATATCTTACCGATGACTTTAACACGCGAGTTTGACTTAATCCGCGTGTCACGTGTTTGCTGAATACGGCCGCTAGTATTCGCCTTGGTGTCTTACTGCCATTTTTCAACTTACCCTTGATGCAGAGCAGCCGGTTCCAGGGTGGAGCGAACTGTGCTACCTCACCAGGCGTCTTCTCCAGAGAGGTGCAAACATACTGTATAATAAATATGAAGGATGTAAATGCAAAAGTCACATCCACTTTTAAGAGTATTAAAAGCTCTATTCTGCCACGTTTGTAAAAGCGAACGTTCGGATATGTGACCTCAAAATGACGTTTTTCGCATCCTGCTAACGTATGCTGGTATTCTGCAAGGTACGGTGGAGCTTTAGGTGCAGATACTTCCTACCGAATGTTTACATTAGCATACGTTTCGAAATACGTCACAAATCCAAACGCCTGTTTGAACAAACGAGGCAGAATAGACCCCCCCCCCCTAGTTATTCATTTCACCGTGTTCGTCTTGTTAAGGCGAATCGGGCAGTGATAGTGATTTGACCATAATGAACATATTAAGGGTGAAAAAAAAAAATGATGAAAATCTCGTTTTCATGCCTAACTCACGTTATCGAAGAACTGCTTCGCAGCAAAACTCACACTCCAGAAATTCAACTCACCAGGGAGGCTTTGAAAGAATCTTAGGATTGTTTTCTTACATCTATCGATGTTTTTAAAGAATAACCAAGAAGCCTTTTTATTATTATTATTATTATTATTTTGCGTGTTCATTTTTGTTGACCCCTCTAAAATAACACAGCGAAAACTAATGTTTAGATATTTATTTTTATTCATAACTATTTTGGTTGTTGTTGTTATTGTGAACACGTATATTGGATTTGTGTGCTTAACCCAAAGGGTGTGTACGCCATTTGGTATAAAAACTGTCATCCCCCCAACTTGACGGAAGTTCCTCTGCTCTTCCTCGCGGTAGCTGGGGGATCAGTTAAAAATTCGCCGCGAGTCAGGGTCACAGGGAGTTGGGGGAAAAAACGTTCCTGACACCTGTTACCCAGCTGTTTTGATACGAAAAAAAGAGTGTCCATTTTTGACCACATTTTGACCTTAGCGGTGTGCTGTATCGTCATTAAAGGTAGATCGGCGGATACGGATATGAAAACGAATAGTTTGTTTTTATATCCGTGGATACGGATATGAAACGGATAATTTTTCCTCATATCCGAGAATACGAATACAGGAATTTGAATACGGATGACTTGGGGATTATTAGAAGAACACGTTATCTTATTTTTAAACAAACATCTGTTTTAAAATTTAAAAGAAATTAACCTTTTCTGCTGTTATTTCGATATGTGACCCCCTCAAATCTTTCAAGTGTCCCTCCGAATTTTCAGTGGTCTGGGAGCGGTGATAATTCTTCTTGAGAAAGCTAAAGTTTTCTTAAGTATATTAAACATATGAACTGTAAGAGTAGCAATTGGGGGGGCGCGTGTCCCCTCTCTGTCCCCAAAACTTTTTCTTTTAAACATTTATTTGACGGGTCATTTTAACCGTTCCCTTTAAAGAAAAAAAAACTGTCTGCGTCTTGAGAAAATATTATTTTTAAAAACTATTCACTACCAGATTAGTTTAATTTAAACAAGAATATTTTATAACCCCTTCGTTTAAACAATTTGTCTCATTCCCAATAGCTTGTGTTTTTAAATGCTTTCTAAGCATTAGGGTTTCTTTAAAATATTTATTTGTTTATATATATTTTTAAATGCAATACAAAGTATCAGGTTGTAACGAAAGTTTTCCGCCAATACTGCTTGAGTCAGCTCATGAGGCACCTGGGATTGAGCTTGCGCCTTAAGTTTATGGAATGCATAGCACGACTAATAGGCATGTACTGACGTCTAACACCTTAGCTAGTTCTCGAGTGGTTGAATACTGATCTTCTTCAACAAGTTCGCGCAGGTGACCCTCATCAACATCAGTCGGCCGGCCACAACGCTCTGCTTCTTGAATCCTTGTTTTTAACTTTCAGTGCCAAACCTTCACAGTTTCATATCATAAAACAGTAGTACCTGAAGCTGTACACATAATTTGTTTACATTCTATAGTTGACTTTTTGTAACAGAACTGGAAGTAAATGATGGTTTGAATCTGGTAGCGTGATAGTTCCATTTCAGACACCTTGTACTTAATGATAACGATTTTTTTAAAAGATTTTAGAACACAGTGTTCTAAAGCGAGTCTCTTTCTTTCAAATGCCAAAAACTGTTTGATAAAATATGAGCAAACGCGAACTTAGATTGTTCGTGTTGACCGCCACAGACGATATTTATGGTGGCGGGAAACTTTCGTTACAACCTAATATTTTATGCAAAAATGCTTTATTTGTTGAGGGCAAGTGAATAGTATTTTCTCTTTTCTTAATAATACTCTCACAGTTTTACATCCAGTTATATTAATTGTTATAATAGATTGTTTGCATTCTTTTTTATCTGGCTGTATTTTATTCATATATGAAGTTCAATATTTGATAAGTTATCCTTCTAAATATTTATAATTCATCATTCTTGCGTATTTCAGCAAGTTTTTTTTTCAGTTTATCTTAAAAGTTTAATAAGCTATAAGTTTTATAAAGAAGAGAGTTTTATAAGATATAAATTGATGAAATAAAAATTAATCAAGTACCTTTTACAAAGTAGTATAAATAATTTTTACTAATTTCATGACAATTAGTAAACGGCTGAAGTGCATAAGTCTAGGGTTATGGCCTACCGCGGGGCCGTTTACTCCAGCTGTAACGTGAATTCGGGTTAGAACCCTTCAAAAAGTCCACCGCCCAAGGCATGCCTTAATTAAGCAGACAACCCTTGTGTAGATCTGCCTTAACCGCAAAACCTAAATAATTTGAAAAGAAATATACAACATAGGCAATATGGACTGCGATATCTAAATGACATAATTTTGGAAAATTTTGCCCAACTATTATTTAGAATTGCTTAAGTTCTTTAAGCGGTTAAATAAAGATTATTATTATTGTTATTACTTTTTTGAACGCGTGAAGTCGGCATTGATAAGTACGAATTAATATAAAAAACTTGGCACAAGTTTTATCAAATTTTGCCCCGTTTTACCCATTTTTGCAAAGGTATATACTTACTTAATGTAAAACTTACTGTGAATTAATTCATAAAGGGTTAATTCAATCAAAGTCTTATATAGAAACATGTGAAATATTTTATGATTTTGGTTCTCAATTAATTTAGGTAAAAACGAAGAAAATGAAGACACCTTTTTTGTAAATGAAAAATTCTATATGGGATTTGATGCAGTAAAATATCCCGCACAGTTCTCCCGTTCAATCCGGTATACGCCTGCCTCTGTTTCCTGTGTGGGTGAAAAATGGCGCTCACCCCACTCTGCTTGTTATTTCAAACAGGGGAGAGGAAACTCTTCTTTCACCGTTTTTAGACTAAGTAGCTCAACCTGGACAAAAGGAAGTGCATTTTTTACAGGACCCCTATTTTCCGCCCACTTTTCCTCCCCAGATGCGTGATCAATCACTCAGTTCTTTCCCCCAAGTTTATAGGAAAGCGGCCTAAACCGCTCAAAGCCCCCCCCCCGTCAGTAGGCAGCACAAGGGGGGATTCCCTCCGTCGGGATCTTTCTAAGGGGGTCCTAACCCGTATTTACGCTAAGTTTCGGAGAAAACCACGGAAAACTCCAAACGGTTAGGTCGACGAACGTGCGATGGGGCCCTAACCCGAGACCGTCACACTTCGCCCGTCTACCATTTCCAGTGACATAACCACTGTGCCATGGTGAGGCTACTATTTATGTTTGTTGTTATTGTTATTGGAATATGTATTCGGATTTGTGTGCTTGTCACGAGGAACCGCTTATAAATCCACGTCAGAGAAAGGACAAACACAAGGGGGGCAAATGCCTTGTTGGAGGACTTTTCTGGGTATCTAGAGCGTATTCACGTTACATCTGGAGAAAACCGCTCAAAACTCCAGACCGCTAGACCGACGGCCCCACGAGAGGACAGAACCCTGTTCCTCCACTTGAGCCATCTACCAACGTCAATGGCTTTAACCACTGTGCTACACATTGGTTACTATTTTGGTTTATAACTAACATTACTGATAAAAGTTTGCTGCCCAACTCTCATTTTCCATACTTCAATTTTAGCTTTACCAGAGAATTATCACAGGTTTAGGACTATGTGCAATTAGTTGTTATGGCACCAAATATATCACACAAAAAACTGTGTCAGTATATCCAGGCCTCTCAATTGGTTCTATTTTTTTTAATTCCTACCTTCATCAAAATTTAATTTATATAGCCTAGTACTTTAATGGTTTGATAGACGAAACTTTAACATCTAAAAGGACTTTAAACAACTTTTGACGAAGCAGAACATTTTACTCTATTATTTATAGAGGTAGGAATTTAAAAAAAATAGGACCAATTGAGAGGCCTGTATATAATTTTTATTAATAATCGGCATTTTTTAATGCATTTTCTAAAAACTTGAAATGTGGAGAGTGAGTTTTGCATCTACAGCCTTCATATATGAAACGGCTAACCGGTTGCCCATTCTGTTGAATTTTGTTATTGTGAGCACGTATATCGGGTTTGTGTGCTTGGCTCGAATTCCGCTTGTAAATCCCCGTTTGTAAGACAACTCAAGACGGGATGCCCTCCGTGGGGGTCTTTCTAAGGGGTCCTAACCCGTATTTACGCTTATATAAGTTTTGGAGAAAACCACGAAAAACTCCGAATGGTTCGGTCGATCGACGCGCGATGGGACCCGAACCCATTCTGTTGAAAACTGAATAGACAATTCATCCATGGGCACCATCTCAAAGAAGTATTCGTGCATAATGTTATTCGTGCCGTCTATCGACCGAATTGGCGTTAGGTCCGTTTTCGCGGAAGGAACAGCATTGCCGGTGGAACTCCTTCGGAATCTAAGTCCATGGCAGAGGGTCAGAAACTAATCTATTGCACGACAAACCTTTGCAAAGCGCAACAGCGGACGGCAAAGTGCTAAAGAGAAAAAGGACGACCTCGAAGCCTGACTATTTGTCAAACTTAGGATCTTGTTAAAAATTAGTTCTTGAACGTACAGCAAAAATAGCAAAATTGACAAATGCTTATGCATTTTTGCGACTACCAGGGAAAACGTTAAAATTCGGTGAAAAAATTCCGACCGTTTAAAAAAGTTAACACTACAGAACATTTTCCGTTTCTTTTTCTTTCTTTTTTTTTTTTTTTTTTTTTTTTTTCCCTATCTCTCCAAGCGAAAACATAGCAACCTTGACCGAAGCGGCCATAGCTTCTTTTTAACCCATTTATGCCTAGCGTCCCTTTTTTGGGACGGCATTTTCGCTATCAGTCGAAAACGCTATTTATTTTTCCTAGCCTTTATTTTCGAGTATTGAACCGCAATTCCACAAAATATTTTAATATGGCCAAGTAGGATGTTGACATTTCAATTTTTATACATAATGATTTTAAATGAAATCATCCCTTGTTCAAAAAGTTGACATCAGAAATTTATCAATTACTGCTGGTGTTAGCAAAAATCGAAGAAAGTTGCAAAAATATCCAGGCACGAATGGGTTAATAGCAAGGGTAGTACTGGTCTTAAAATTGCTGTAATTCAGAAGGTTCAACCCTTAAATGGCCTAAGTTTCAAATTTGATACCGGACTTTTAAAACACGCTCACTGCCGGGTTAGAGTAGAAGCCAAATTTCTTATGTCAGTTTCACATATAAAATGTAGTTTTTAATGATAAATGATTCATGGTTCTCCCCCCCCCCCACCAAAGGGCGGGCACTTTCTCATCAAACATTCGCCACTACTAAGGCCCGAATTACTGGCTATTTTATTATGGGAGCGCCCAGTAGCTGGCCAGCGTTACCCCCTATGAAGGGACGGACAAATTAACATCCATGTCCAAGCCGGGATTCGAACCCGGACCCAAGGCGGGATATAAATGATTCATGTCGTGAATAATAAAAATTTCACTCATTTCTTTCAATCTGAGTGTTTTTCGAAAAATTGGTTAGTCACAAAACTGACATAGGAAATTTAGCTTACACTCGCGGTTATTGCGCGATCGGCCGGAACGTGTTTAACCCATTTATGCCTAGTGTCCCTTTTTTGGGACGGCATTTTTGCTATTAGTCGAAAACGTTATTTATTTTTCCTAGCCTTTATTCATGAGTATTGAGCCTCAACTCTAAAAAATATTTTAACATGACCAAGTTGGATGTTGAAATTTCGATTTTTATGCATAATGATTTTAAAAGAAATCATCCCTTGTTCAAGAAGTTGACATCAGAAATTTATCTATTATTTCTGCTATCAGTAAAAATCGAAGAAAGTCGCAAAAATATCCAGGCACAAATGGGTTAAAACCAGGCATTTAAGGTTTAAAATATTTTTCGAAAATGTGCTAGTTCTTTAACATATAGTTTTTCTTCAATCCCCTTAGAAGTTTGAATAGTGTATGAGTTTTAGGATAATATTGTTAAATAATCGGAATTTTGGCATTTTCAGGGCAAGTTTAATCCCTGCTAATTAATGCTCTAGAAAAGGACTACTACGTCATTTTGACGCGTTATTCACACGATGTTAACAAAACGTAAGCTCTAGTATTGAACTCTAAGATACTACAAAAATTTTGAGTGAAGAAGACAGTTTAAGAGTGACGTGAATTTCTATTGGATTTTACTTTAAATGGTGAAACAAAACAATTTTCACTTCTTGTGGAACCGTTAGTGTTCAGTTAATCTTTTAACTGCTGGAAAAGACTATCGAAGGGTATGTACTGTCATTCTCATCTTGTATGCATTAGTAATAGTTTTAAGATAAGAAGTTATTCACAGAAGTAATTGTTTATTAGCTTTAAACAGCAAAAGTAATTCGTTAGCATTAGTAATTATTTCAAGTTACTCTGGTTAGTTTCGAAACAACGAGCTTTCATAAAGCGTTGTCTGAAAAGTTTCTCGCACAAGTAATTCGTAAACTCTTTAGATCCCTAAACTCTGTGTTTGCATACTTCACCTTTTTGAAAATGATTCGCTTAACGATGGTGGACCTTTCTAGTTTAATGCATTGCTTTTCATTTTTTCATTCGCACTGCCGGTCTCGAGTTATTGTCTCCGAATATTTCCTATTTTAGAAAATACTTTCGAATGAGTGATATCTAAATTTCCTTAAATTTTAAGGGGGAGGGGGGAGAATGGCTTCCCCTTTAAGCTACTCTATGTATGGAACTTCAAAGTTATAACTTCAGAAATTCTTCTTTAAATCTTGCAGGTGGCAGTATAATGAGTAACTACCCTCCTCTTTCTAAAATGCTCCAGAGAATAGAACTACATTTTATATTTAATGTCGTTAGTTTATAGTGGAGGATTTTGTGGCTTGTCCAGTCCGTTATATCCGCTTTACACTTACAAACTTTAAGAAACTTATCACGCGCTCTCATTTAGACTCTAAATGTTTAAAAGTTGCGTTCCCTCTGCACGTTACCGGAATAAACCGCATTTGAAACGGTGTTAAAACAAAATGGTTTTCTTAAAATGCAGCCAAACCGAAACTGCCATATTTGAAAGTAATAGTTTTAACACGCAAACTCAAAATTCTCATCAAAGAATTAATCTTCCGTACTTAAAAAAATCTTAATTTCCTCGCTAAAGTTGCCTAGATTACTCTAGTTTCTATTCCTGAATTCGTAAATGTCCTCGGCTGAGTAGCTATACCAAAGTTTCAATGCTTATTCATTAGCATGGATGCGGATGTAACAATCTTATCGCTTATATTTTTTATTTTAAACTTGAAATCTTTTTCTTCCAGAACCATGAAGCTGATTAGCTTGTGTGTACTATCCGTTCTTTGTGTTGCAACTCAAGCGATGACCTTCCCTCAGATTGTGTCGGTGTCGCTAACATTGATCGGTCTGACCCAACCAGTATCCTGCTTTTTCGGAATATTTCGTCGTCGAAAGTCTCCACCGATTGAAGAAACTATGGCACTTCCACAAGCTGATCCTTTCAGTTTTCAACCTATGTCGGGTGGCATGTTTAATCCATTTGGTGGGCTTGGAGCTGGTGGCATGTTTTACCCTGGATTTAATAACCCAGGAATAGGAATGTTCAACAACCGATTTCCGGTAAGTAAATGTTTATTAAAAACAATAGCTCTACATTGACACATTGGCATTTCTAGCAAACTTGCTGTTTCATTGAAAGAAGTCCTTCAATAAAAGGTCTATCCTCAAGGCAGTAGCATATGGGGGGGGGGGGGGTGGATTTCCCATTTTAAATGATTTACCGAAACCGTGAAAGCAGGTACTCCTACGTATGAGGAAAGTGGTGACGAAAATGTTGTATAAATGAGGACTACCGATGGTATTCTAATGAAACTTTCAAATTTAGTATTCAGTGTAGCAGTATTGAAACTACTTAGAGTACTACAAAACATTGTTTAAAACAATCTTCGTTAACTCTGATTTTTCAGTCATTTGGGACCACCAGAAGTTAGTTTGAATCGGTGAGAACCCTTTAATGTTAAAATAAACACTTTAAAAACGGTTATGCATTAATAGTTTAGATCATAAAGTCCCCCGTCCTCCTTTCTTTCCCGCCGAGATTCCTTCATAGTAAAATGATGCAGGATAAACTAGTCATTCCTAGATTTTAAGGAAAATGCCGTTTAAAGGCGATTTCTGAATGTTTTCGATATTCGGCTACTGTCGCATGGATAAAGTAACTTTTAACAAAAATCTGAATTTTGATTCCTGTCATTGCAGCTGTGGGAAATGATTGAACATAACCCGTAAGTCGGCAATAGCTATATGGCTTGTCTTATAGTTTGCAGTAAAACTCCAAAGTAAACGAATGTCTTCCATCCCCCACCTCGGAAACCGTAAAGCATGATCAGCCTTGCTAATTTCTATATATTCCTGTGTCAATTAATTGATCGCATCCTCCAAATTGCCACGTTTCTTAACGAGTGTTGGCGCAGTCTAAGAAATCAACCTACTAACATTGCGTAAGCATTTGAAAGCTGAAGTTCGTCTTCCGAACAGAAAATTTGGAGGAATAGTCTTTACTCTTAAGTTGAATTTTCAACTGGTTTACTTTTTGTTACAGCCACAGTTTAATCCACCTCCACAAATGATTGAACATAACCAGTAAGTCGGCAATAGCTATATGGCTTGTCTTGTACAGTTCGCAGTAAAACTCCCAAGTAAACGAATGTCTTCATCCCCCACCTCATAACTGTAAAGCAGCATCAGCCTTGCTAATTTCTATATTCCTGTGTCAAATTTATCGCATCCTCCAAATCGCCACGTTTCTAAACGAGTGTTGTCGCAGTCTAAGAAATCACGCTACTAACATTGCGTAAGCATTTGAAAGTTGAAGTCTATTCCGAACAGAAAAAATTGGAGGAACAGTGTTTACTCTTAAGCCGAATCTTCTAACTAGTTTACTTTTTGTTACAGCCACAGTTTAATCCGCCACCAAAACCACAATCAATGCCTGGAACTCCACTTCCACCGAATTTTCCTCCGCAGCAAGTGCCTGGCATGCAACAATTTCCTCCGCAGAAGTCTGGCATGCAATTTCCTCAGCAGCAGATGCCTAGCATGCAACAATTCCAACAAATGCCGCCTATGCCTTCCGATATGGAAGACTTCGGGAATACTCAGGATGACGATGTTCCTCCAGGAATGAATACAGAAGAAGCGGAGAGCTTTTTCACCTTGCTCTCTGAAACTGATGAAAGCAAGTGCATATCCCGCCTAGTATGTGAAATGGGTGCGAATCCGGATAGCGGAGGGGAATTCGGCCGAACCATTGTTGAAATAATAGGGTAAGATTTTGCCAGTCTTGTTTTCAAACTAGAACCGTAATCAAGATTTGTAGTTTAACTTGTTAAGCTGAACTTTGCGTTACTTTATTGCTTAATACTTTCCTTCATGCACAAGTGGATCGATAACAAGTAAGCACTGGTAAAAATAAGCCTTAAACACATTAGACTTGAATAGTTAGTGTTAATAGCGCGCTTTAGACTAAATGTATAACGGCAAGGGTGTAATGGAGTAGACTCTGTTATAGATCGCTCTTCTAAATTTGAGATGCGTATGTTTTTCGTATAATTCAAAGAGCATCGCCACACTGTTCAATGAAATAACTACAATCATTGGCGCGATAACCATGTGGGACCCAAGGTTTGCATTGCCCATTCGCGACTGGGCTCAGAGGTGCGGTAGCATATGCCCCGGCCAAGATGGTCGCCGGTCCCCCAGTATTTTGTATCGCTTAAATTTGATCCTTATTTTATCTACCTACTCGAGGGATGAAAGGTTGGGTCAGCATTGTCCACCTGGAGAATCTAACACCGGACTTGTTGTTGTTGTTGTAGCGCATTGCACTGCCATTATGCCATCGGGCATTTTCAATGCACAAGTTTCCTCAAATTTAATAAGCTACGTAGAAATTGGTTGTGGGAAAAGTAGATCCCGCTAACAATAAGTCTAAACGTTTTTGACTCCGAAGTTTTTGACTATAGGCAGCCTGCTTGCATGAAGATTCGCCATCTCGAATCGCAAGATTTAACGGTCATTGTGGAGAGGTTGTGTAGCCAGACACAAAAGTATCTGTGGAATAGAATAGTTATCTCAATACTGCAGACACTTGCGTTTCCTGTTTAAAAATTTGCAAGGAATGTACGTCTAAAGCGTTACATAATGGCGAGAATATAATGAATATCAAACTAGTGGCGCTTGATATAAATTAAACTGATATTAGTTTTAACGATTCGTAATTATGAACTTAAATACTAAAATTAAGAAATTAGGATGCGCGGAAATTGGCTTTTCATAATTTTCTTAAATATATTCAGAAGTTGAAATTTTGGTCTTGGAATAAGAGTTGTGTATCCAGTGGGCACTGTGAAATTTGAATTGAATATTTCGGAGACTGTCGCGTTGGAAACATATTTTTAAAGTTAGATTCCAAACTTTGTCTCTTCGTAAAAGTTCAGTATATTTTAATTATATAAAACAACTTTAAATAGCTTACTATAAATTTTTAGTGATATATAAACGTAG
The DNA here is from genome assembly GCA_038373885.1 of Cheiracanthium punctorium. Lineage (NCBI taxonomy): Eukaryota > Metazoa > Arthropoda > Arachnida > Araneae > Cheiracanthiidae > Cheiracanthium > Cheiracanthium punctorium. The sequence continues at coordinate 442,577 of JAWZYV010000202.1, forward strand.
TTTTAATGCTGAAAATATAACACTTCAAGGAGTAATGGACTAGCTTCTGATCTTAAGTTTCAGATGGATCGTATTTCCACATTTTGACGAAAAGTTCGAAGATCAACACAAACCTTTAAGTGCTAGTAATTTAATTTCCTAGTGATTAAGGTAATGAGGATAATCTTATCCTGTGCCGGACTATGGTAAAACATCGCTGACGCTATCAAGCGTATTTGAGAACGGTAATGAAACTGTTTGCGGTGTCGCATGATCCGATATTATATTTGAATAGGAGGAAACTTGTAATTCGAAGTTTTCCAAATTCGCGAGGGAAACCTTTAAATTTCCCCGCAAGGATAAAGCTAGATTTTTGTTATAAGAATTCTTTCATTTCAGGTCTTTGCAAGACTTTCCTGATGGTAGTAAAGTGTCGGAGTATAACGAAGTCCTGAATATTGGTATAGCTGAAGGCTTGTCAGCATGTCTGTCAAAGTTCTCAATTTGCGACGATGAATCTTTCCAGTTGGTTAAGAAGGCTCAGCTTGAAGATGAAACTCAAAGTAAATAAATATCTACCAAAAGGCTGTGTATTCAATGCATGAAATATTTGATTAAAGTTATTTTTAAGTACTTGCACTGCATTAATTTCATCCCAACAGCAGAGTAACATGGTTGTTTCAAATTAACATTAAAAGGCACTGGTCTTGGGACACCACTGCTGAAAGATTTCAAAGACAAGTTTAATCAAAGAATTGACGCACCATTTTGATTTCGGGGAGTGACTATTTTCAATCGTACACTACTTAAGGGGAAGGAAAATGTCTAGTAATCTAACTTAACTAGATACAGGAGGGAAATGGGATTTGGCAACCATAGTTTCGACATTACGAGTATTTTACGCTGCAGGCAAAGGATTCCGAATTGAATTTTCCCCCAATTATTTGGCATGGAGGGGGGGGGGCGATTTCAGCATTGCTATAATCGGCATTTTTCATTCTGGATTAACGTCATGCAGTAAATGCATAAAAGTTCACAGGGCTTTAAAAACGTGCAAGAGTTAATATGGGAGAATAGTCAAGTTGTCAGCTTTAAATTTTGAGTCTTCAGCGTTCATTTTTTAAAGTTTATTTTCTATTCATCGTTGAAAAATGTCACGCATGCTATAAGACGATCTGCTGCATATAAGGTCAGATTTATGGCAAAGAATTTATGGAAATTTACCACTTCCATCTTTAGGGCCCCAGTGGGAGGAAGGACGATTTAGCCCGTGGTCCCCTCAATTTTGAACAAATTCCATAGGAGGAACCAGCTCCTGAAATCGGCACCCCCAGAGGCATCGTTTAAAAACTTGGAGGACATTAGCGCCACGACAGATTTTACGTGCACCGGCTTCCAATAGCGTACACGGTCCCACAGTAGTCTAGCAGAGAGGAAGTTGACCCTCCCAAGCACTGGCCAAGCCGGATGCTGCTTCACTTGTGCTCTAATGGGAGCGGAGTTTTGTGCCCAGAGCACTGCGGAACGGAATTTGATTGCACGATAGTAACGCCAAATTAGTACGTTTATTGGCGATTTTAAATGCCTGACTTCGACAAAATCCCTAATCGATTAGTAGTTTCGGCGGTAAACATCACTGGTTTATTCAAAATTTTCTTTTTAGTGTTTTTGCAAGTCTACAGATCAACCATTTAACGCACGATAGGATATATTTAATTTTAACACTTTCTGTTTATTCTCAAATACATAAGCCTTTGTCAGTTTTCCTATTTCGCGTGCAATGAATGTAATTTGCACAACTAAAACCCATGTTCCTGAAAAGTTTCCGTATTGGTTTTTATTGCAGGGTTTTATTGGTTTTTATTGCAGGAAATTTCATAAATTGGTAGAACTCTGCTTATATGCAGACATAGCAAATTCAAAGAAACTATACGGGAGAAAACGTCCGGTTTTAAGGTATTCCGTAAGTTATATTGTGGAGAAGAAAGTGGTATTTCCGATGATAGTTTGCCAATAATTTTTTAGCATTAAAGTGGTTAATATGAAAGTAACTCCCGCTAAACTAGACAAAACTAGTTACGGTTCTAGTGTAAATTTGGATAAGTGTTCCCCATGACGCTAACTTTTTATGAAAAGCTTAATTTATAAGGTATACTCGATTGAATTTTGCGTATTTAGATACTTCAAAAGTTTCGGGTCATTGTTCCCTGTCATTTCTGTATCATATGTATAATTACCGTCTCGCCAGGGCTACAGAAAACACTGAGATTTTTTCACTAGCAATAAAGTATTTTGGATAAAGAATATATTTTCATTTAATGAAATGTCATAAAATGAAACGGTTTTTGTTGTCCCGTTTCGTGAGAATTTCCCATCTCAGCAAGAAATGATAAAATTGTGAGGTCGGATCATTTGAAGGGTGTAGATGCAAAACGCTAGAACTTGAAAGTTCTTGCGAGGGGGGGGGGGGGTGAAATAAAACTGATTAACAAATGATATAAATGACAATTTTTTGATTTTTGTTGCCATAAGTGCTTGATCATAGTCCTAAAGGGCAGTGTTACGAGCAGTAAGAGAAGAACCAAAAAATGTGAAAGTTTCCATTATGCTAATTCGGAGAGTATAATGAAAATCAGCACTGAAACGCATTTAATAGAAAGGCTCCTTGGGTGATTCAGTAAAAACATCGGCAGATTTAGAGAAAACAATCTCGTGATCCTTTGCATGTCTGATTAATTTAATTTAGTGTTTTGCTGCGAAACAGTTGTTGGAAAATGAGTTTTGCATCAGAACGATATTTTCAGCCTTAATATGTTCGTTATGGTCCCAGTCCCTTTTAGTCAGATTCGCCTTCGAAAGATGAGCAAGGTGATATGAATAACTCAATGCCGTAAAAAGAAAACTAACAGAAGTGTTTCTTTTTTTTTTTTTTTTTTTTTTTATCGTGGATCTCTGAAAACCATTAAAAAAAAAAATTATCCCTGAAAAGGCGTGCTGTAAAGAGAAGAAAGTCCTAACAGTAAGAATTTTCAGATATAGATATGATATTTCACTTTTACAAGAGAGGAAAATTTTTAAATCAAAATATCTTTTAAAGCTTTGCAGACCAATATTCGTATTTATCAGATTTTTGTATAAGTATTAGCTAAGACACAAATTTCCAAGCTCTCGAATGCTTTTTAAAAGCTCTGGTTCCCCAGATCGCAAATATATTCTCAGTTTCCACAATTTAGAACATCGTGATTCATTCCCGCTCCACGCACTTGAGCAGCGAGCTGACACGCGATCACGCTATTAAAACGTGCACGTTCGCCGCATGTACAAAATCTTATTGTATCATATCGGTCTGACTAAATGCTTATGTCTAAGTCTTTTAGAAACTCGAATCTTCGTAAGGTGTGGTATCTAAAATGTGAAGGCCTAAGCTAGGCTCCGGAAGTCGTAAAGTTTTGTAAAATCAAAATATTATAGAAAAGTTAAGCAAATGGCGGATATCACATCTGACGGAGTGAAATTCAGCCAATTATGGTTTTCTCTCTCTCTCTATTGCTCATTAAAACTACAAAATACTTAAAAGATGTATCTTGCTCTTAGAGGTTGCTTCTCCGAAATTAAGGTTGATGCTTACATTACAAGTAGAAGAATATCAGTTAAAATCATGGACATCTAATATAGTAGAAGCCACATCCTGCAACGGATTACGAATATACACAGACTTGGATATAGGACGATCATCGATTAGCGGCAGACGGGCGAAATAGCGTTAGCCTCGCAGCGAAAATACTCGACCCCCTTTTAATAAGCTAAATAAGCGCTCTCTAGTGACGAATAATGATGCAATCTACTAACGCACGCATGCGCACAACATAAAATTACCGATTTCAACTGACAGCGCCATCCTACGGGCAAATTTCGTTTAGCTCCTTTAGAATACGCTGATGATCGTCCAATATCCAAGTCCGTGTTAATATAGTATGCGAAAAAGTCACGTGGTACATCTTTGCTGCTGTATATGTGTAGGTCATAGGATGCGCTATCTACCGTATTAGATCTCGGAGTGCACAGACACTGAACGCGGGCAGATTTGCCGAGTTGGGGGCGCTGGTCAAAAAGTTAATGGGGGTTAATGAGGTTTTTTGGGGGCGCTGGTCAAAAGTAGGTTCCAAAATTTACAAATTTTTGAACTTAAAAAACAATTTGAGGGCCCCCCTTTTTGTTGGGTTCCTGGGAGCTCGCCCCGAACGCCCTCCCGGAAATCGGGCCCTGACTGAATAGGGTGGCTGAAGCGTGAAGGTCCAGCGTTCTGCCCTACCGCGCTGTTGATCTAAAGGTTGGGATATTCGCCTGCTTTTCTCCAGGTGTACATGAATACGCGTTAGAGCTCTTTAATAGTTCACCACCCAAGGCACTCTACCTAGGCAAATAGCCTTCGTGCAGGTTTGCCTTAAACACAATGCGGTATTGGTTGTCTTCTCTATGGTTCAACCCATTCATCAATGAAATTTTCTGGAAATTCTACAGTTGGGGGCGATAGCTGTTGTTGTGGGTTTAAGGCCAATTATCTGCAAGAGAGATCTAGGCCTGTGGGTGCGATGCCCTCCGTTGGGGTCCTAACCAGTATTTTCGCTAAGTTTCGGAGAAAACCACGGAAAACTCCGAACGGTTAGGTCGACGGACGCGAGATGGGACCCGCGCGAACCTGGAACTTTCACACTTCGCCCGTCTACCATTTCCAGTGACATAACCACTGTGCCATGTTGAGGCGGCGATAACTGTAAGAAATATTTAATTAAATTGAGGGAATTCTGTGTTCGAACCTAGCTAGCAGCGTTGAAAGGTTCGGAAAAATTGAAATTAGTGCTGCTATCTATCGGATACTTGTTTAACTAAAGTACCATCAAATAACATGTTTATAAGCCTTATAAAACAATGCTCTGAGGCAGCTGGTGTGGCGGTGGGGTTTGTCTTCGGCTTCTGAAGCGAAGAGCCAGAGTTCGATTCCAGCTCAGTAGAATAGATCTTTTTGAATTTAGCTAAAAAAACAGAGACTAGCGACTCATCTATCTAATTAAATAAATAAAAGCATTCCAATGTGATGTATATGGGGAACATAAAGGAAGTTCTGCCGTGGCTGAAGTTGGCCGAGAGGTAGGAGTCAGCGTTCACGCTCTCCTCTGGTGGCGGGTTCTATCCCCGTCGCGGTGCGGATGTGTGATGAATGTATACGAGTGTGGTGGTTCGGAATCCACGTTAAACTGTAGGTCCCTGTCCCGGCAGCGTTTTCCCAAACCCTCAAGACTTCACGCACTTGGCGAAAACAGGAGGGAGCCAACGGTTTGGCGGAAGAGAGACGTGCATTGCGAAAGCCACCCTCTCATCAGGGCTATAGAATCACAAGGGCTGTGTCAATCGCCTGCGAGATGTGAAGACAGGGGAGAAGTCGTGGAGATAATGTTTTCTCAATGACTTTTATTAGATTTTTCTCACTTAAAATGTTATCTATGACATTTTAGATTTAGTGTGATATATTTTTAGGAAAAATTAAAACAATTGCTTCTGTGAATCCCTTTCTATTAGTAATATATAATATACATAGGCTCTCAAAAATGTATTCAAGTAGAAACCAGATTTTCTGTTTTGAGATAAAGTAATGAATATAGGATTGTTTTCTAAAAAAAGAAAGAAAAGAATCATTCAAAATAAAACATTATGCACCAACTTTCTTTATATATGTGTGTGTGTGTGTGTGTTTAAATTTTAAATGTTAAAAAATATACAGTAAAACCCATTTAAAAAATTCCCGACTAAAAAGTTCTTATTTGCGGTTCCCTATTTTTTCCTATTCTTACAATGTGAAAACAACCCGTTTAAAAAGTTTCGTTCCAAACACTTTCCTGCTTAAAAAGTCTTTTTCCACTTCTAAGTTTACATTCAGAGCGTGTTTACATGTGACTTTCGTTTTTTGTTTTGTTTTGTTTTTAATTTTTTTCCCTTTCTTATTACTGTTTGAAAAATCAATTTTTAGGACTGAAAAAGTATGGCATTGGCCAGTGAAATGCTAACAGTGCATGAAATTCATGAGGTTACAGAAAATTAAGAAATGAGCTAAACTGAATAAGAGATTGCAGAAATTCTTAGTTTTCCGGATGCTGTAATAGGACTAGAAACTTTTCACCGTCTTATTAAAAGTGTTGAAGATGATAATTTTTTTTTGAAATGAAAGACCAATTGAAGATCGCCGATAAAAACACAAAAACTAATTTTTTCTTTTCGTCTGTAAAGTCGATTCTAATAATGCTTAAAGCTGATATTTTTAAAAAGATTTAATGTAAATAGTTAATTTTATTGTTTTACTTTATTAACTAATTTTTTAAGGTGCAAAACAATTATATAAGTACTTTCTATAATATTTTAATAAAGTAAAAAGATTTTTCGTTTAGATTCTTTAATTTTCTGTTCTCTTTATCCAGGATGCATACTTTCCTTTTTAATTTTCCAATTTCAGATGTTTTATTTTTTTTTATACAGAAGGGTTCTTTTTAATTTCTGTGCCATGATTTTAAATGAACGACGATTTTTATTTTTTAATATTGTTAATTTCCTTCTTGCACACTCTAACTCAATTTTTAAACTGCTGATTTCTTCTTCCAGTGCATCACAGTTTTTACAACTGTCTTTCGTTGAACTTTCATTCAAGTTTACTTCATCATCATCATTTATTGTATCTTCTGATCGTATTTTCTTAGGACTTAAATTATACTTAGTCTACTGAAAGCATCTTCCGAATCTTTCCTCTTTTTTTTGCCTTTCCGATCTAGGATTTGTTTTTTCTTCCAATTTAAAAGAAGGTAAATTAACTGTAGGAATCTTTTAATATTTTTCTTATAGGCAGACCTGAAAGTCTGTTTTGTAAGTCATCAATATAATGGCTTTCTTCGAAGTGTTCGCTGCACATTCGAGCATTTTTGGCGTTAACCCTTTGAGGCGCAACCCTTTCCCAATGCTGAAAAAAGGGCAGCCGTTGCCATCGCTCGACTTAACTACCAGCAAGAGGGCGGACGATCGAAACGTTCATCGCGTGCCACAGATCTAGAGACCCCTTTTTTGACGACAGCTGGCTGTGCGGCAATCAAATAGATAAAAAGTGGAATCATCACAGTAAAATTTCTCAATATATAAAAATGATAGTTTATTATTGAAGATTAGTTAAAAAAATTTCTTGGTGAATTCATTACGCTTGATAACGAAATATTGACTTATTTTGCATGTTCTCAGTTTTGAATAAGAAGGAAAAAATAACTATATGTTTCAATATGAAGCTAGAAATTAAACTTACAACAGAAAATTAAGAAATCTACTATTACTAAGACAAATCCGTTAAAAAAAAAAACGTCGGTAGCACCAAATTAAAAATATTAGGCATTTTTTTGAAGTGCTTATAGAAAAGTTTTAAACATTTAAGTTGTGTTTTTATCTGTAAATGAATGGCTTTACAGATAAAAACACAAATGTACATAATACAGAATGTATAATTATATACATTTCTTACTCTACCATTTATTATTTAACAAATTACATTCTTTAAATATATCGGAGACATGTTTATTAAATGCAATAGATCAATAAACCTATTCTGATAATTACGCTCAAAAGAAAGTAGATGGCGCCAAAAAGAACATGCGATAAACAATTTTAAAGTGCCTAGGATAAAATTGCGGAGCCGATAAGTTAAATTTTATCTATAAATAAATGTTTTATATATACAATCATATTATATACTTTTCATATTCTACCAACATATTAAACTAATTACATTTTTTAAACACAGAAAAGCGCGCCTGTTATTACATCATAAATTCTTGAGGCGGTCTTACTAGCACTGCAACCTTATAGCGACTACAAGCTCGCGTAACTCCTCTCTTCCGCCAAATCGTTGGCGCGCTCCTGTTTTTGCCAAGTGCGTGAAGTCTTGAGGGTTTGGGAAAACGCGTCCCGGCAATCTGTTCGGCGGCAGTTACTCTCTCTTTCTGTCTTTCTCTCTCTCTCCCACTTCTTTCTCCACCACGTGCAAAGGAATGGGGCGGAGAAAGTATCGGGGTATTCCTTCCTTGTATCGGGGTCGAAACTCCGGTCTCTCCTCCAGCGCTTCCGCCCTCAGCTTCCTGACCGCGAGGTATTTTGCTGCTACTGACCTTGGTTGACGAGCTCCAGTATTTTGCTAAAATTTAACTTCCTAGTGCGATAACGTCTAGTGGTGCGATAGCTACAGACTTCCTCTTTAAGGATTATTCATGGTTTTCCATTTCAGGTCACTGGAAGGATTTATACCCTGCACACCAGGACAAGTCATTTTTTCATCAGACCTCACTTCGCCGGCCTGCAGTTTTTTGATATTTGATTTTTTTTCTTATATCGTTAATGTTTTGTATTATTTAAATATCAATAAAAAACCTGTAAAAATATGGATACTAAAAATATATATATATATTTTTTTTATCGCGTCCGAAAAAACAATTAAAATTAGGGCTTCTAAACCAGAATACCCCCTTAAAGTAAACAATCCTATTTTACTTCCATAAAATGGATATGTATGTGAATCTTCCAAGTAAATGCTTCCACCCACAAAATTGCTTTATTCCTTCAGTGGGCCAAATTATTCATTAGGCTGAGTAGACTGTAGCCTATCTACCCTGATTATTTCAGGGGCTTTGCAGTAACAAATTGGATAGATTTTTTAATGAAATTGTAATAAAACTTTTCAAAATGGCTCAATAACAAAAAATATTTGTGGCTATTTTAGATTTTCTCTGGAGAGCGAGTTGAACTTCTGCATTTCCCCGAGAGCTGAGGCCCATACGACTGTAGGAAAGAACGCCCTCCATAAAAAAAAAAAAAAAAGACACTCCCCACGAACAGTAATTTTTATTTAAATATTGGACATAAATTTATTTGCTTTGTAGTAAATATGAGGATTTTATTTCATCGGATGTTGGGCCGTCCCAAATTTCTTTTGTTTTAGAGTAAAAGGGAGGGGGGAGTGGCTTTGGCGAAATTCGGTGTATGTAGAAGAGGGTAAGCCATCTTTAGAAAACTTTTGGTAATTTAACTTTCTTTATTTTTACTTATTTTTTAAATTTTACAATGTTTGAACACAGGTGAATTATTATTTCAAACAATAAGCCATTGTAGGCCCGATCAATCGGAGCGATTTTTGGCCCAGTTTTCAAAAGTGGTCTTCTGCTTTAGGAGCGTTTTTCGATCTCAAGAGCGGAGCGAAATATAACAATAAGCGAGTAGGGGAAGTCTCCGAAAAAAGAGGAAGCGAGGAGGGGAATTCTAAGAAATAAGACGAAGCCAGGAGGGAATTCTCAGAAAAAAGACTACTTAAAGAGCACTTTTGCGGAAATACCGGTAGGTTTCCATGGAAACGGATCGCTCTCCAATGTATCGTTTTTTTCGCTCTTTGGATTTAAGCATGCATGTAAGCCATTTTTTGATATTTTGAGAATTCTCAATTCTGAGTAACTATCATATTAATCACGAAAATGACCGCATTAAATATATAAGAATTACTTTTGGCCGGTCGAAACCACAGGTCAAGGTCACGAATGTCAGTAAGTTTGTTCAGATAGAATACTTAGAGCGGGGAGGATCTTTTCACAAAGACAAGACCTTCAAGGTATCCGGGAAGCCCCAACCACAGGCAAACTGAACACAAAGAGGGTTTTCTGATACTCTTGCTCCATAAAGAAACTCACAAAATACTTGATCACATTTAAGATTATTATATCCTTCAAAAACATTTCAAAATAATACTATAATGAATGTTTTATCCGAATTTTTTATTATTTATTATATCGACTATTCTGTTTAGAAAAGATACAATCCTATTATTGAGATTTTTTTTGAACAAAATATTTTATATCATTTTTACTAGGGTAGGTTGAAAAGTAATGCACACATGCTTGTAGAACACGAAGGGAATGGCCTTTAGAAGTTATCCAAGCTGTGTGCGCGAGTAATAGTCCCCCTCTACTAGGGATGGAAGCGAGACGAGACAGGGAATTTTTTTGCTAGACAAGACGCAAGACGAGAAAGGAAATACTTTGCGCGACGAGACGCGAGATAAGACAGAGTCTTGTCTTGCGCGAGATTTCTCGCTAGAGTTTCTCTTCTCGCAAAAATTTACGATACGAATTACTTTTCAATTAGAATTGCAGTGCTGCATTTGAGGAGGTATGCCATCCTGAGAACGGAGGGTACACTTTGAATGAAGCCTCTACCGTTTAACCCATTTGTGCCTGGATATTTTTGCGACTTTCTTCGATTTTTACTGATAACAGAAATAAAAGATAAATTTCTGATGTCAACAACTTGGGGACAAAATAGCCATCATGTTGGTTTCTGATGTCAACAACAAGGGATGATTTCTTTTAAAATCATTATGCATAAACATCGAAATATCAACATCCTACTTGGTCATGTTAAAATATTTTGCAGAGTTGAGGCTCAATACTCATGAATAAAGGCTAGGAAAAATAAATAACGTTTTCGACTAACAGCGAAAATGCCGTCCCAAAAAAAGGGACGCTAGGCATAAATGGGTTAACTTGCGTCTCCTTTGTTATCGTTCCTGGTATACTATCAGCACGCTACAATACACACAAACACGTAACATTTAAAATTAGGACAACTCGAGGGATATGAAAAACACATAAAGGAGAGGCTAAAGAAAGAAACTGGAAAAAGAAAGAAAACCGAGAAGAGTAGAAGGTAGGAAAAATAATGAGTAATCAGAGGAAAGGCGGAACGGAAAGTTCAAAGCCTGACCCTATTTAGAAATGGGCCTCTTTTACTATCACAAACATTTTAACCCATTTTTGATCGCTGTTAAGTTTTCGCAACATAAAGCTTTTTTATGGTTTCCTAAATTGAATTTTAAAATTATTTCCATATATTTGAGCAAGATTATACTTTTAAAAATGATTTCTATTTAATATTTATTTAATATTTGTCAATCATTTGTATCATTATATCCTATGAGCGCTAAGTCAGAGATGGCTATTATATGACACACGTGTCCGGGGATGGCTATTATATGACATTCCTTTTCGTAATTTGAAATTTCATTCTAAGAAACAATAAAACTGTAATATGATGCTTCAATTATCCTTTATAAAAGAAATTAAGTTTATATTTTTTATAATTTATGCTTAGTGCTTTTCCGTTACATTTTCCACTTAAAATGTTTGATCCAATCTGGGAAAAGTTCTTGTAACATACACACACTCACTTGTGTGTGTGTGTGTATTGTCGGTTGTATAAGTGAGTTCCACTGTATATATATTGTTATATGTGTATCTAGATATTAATTTTATGGAAAGAATCCCTCCCAAATTATTATATAAATTTGTATATAATAATTACAGAATGATTTTTTTTAAAGAAACCATTCATTGATTAATTTGCGCAGAGTAATCGTTACTTGTAAATAAAAACCAATGGAATTTATTCATCTTGTTAGAGAACTTTTTTCAAGATTATTCTTTTAATTAGCCCCCCCCCCAACTGATCACTGATGTCGACATAGAAATTCGGTTTCATAGTTCAGATAATTGTTGTTCTTTGTAAATATTTAGAAAGCTTAAAAATGAGGTTTGAATTGCAAGTGAGTTTTAATTTTAATGTCTAATTCATATTTACGCATAATCTGTTGTTGTTGTTTCTGATGCCCCCTCACAACCTCAACGGCGGTGCCAGATCCCCACAGTAGGGAGGCAATGGGCAGAGGGGGTTCCATTTTTAGGGATCCAGTGAGAGGAAGTACGAGCTAGCCCGTGGTCCCCTAACTTTGAACCCATGCAAGAGGAAGGACCAACCCCCTGAAATCGGCACCGCCAGAGGTATCGTTTAGCAACTGAGGACATTGGAGCCACGACAGATTTTACGTGCACCTGCTCCCATGAGCGTACACCGTCCCACAGTAGTCGAGCCGAGAGGATGTTGACCCTCCCAAGCACTGGCCAAGCCGGATGCTACTTCACTTGCCATGTTCTAATGGGAATGGAGTTTAGCGCCCAGACCACTGCGAGACACGCATAATCTAGAATTATGAATAAATTATTCAAGTATGCTATCCTTATTTTTCATGGAAAAGATTTCAAACTTATATAGAATGTCTGGCTATAATTATTGCATTTTTTAAATAGTTGATGCAAGTACGCTTACTTCGATATTTTATGCTGTAATTGTGTACTTAATAATTGTGATTTTTTGTTTACATATAATATTGGCTCAGGGGCGTAGCCAGAAATTTTTATTGGGGGGGGGGATTACGACGGCTACAACTCATATATATGTATACGTGTGTGTGATAATGTAGTGAAGAATATAGATTTTGTATGGCAAAAAATTCCTTATGGGGGGGTTATGACCCCCCTTGGATACGCCCCTGTATTGGCTACATTTCTTCAAAATGGTTGAATACGTATGTAATTAAATCTCATGGATATTTATATTTTTCTCTTAATAAATTAGTATTTATAAATAAAATGTTTCACCAGTTATTAAAAATGCTTCTTTCACCATACGAACATAAATGAATGATCTACTGGAGCTCTTTCGCTAATAAAACGCTGGGTCTCAGCTCAGCTAAGCATTCAAAGATCCATGTTGAGAAACAACCCTGGTCGCAAGTTTTCTCTGCTGTCTCCTATTTTTGATGGTGTGAATGAACAGGTTAAACCGGGGTACCCGATTCAATAGGAAATCCATATCTCATACACTAAAAGGAGAAGGGGGATAAGCAAGCTTCACTATAATTATCCCGTCCCCAATTGAAACTTTTATGAATTCACTATTCCGCTCATTGGGGCAGCTTCATTCCATTGAAATTTTATTTGCGTAACATGTCCCGAGTTCTGCATCCTTTCTAACAAAATTCAAAACTTTACATAATTTCAAAAGCAAATGAAACTCCCATCCACCACACCACACATGTTAGATTTGCACAGTTCCAGAAATAAATAAATAAAAACAAATATTTTTTCAGTGTGGTGTCACATTATACAGGGTGAATCTAAACTCTTGGGCAAAACTTTAAAAGGTGACAGGGTACATAATAAGGAATTGGAATCCCATAGCAATGTGGGGTCGGCAACGTCGTCTTCGTGTAGCTGTTCATAATCGCTTCGGAAAAAGTGCCGAAACAACAGTGCACTAGCCGACCCTTATTCGTCAGAAACGAATGTATTTTTCTCCGAAAACAGAAGACTAAAATGGATAGTTTAACCCATTTGTGCCTGGATATTTTTGCGACTTTCTTCGATTTTTACTGATAACAGAAATAATAGATAAATTTCTGATGTCAACTTCTTGAACAAGGAATGATTTATTTTAAAATCATTTTGCATAAAAATCGAAATATCAACATCCTACTTGGTCATGTTAAAATATTGCGCGGAGTTGATGCTCAATACTCATGAATAAAGGCTAGGAAAAATAAATAACGTTTTCAACTAATAGCGAAAATGCCGTCCCAAAAAAGGGACGCTAGGCATAAATGGGTTAAAAAGTTTATTTTATTTCATGGATGAAATTTTCGAAGACGAGCTTATTGTTTATGAAACTTGGTTAAGAAATGAGACGGACACTTCAATGCTTTTCCAAAAGTGATTATTACCGGGTAAGTTAGAACTGCGTTTTTCACCCCAGATTTCTATGGGATTCCGATTCCTCTCTGTGTGCTCTATCACCCCTTAACCCTTTGAGGCATAACCCTTTCCCAATGCTGAAAAAAGGGCAGCCGTTGCCATCGCTCTACTTAACTACCAGCAAGATGGCGGACGATCGAAACGTTCATCGCGTGCCACAGATCTAGAGACCCTTTTTTGACGACAGATAGCTGTGCGGTACAGTCAGCTGCGTCGAAAAAGGGCCTCTAGATCTGTGGCACGCGATGAACGTTTCGATCGTCCGCCATCTTGCTGGTAGTTAAGTCGAGCGATGGCAACGGCTGCCCTTTTTTCAGCATTGGGCAATCTATCCGGCTGTTCTCGCATTCTTCCATTTTTCAGCAGATGTCAGTGCTGCTAAAAATAATCGTGAGAATTTTTTTACGGGAAAGGACGTTCTAAAAAGTAAAGGATTCTCGTGGAGCTATGTCACCCGCGACTCTATTTATAGAAATCAAATCTATTTTTCGTGACTGACAACAGTCAAAGTGTCAGAGTTGGGTGTTGCCAGAGCGGGAACGCTGCGCGTTAAAGGGTTAAGCCAACGATGAGGGTTTTGCTCCCCTCCCAACAAACTGTCATAGAAGTACTAACTATTATACAGGGTGTCCCAAAAAGGTGGTAACGGGCTTTAATTCTTTATCTATTAGAGATAAGTGAGCAGTGTCAATTGTAAAAAAATGTTCAAAATAAGGTCGGAAATAAAAGACTCCGTCAAGAAAAAATTCCTCTCGTTGATTTTCAAAAAGTGACACTTTTAAAATTTGTATACGTTCCCTACAATCATGAGGTGACATACAAAATTTGAGAATTATACCTTAAAAAGTGTCAGAGATGGAAAGATAAATATAACGCTGACTTAAACCCCTTTTCCATGGCTCTCGAAGGGAAAAAATCACGTCGAATGATCGCGTTTCAGAGGCCGTACAGAAATTATGAAAGAAATTTTTTTTCCACCCTAGCAATAAACGTTTACATTCAAAATTATGTATAGTCCCCGATCCTCTTTCTTTAACCCTTTAACGTGCAGTGTTCCCGCTCTGGGAACACCAAACTCTGACGTTTTGACTGTTGCCAGTCACGAAGAATAGATTTCATTTCTATAAAAATAGTTGCGGGTGGCATAGCTCCACGAGAATCCTTTACTTTTTAAGCACGTCATTTCCCTTTAAAAAATTGTTACGATTATTTTTAATAACACTGACCCAGACAGCACAGCAAACTTGCATCAAACTTGCAGCAAGCTTGATTTATCAAGTCAATAAACTTGAATTAAGCTTGAAAATTTCAAGCGTGTAAGCTTAATGCAAGCTTGAATCAAATGTTCAAGTTTACACTTGCCCAGCTTGCATTAAGTTTGACATAGCAAGCTTAATTTCAAGCTTAAAAAATTTTCCTAAAAAATTTCTTAAATACACGGGGCGCCCGTCGGCAAACTCGCCCCACATATTTTATTTTTCCACGCATTTTCCCCTCTTTGCTGAAATTTCAAGTTAATTTAATCCGTTTCCATCAAGCGTCCGCGATCGAACTCGAGACCTAAGGGTTGGGAAGGCCAGCGTCTTAATGCAATCTGCCTCGCGCTGGCATGACTAAAGTTTGAAGTAACTGTTATGGTTGTCACGCCGTTTTCTGGCGAGATCGAGCAATGCCCGATGCTGATCTGTTTCTTTTATTTTTCCATGGGATGAATCAAAATCAAAATAATGCTATGTGTGATTTAGAGACTCTACTAATAGGGAAATAAGCATAATATAAATTTAAAAGCAGCACACGTTTTAAAACTTTCAATATCGCGACACTCGTGTTGGGCATACTGGCCAAAATCGAGACAAACGACTGATTTTGAAATCAATTTCGTAGAATAATTGTATTTTATTTTGAAGAATTTCCGTATTTGGAAATATAGAATCTATTTTTTTAATTCTTTGGTCAAGTACATATATGACTGATGATTAATTATTGGTTATGTGGATGTGACTTTCCAAATCAAGCAGTCATCCAGTTGTATTCATGCTTGAGAGTTCAAATGACTTCTCCAAGCTTGCTGCATGCTTAAAATGAATTGAACTGTCAAGCTTGTATTAATACGTCCAATTCAAAGAAATGAAAAGCTTGATTTAAGCTTATGTGCTGTCTGGGGACATCTGCTGAAAAATGGAAGAAGGCGAGAACAGCTGGATAGATTGCCCAATGCTGGAAAAAAGGGCAGCCGTTGCCATCGCTCGATTTAACGACCAGCAAAATAGCGGACGATCGAAACGTTCATCGCGTGCCACAGATCGAGAGACCCTTTTTTGGCGCAGCTGGCTGTGCGGCACAGCCAGCTGCGTCAAAAAGGGGTTCGATGAACGTTTCGATCGTCCGCCATTTTGCTGGTCGTTAAGTCGAGCGATGGCAACGGCTGCCCTTTTTTCAGCATTGGGAAAGGGTTGCGCCTGAGAGGGTTAAAGATATCTCTGCTACGTTGTGTGATGGAAGGCTCATATTGGGTGCATCACTTCATTAGTGTATGGGGGCACATTTTACTAACCGGGAATGTTTTTGTACGGGGGTCGTATACAAATTTTAAAAGTGTCACTTTTTGTACATGAACAGGAAGATTTTTTCCTTAGCGGAGTTTTATTTCCGATCTTATTGTGAACATTTTTCCAATTGACACTGCCCACTTATCTCTAGTAGATAAAGAATTAAAGCCCGTAACCACCTTTATGGGACACGGTGTATAGAAATCAGTGCAAAATAGGCGCCCGGTGCAGGCGTATCGTTTTCTCCCCTACGTTCGCTATATGCCACTTCCACAAAGTAGCCAATGAATCGGCCTGCAAATTTAAGAGAAAATGACGTTTCCAAATCACTATGAGAACTACCATACGAGGAGTAAGATGTAAAAAGACTATTTAAAACCTTTTACACTTTAATAAGACTCCATTCTGACATAGGATTCAAACATTCACTGACTGAATGCGCGAATTTTACAGCTTAAATATACAGCTTTTCTTTTTAACCCTTTATAATTTTAGTTCGAAAAACAAAGAAAATGACACTGTCAATATGATTTTAGATATCGTATTTTTCCATCAAAAATTATCACTAACGGATGCAGGCAAAATCAGACTGAAAGTGGATTCTGTTCAATAATCACAGACCGTTCGTCGCTCTGCAGGTGGAAATTGAAACTAAGGAATCTTACAGTTAATTCGTCGACATTAAAAATATTAAACTTTCTGTACAGCACATTCTTCGCAATAGCGTAGTATAATTCACTTTTTGGTATTTTGGATTTTAAAAATTAAAACACTAAAAAAATTAATTTTGTTGGAATTTGCTTTTTTTTTTTTTTTTTTTTTTTTTTGGGTACATGAAAATTTAATTCTGTCGTAATTTCTTTCGTTGGCTTAGGGTGCAAAGGGCGTTACGGTGCACGTCCCCCTGTCCCCCCCCCCACGATTTTTTTTAAAAATTCTTTACAAAATAAACAGAAAAAATGGAATAGAATATTTTTTTTCTTTACGTTAAGGAAGCCTTTTGTAATATCAGCAATGCAATAAGTCCTCCGGATATTTTCCCTTTAGAATAGACATCGCCATGTACTATTAGCAGAGGCTTGTGCATAGCATCTGTATCTTGATCGCAATACCATATAAAGCTTTGAATTCCCTTCGTTAGTACAGCCACTTACGTTTCTTTGCTCAGTTATTACGACGAGACGCTGGGCAGGGCGGATTAAAGTGCTCTCTGGCGATTAGACTCCTTTGGCAAGAGTCGTTTCTCCCGCTGTTATACACTGCACGCTAGGGGTTGCCGCCCGCACCGCAAGTTGATCCGCGAAAAACAGTAGAGTTAGAAATTCCATGTTCTTTTCCTAATATTTTTTTTATTTTATTTGTTGATTAATTGTTCTAAATATATATTTTAATGCATTTAAAATTGCAGTCTAAAATTACAAATCTAAAATTTTTATTCATATTTAAATGCATGCATTTAAATATGAATAAAAAATTTTAGATTTGAAGGTAATATGTTACGGAAATAAAAAAGAAACAGTGGACAGTTAAAAAGCAATCATCATTTGGCTTTTGTATGAAATTTACATACGATTAGAGAAAACCCTTCTTTATTAAATGTTTAGTCCGGGGTTTTAGCAATTAATAGATATGGATTATAGATGCAGATAAACTCTTCGGGTTTAAACCTATATGTTCCCATGGATGCAGATTGAAGCGAGGACGAAAATTGCATTACTGATTCTTGTAGGATACTGAAAGATTAATATGGGCTAGCAATAATGTGTGTAACAACAAAGAATAATAACCGCTCGTCTTTGTAACGGTAAGAAAGTAAATGTTAAACTTTGTGTAAAGTTCATTTACATATAATCTATATTTATAAAATGCTAAATTCTTTTAATCAAGCACAAACTACTAATTCAATGAAAGAAAAAACTAATTCGTATTCAAGAATGATTTTTTAAGACTTTCTTTGGACCATTTTGTTTCAGTGAAAAATTAATAAGGTAAATAGCTAAAAACTTAAAATTAAACGAGAAAGCAAATTCTAGATAATTTTTTTAATGTTGACTTTGTTTTAAACCGCAAAAGATTTCTTATCTGTTTTAAATACAACTTACTGTAATTCAGTCAAAGTGAAAATAAAAATTATGATCTTCAGCACCAAATATTCTTTTAAAATGCTGTTAAACACTTATGGCGTGATAATATTTATTTAATCATTTATTTTGAGTATGTATTAACGTCGGTACACAGGATATGACCGGAAAACTAAGCATATAAGGCATTTAATATGCACGTACAAATTCAAAACAAAAATCATTTATGAAATTCAAGACATACCTATGAAATCTTTGCTTTAAGTGTTTATAAATCAACAGTATAAACTTACTATTGCTCTGTGTGGTGACCAGATGTTTAGAACTTTCGAGAAAGCTTATAGGTTTCATCGCGAATAAGGTTAATGAAACATTACTGCTTTTTTTTTTGTGTGTGTGTGTGTGTGTGAGAGAGAGAGGGGGGGGGGGCAGTGGCGCGCGCGCACACACACACACACACAACACACAAATCTGGAAGGAGGAGGGGGGGGGGGTTGAGAAAACATTTTTTGTCACATTTTCTTATGAAATAACTTCAATTTACAAAACAAGTCAATCTTCTATATAGTATAAACTTAGTTCGTCTGAGGGTGGGGGTGGGAGCACGCCACGTACCCTTGTGCCCTCCCTGTAGATCTGTGATGGAGGGGGCATCACCTGAGCTTTTGACTGTTTTTAAATAATCGGAAAAATGAGAAACTCAATCATTTGAAATGAATTGATGAAATATAATTGATGCAGATCCCATATATTGCATTATAATTTTTTAATTTTTTTGTCTTAATTATCTGTTCTTTTAAAATTCATTCGTTCTTATTTCCTCCTTACTTTGGCTTTTAAAATTGTTATATTTTGTATGTTTCTTTTTAAACAAACAAAATCCTAAATTATCCTATACAGTATCTTAATGTTAGTAATTCTGAGGTCGTTCTTGTCTATATATAAAGACAGGGAAAAAAAAAAAAAAAAAAAATTGAACGGTGAAATCTGGAAATTTCTTGTATTGTCAATGACATTTTGTCTTTTTTTTTTTTTTTTTTCCTAATGGCAAAGGCAAGACAAGGGAAAAAAGTAAAACATTAAGAAAAAATAAAAAGATAACACGAAAACTGTAAATAGCTGCGAGATAAAATTTCATGCTCAAACGTTGAATTTCCCAATTTTCCATTATTGTTATTGCATAAATAAATATGTACTTTTTAAAAACCCACCCCCCTCCCCCTCTAACACCTTACTTCTATTCCATAGCAGGGACAGAAACGGATTATTGAAATGCTGTATGTAAATATACTGCAACAGAAAAAGAATGTGGAAGCTGATCAACTTGCGGTGCGGGCGGCAACCCCTAGCGTGCTGTGCATAACAGCTGGAGAAACGACTCTTGCCAAAAGAGTCTGACCGCACGCCAAATCGCCAGAGAGCACTTTAATCCGCCCTGCCCAGCGTCTCGTGTTATTACGGGTCTAGGAATTTCTTCTCGAACAAGCCTCCCGCCGTTGATGACCGGTTATGCAGTCTGAAGAAATCAACCCCTTAAAAAAAAATACACTTCCATCTTCTAGCCGGGTTTTTTTT
This sequence comes from Cheiracanthium punctorium, assembly GCA_038373885.1. Lineage (NCBI taxonomy): Eukaryota > Metazoa > Arthropoda > Arachnida > Araneae > Cheiracanthiidae > Cheiracanthium > Cheiracanthium punctorium. The sequence goes on from JAWZYV010000202.1 coordinate 462,473, forward strand.
TTTTTTTTTTTTTTTTTTGTGTGTGTTCTTAGTCCTTCCGCATTATACAATAGCGCTTTCGGAGAATTTCCGCATGCAATCTCCCTCTCTCTAATGTCTTCTTTCCCCCTCGTTATTTTTTTTCCGTGGAAGACTTTTCCGAACAATGCGTGATTGGATATGGCCATATAAGGTCTGCCTAAAAGAAAAGTTGTCCACAAAACAAGAACAGGTGTATCAGCCAAGCTTTCGCTACAGAATGAATATCTGTAGCGAAAACTTGCCAGTAATGACAACTGGCAAGTTTTCGTTCGCTTAGCGATTTCGGTCTCTCTCTCCGTCTGTCCCAGTGTTAGCAAATAAAGGGATTTGTCTCTAGATTTAGCAACTTGCATTTTGGAATTCGTCGATAAATTGAGCGACTTTTCGTTGCATTAGGAGCAAATACAATACATAACATATAAAGAAAAATGAGCGACTTTTACCGAAAAACATCTGGCAACACTGGTCTGCCCGTGCTCCAAGTGATGTCTAATTATCCACTAGACCTTACTTGGACCTACTTTAATAGTAGGGTTTAACAAATTCTAGCCAAACATAGAAAATTTTACCAAGCTGGATTAAATTTGGTAATTTTGGGGAGCCGACTGTGTGGGTGCTCCTGAACTCAAAAATCACGCGGGTGCAGAGCACCCAGAACTTTTCAAAGAACAGTTTTAATTACTTATATAGAAAAAAACATTTTTCGTCAGAAAAAAGATCAATTATGAATTTTTTCTTTCTTTATTCTGTTTTATTAGAATTTTTGAACGCAATGAAGTAATAATTAAATTCGTGGCACTAACGCCTGAAATTTTAGACTTTTTAAAAGCTTGATATTTTTAATAACCATTGCTCCGCCCCACCTTAAAAAAAAGGACCGGCGCGTTTTGGCTCCGCACTGCATCCCTGTTCAAAAGCACGTATGAGTTAATATGGTAACTAATATATGTACTAATATGGTAATATGTAACTAATGGTTATTGTTGCAGAATACTCTGCTAATTCATGTGTTTGTCGTTCTAAAGTCCAGTTGATGTAGAAAGTTCTAGTAAAGAGTCCACTTGTCAGGGTGGAACACAAACTTTATTGCTTTTAGAACTTAGTCGAACAATCAGCTGTACAAAATTCACAGGCACTAACGGCCTGTAGCTCGTTTGTAACAGTTCGCTCAGTACCGTAGCTTTCACAAATCACACAAAATAAAACCCTTCCACAGGTAAAATTCAGTGGAAATATACGAGAGATAACACTAACAGTCCCTCAAAACTCAGCAGTGAAAGATTTACACACAGCACTTAAAGATCAGCTTAAAAAAGCAAGCGAAAATACCACTTCTATAGCGTCAATACAAACTGTGGCGCCGACAACGTGGGTGCTCCGGGGCTCAAGCACCCACAAAAATTTTAGTGACAAGTCTCTTTTGAATTTCGAAGATAGGGCTAAAAAAGGCATTTATGTAGGTGCTTCGAAACTCAAGAGCTTACAAAAATTACGTTAAGCGCTAAGCGCCAGCAATAGTGTAAGAACAATCGCAGCACAGTCATGCACACCAGGAGGGGTTAAACTTGCCCCCTCTATCCAACTAAGCCAGTACGTAATATGAACATTTTTATGACATAGTAAATTTTTTTGTTTTATTTCAGTACTAAAATGATTATTTGTTTATTCAAGTCAAACATTGGCGCAACTGCCGACTGCCCAACCGCGCCTTTGCGATCATGGGCTTTGGGGTGCGGATGCCTATGCCTCGGCCAGGTGGTCAGCTTGACGCGAAGCCCCCAATGTTTGACCCCAAGCAAGCTTGTCCTCATTTTATCGACCCACTCAAGGGATGAAAGGCTGAGTGAACCTTACCCAGCCCGGAACTCGAACCCCGGACCTTGGTACGGCAGCGCGATGCGATGTGCTAGCCGTTACACCACTGGGTTTCGATTTGTTTATTATTTGTGTGATTATTTTTATAAGTTTCACCTTCATCGAGGCCAAATCTAATCGGGTGCTTCGGCATGGAGCACATTCGTGTACTCTAAGGCAGTGGTGGTTCCAGAAATTCTCTTTTGGGAGGGGCTAAATTTTGAAAAAAGCTTATTTCACCCAAACAAAATATACAATAAAGCAAAATTTTAGTCTAAACCAATGTAAAAACTTTTGGGAGGGGCTAAGTGATTAAAAAAGATCACTTTACATATTCAAAGTGCATAATGAAGCAGAATTTACCCTTTAGCCATTTCTTTTTTTTGGGGGGGGCTGAAGCTCCCTAGCCCCTCCCCTGAATCCGCTACTGCTCTAAGGCATGGAAGCAAGGAGGGGGAGGAAGGGATTTTTCGCATTTGTAAGGGAGCGGACTCATGTAGCCCATTCAAACATTTTAGTATTTTAGTACTGAAATAATAAAAAAATCAGTATATTATAAAAATGTTCACTATAGTGACGGTTAGAAAGAGGCACCCGATCCTCCATTTATTTCGCTATATAAACAAAACACCGATGTCTTTTGGAATTCAAATGCACATGACATTGGTGGCCCAATGCTACATTGGCATGTAGCATTGGGGAGAGGCAAAATGTTTTTAAGCGTAACATTGCGAGACCAAAATATTCCCTATTGTAGAAAATATTTTCAAATAGGTGAAACTCTGAATTTGCTTGAAATTTTTGAGGAGGCAATTGCCCCCCTTGCTCTTAGTAAGTGACGCCTATGGAATGAAGGATAAGGAACTTCTGTGACAATGACAATCAGTGTCGTAAGAACAGGGTGGCAGAACGGGCAAAATCTACGGTCCCTCGTCTGAAGGGGAGCCCTTCCCGAACAGAAAGTCCGAAAAAGGGAACTACAACGCGTTGGTTGAGCTTCTATACATTGAGGAAGAAACCCATCCAATGAATTTGCCATGGGCCTCAACCAGGGGTGTAGCCAAGGGGGGGGTTAGGGGGGTCATAACCCCCCCCCCCATGAGAAATTTTTGCCATACAAAATGTATATTCTTCACTACATTATCACACACACGTATACATATATATGAGTTGTAGTAGTCGTAACCCCCCGATGAAAATTTTCTGGCTACGCCCCTGGCCTCAACGGTATAGTTACGCCACTGATGATAGTGTATGCTTTGCAACTGCATAGTTTGAAAATGAAATTTTACTGAGTGACAGTTTTTTTTTTTTATGTAGCATATCAGATCTCAAGCACCCACAGAAAAGTTTTCGTTGGTACTGAACACTTGCATATTTAAAGGTAGGGCATAATTTGCATGGGAGCTCAACTCCACTACTTTTTTTCTCAGGGAACTTTTACACTAAATTAAACATTTTAAAAGCCTTCATAATTGTTTCTGTTGATATTCATTTTTTTACATTGCATACTATTGGAGAGATAAGCAAAAATTCACTTAATCGTACAGTAAATGAGGTATGTAATTAATGTTGTAAACTACAGTGCAAGATATTAGGGCTTCTGCACATTTTTTTTTTTTCATAGAAATTAAACTCTGTTTAAAGGTAACTGAATGACAGTTGCTTTCTACGTATCGCTGTAGTTCGAAAAAAAACGTAAGACTTTGGTACATAAAAAATCTAATTATGTCAATCCCTTTAAAATTTTTAGGATGTGTGTTTACAAGCTACACTATACACTGAAATAAGCCTGTATCATTTACGAAACTTATAGACAAAAAATTCTTACAAATCGAAAATTTTGCAGAACGTGTTACTTATTGTGCAATTTTTATATTTAAGGATTTTTCTGAAAGTTTCACCAACGGTTCCGTTTTCGAATGTATTTCAGTATGTAGTGCAGTTTATAAAGAATCATCCTAAATTTTTCTGAATCCTTGGTTTTTTAATTTGTGATTAGTTTGTTTTAATTTGCGTACCAAGACCGTGAGGCAGATTTTGTTTCTTCGACATGCACCCTTATAATTTTTGGAACTCGAGTCTATGCATAAACATCCATGACTGAAATGCACGTGGCTCGCAATTTTGCAAATTTGAAGATTACTCTTAAATACACTTAAGGGTAGAGGGTAAAATACTTCAGGATGCACAAAATCACGCACTGAGGTTTTATCACTAATTTAAAATAGGATAATATCCCATAAAATTTCTTTTTAAATATTTAGTTTTTATTTTAGCTTGATTTATTTGGTAGGAAATCGTGGCCGCAAATATGACCAGCAATTCAAAGTATTTTTTAAATAATTATTAACTATAAAATAAACAACGTCCCCCCCCCCAACCCCTCTGCGTTTTAAATTTCTGTTTGGCGAAACCTTTAAAAGTATTTAAATGCAATCTTTTCTATATGGACCTAAACATTTCAGTTTGAAAACAATGTTTCCATTTATTCATTCTGATCAAATTATCTCGTTTCCTTTTGCGGATATAATTTTTGTATTTTTGTAATTTTTAAAAATTATTAAAAAATAAAAAAAATAGGCAAGGCTTAGAGCTGTTTAAAGAGGTACAAAATTGTTAAAAAACCGAGAAATGAAAGCTTAGAAACAGCACTATGAATAGCTTTTTTTGAAACCTTTAATGATTTCATAGAGGGATGAGATAGATTAAACAAGAATAAATTGATCCTGGCATGTTACATTTGAAAACGAAATAACTTTTTCTTTTTTACAAAACTTCTATTTACATGACAAGAAATTAGACTGATTGTGATATTGTTGTAGCATAGGTTTCTATTTATTTATTTTTTGTTTGTTTGCTTGTTATAATAAACGTTGTAATATAATTAATTTTTTTCGCTTTGAATATTAATGATTTAACCAATAAAAATTCCATCGCTAAAAGAAAAACTTAAAAAAGTGAAAAAGTTAAGTGAAATTAGAGTAATACACCTCTTTCAGGTCTGATTATTACTAGGACAAATGTGCAGTGCCGTGCCGACCATGGCCAGCGCCTGTGTGCGAAACTAATGAAGTGCCTCTCAGGGTTAAATACCTCAGGGGCCCACCTACTTTACTCCCAACCCCCCCCCCCAAAAAAAGGGGGAAAAAAGTGGAGTTATAAACTTTTCCATCTGTTACAAAAATCTCTTGAGTTTATTATTTTTTTTTTAATATTGTTTGATAGTAAAAAGTGTAATTGTTTGTTAGATACTAAAGAAAAGTAAATAGCCTAACCAAAAAATGAAGTTAATAACCTACTCTTTCAACAAACATATTTAATTCGCAGGAGGGTTCGAAATAAGTCTCGGCGACTACTACGAATGCCGTGAGACTAGCCCAAATAGCATCGATGTTCAACAGCTTTCGCGGCAAGTTTAGCTACGAGTATCTAAAACTTCATTACTTTGAGCATTTCTTCCCATCCAGACGTATTTTAAAGTAACTTATAAAATTGCAGAATGATTATAAGAATTTTTGTTTCTGTTTGTTTGTTTATCTCATTGCCTTATTGATTTAATTTAGTTGAAGCTAAGCGGAAAAAAAAGCAACTGCTATTTACCGTTATAACGAAAATACTAAAATTTAAGATTATTGAGGGACCTGAATAGTTTTTGCTGCCAGCCGCCAGGTGGTGTAGTGGCTTAAGCACTATTCTATCACGCCTTGGGTCAAGGTTTGATTCTTGGCTTGGTCATGGATGTTAACTTGTCCGTCCTTTCATAGGGGGTAACACTGCCCGCCCACTAGGTGTACCCATAATTAAATGGCCACAATACCTTCGAGCAGTGTTAGTGAGACTAATCGGCAAATACCCGCCGGTTGAAAAGATTGTATTTTAGTATGTAGTGCAGTTTACAGTATGTAGTGCAGTATGTAGTGCAGTATGTAGTGCAGTTTTTTTTTTTCCCCTACCAGCTTTAAAACCTTATTTCGAGCCCCGATTCGCAGTAAACTACTCTACTAAAATTATAACAAATGCACTGAGTCTCCAAATTAGAATCACACTCATATACATGTTCTTTTAATTGTCCTTTGTTATAAGATATCTGTGCACTTTTATTACCACTTTGGTGCTATTAATTTCTGACAAGTAATTTTGTCTACCCAGCGAAGCGGTGAGTTTAATTAAATGTCAAAAGTCACCAAAATTGGCCATTGTGAGCAATTTATCTCCAAGTTGGCACTAAAACATGAGCCCCCAAAACTGAACCTAGTTTGGCGATATCTTCTATATTTGGCGAGTAACCGCCAAACCCTACTGTTTATTATAAAGAGGAAGTATAGGTAGAATATGTCTGATAAAGATTCTAAAAGAGAATAGGCGATTTTAATATAAATTTTAATTCCAAAGAAGTGTGTTATGGAACAAGGAAGACAAATACGGCACGCTCATGGAGTATGATGCCCTTTCTAAGGTAATGGAACAAGGAAGACAAATAGGGCAGTCGCATGGATTAGGATACTTATAAGATATAGCACTTCGGTGCGTATTTAAAGTATGAAAGCGTTTCAGATCCCCCCACCTCCCTTTCTCTTAAAATTTTGAAACCTTTCATAACCCAACCTGTTACACAACTTCGACCCTATTAACCCTAACCTTCCTCTATAAGATTAACTCTTTCCAACTCTTAAAAAATTTCTCTTTGAATAAAATATTTTTCTTCTGGTGATGGGTATTAAATTTGTAACTAGAAAAGTAAAATAAAGAATCCCGATTATTAAATTTTCGGGTAAAATGTGTTCTTTAAGTGCACAAATGAGCACGTCCATTCTGTACGATACTACAGGTGATTTATGTGTCCTCAATTGTGGACGCAGGGTCTGAAAGGGTTAATCTAAAGGTTGAAAAAATATTTTTTCTTTGAACCTGAAGGAGCTGCGACAACTAGTCAGCCGATTCAAAAATTTGTAAAAATCTTTACTATTCTCATTTGTAGAACTTTTTTTTCTTCCAAAATACTCGGCTAATACGCAGAACTAGTTTTTTATTAAGTCATCCAAAAACATTGATGATGCATATACAGAGTCTCTCACAATTCCCTCTCGGGTTTGGAAGGCTTATCGAAAAATATATTACCAACAGAGCAACAAAGTTGACTTTATTGGATAAAGAAATAGTACACGTTTTATTTCATAAATGTTCAATATGTGAACCTTTCGTGATGCTGCAGATATTGAGTCTGAAATCAAATTCTTCCACACTCGCTTTAATAGGTCGCGATCAACGGTTGCGAATGCGGTTGTGAGCCTTTGGCGTAAATCTTTTAAATCATGAGGCATAAGGCACGAACACACGATCGTTTATGTAACGCCATAAAAAAATCGCATGCAGTTAGCTCCGGAGGGCAAGGTGGCTACGGAAGAAGGTGATTTTCAGCGCCAGAAGCTCGTCCAATCCAACGACGAGGAAGCTCATTATTTGTGAAACAAAACTTGTAATGTTTCTTTCTCCAGTAAAGTCATTTTTGTGGCTGTATCAGTAGCGGATTCAGGGGAAGGGCTAAGGGGCTAAGCCCCCCCCCCAACTCAGATTGCTCTAAAGGGTAACATTCTGCTTCATTATGCACTTAGAATATGTAAAGTGATCTTTTTTAATCACTTAGCCCCTCCCAAAAGTTTTTACATTGGTTTAGTCTAAAATTTTGCTTTAATGTATATTTTGTTTGGGCGAAATAAGCTTTTTTTCAAAATTGAGCCCCTCCCAAAAGAGAATTTCTGGATCCGCCACTGGGCTGTATTGGTAATATATTGTTTTTTAAAAGCCTTCCAAACACCCAGGAGGACATTGTGACACGCCCTGTATATATATATATATATATATATATATATATACGGTAGACACTGGTTATAACGTACTCTCACGGGACCTAAAAAAGTAGTACGTTATAGCCGAAGTACGTTATAAGCAGTACCGCCGGTAAGATTCATTATTACACACACAAAAAAAAAAAAGAAAGTGGGCTCATAATTTCATTGTAATATGTGTTTTAAACAGGTCTGACTTTTTAAAATTTAAAATAAACAGAGAAAATTCTTTATTACTTACAATTTTTATTTAAATAATTTGTAATTTTCTTTCATTTTAAATGGGCAGATGCTACTTTAAAAATACCGTTTTGGATATTCATAATAGACTTTCGTAGAGTCTCTGCATCATCCATGCGACATTCAAAAAATCGTGATAATGTTTTTGCAGCATTGAATGCATCGGGTATGCTTGGTATAGGCTCCTCTGTTTCTTCTTCACTATCATCAGAATCATTATAGATAGGGCTTTTCAGGAGGCATTTACATTGATGAATGACAAATAAAAAAAATGGTCTTGTTCTTAGCCCTACCTAGCAGGCGAAAAAGATAAAAGATCGCTCCCTTCATTCATACACAATTCATCTCGCTAGAAAATCTGAAAACTGACAACGAGTGTTTCTGAAGGTACTGAAATTTCCGAGAAAAAGGGAATAAAATTCTTAATAAAAGCAAAATTTTATTTTTGGCTTTGGTATGATAAGTACGTTATAGTCGAAGTACGTACTTTTGTTAAGTACGTTTTAACCGAAGTTAAATAACATTATAAATACAGGACATCAATCGGGACCTGGCTTCTAGGTACGTTATAACCGATAGTACGTTATATCCCAGGTCCGTTGTAACTGGTGCGCACTGTATACGAAATCTGTGCGCACTGTATTGACACGAAAAAACTCATGTTTGTATGTGGATGTGCATAAAATTCATAAAACTCACTTCTGGGCATATTGAAACTATACCGTGCCGCTTAATATATACTGTTTGAAAAGTGACGTAACACAATTCATAGCCAAAAAAAATGCGTGACTGATTTTAATAGCACCGTAGTGCTAAAAGTAGACAAAAAGCAAAAAAAAAAAAAAAATCTGACACACTTTCAGATTATAAATACGCACTAAAGTGCTGTATATTGAGACTAACAATCCATGCGTCGTCCCTATTTTTTTCCTTATTCCATTAAGTTGAAAAGTGTATCATTATTCATGAGTGTGCCAAAGTTTTCTTCCTCGTTTCATAAAACACATCTTTGGATTCGAAATCAATACTAAAATCGTCTACTAAAACTATTTTACAGTCTTTTTCAAGCATACTCTAAATATACTTCACCTTTATAAGTGCTGTTTGGAATATGCATCATAATCCATAAGTGTGCCATGTTTGTCTTTCTTGTTCCATAAAACACTTTGCAGAATTGAAATCTATATTAAATTGCTTACCAAAACTGTTTAACAATCTTCGTCAGGCATATTCTAAATATACTTCATTTTTATAAATATCGTAAAATACAACAAAAGCGCTCCCCCTCTAATGAACGCCCCCCGCCTGCATTTCTCGTGCATTTCAATTGGTCTTAAAATGCCAGATAAAAGCCCCTTAAGGTGGATACATATTGTCTACCGTTTATAGACACTGACCACTACCAAGGCCGTAATAACGGGTCTCTTTACTTTGGAGCAGATAATAGGCGGACCAGCGTTGCCTCTAATGAAGGGTCGGAGGAAATGACAACCAAGCCCGTGCCGGGAATTGAATCCGGACCCATGGTGATATAGAATGGCTCTCTAACCACTACACAACCCGGACGACTCTTTATAAATACTGTTTGGAAAGTGTATAATAGCATAATCCATGACTGTACCGTATTTGTTTTCCCTGTTCCTTAGCACACTTCTTTGGAACTCAAATCTACATTAAAATCGTCAACAAAAACTGTTTTACAATCTTTGCGAACGAACGGTATTAACGGTTAATCGCGATTTCACAATTCAAAGTGAAACGATTATTCCCGATTTCAAAATTCGAATTGTATTCGCGATTAACCGTTTTCACAATTCGAACTGTTTTCGCGATTAACCGTTTTCACAATTCGAATTGTATTCCCGATTAATCGTTTCACTATTCGAATTGTATTCACGATTAATCGCGATTAATCGTTGCATTATTCGAATTGTATTTACGATTAATCGTGATTATTCGTTTCACCAAAACTATTCGAATGCTATGTGCTGAGCGTTAGAATGAATTTTTCGTAATCGATTGATTCGAATGGATTTAATAATCGATTAATTCGAATAGTTTCATTCATTCATGCCCATCACTTGCCGCACGTCCCTCCGAGAGAGATGTACGCTAGATAAAATGACTTTCTTATCTGACGATGGCATATTTCATGCAATTCTGATGGCATTCAAGTTTTGCCCCCCTCCCCCATAAAAAAATTCTAGATCCGCCATTGATATGAAGACAATATGTGAAACCGCGATAAAAGTGGGACGACTGTACATTAATTTCTTCATACAAGAAAGTTAAAAATAAAGACCATTTTGGGCGTCAGACAGAATCCGAGACTGGTCTCGCGGTCTCGCACGAGACGATACCCACGGGTGCGAGACGATACCTTAATATGCAAGACGATACTTCGATGTGAAAGTGTGAGACGAGACGAGACCTGAGCTATTTCTCGTCTCGCATGGTCTCGCGTTCACCCCTATCAAACACTTATGATTATCTCAGAGAAAGCACTTGCAGGGTTGTTGCGGCTGTGCCAATGTGCCATACTGCACCATTTTAGTATTACTGCACCATTTTGTGCCATTTACATGTTTTTGAGCCTCATTTGCAGAATTTTGCCAAAATTTCCGATTACTTCATCGCGGCGTCAATTGGCCAGGTCGATAAAGACATTCATATAATTGCCAGCTCTCCCCGATGTTCATTTTCTTTTCTCCTTTCCGACACCCCAACACCAAGCTCCTGATAAAAAAAAATCTGGAGTGACTCCACTCGACTTTCCGAACACTTACGATTAAGATCCTTAGCAAGCATTTAAATAAATTTTAATTGGTGAATAATTCAGCAAAAATTCTTAGTTTTTTTCAATTTGAGCTCAATCGAATGTACCGTTTAAACGCTAGCGCACTTCCAAGAATTTCCCCCCCATAGGCCATAATGTAAAAGAAATCTTTGTCGTAGCCCTGTAGAAAAACTATAAGTCCTATACACACCAATATCAATACCGGTCTTAGGATGGTGGTTTATGACATATATACCCAATTTGAGCTCAATCGAATGCCCCGTTTAGGAGCTATCGTGTTCACTCACACACACACATCTCGTAAAAATAGCATAAATGAATTCAGAAGACCTCAAAACGTGTCAATACACCAAAATCTCGAAGTCGAATTTTTTCGTGATTACAATACTTTCCTTACATGGTACATGTTCGGAAAGTAATAAAAGCAATGCAGTAGTTTTTTATTCTCATAAACAGCGAACGTTTAATTGGCTTTTTTCTCCGTCACTGCCGAGAACGTGCTCAGACCAAGCGCCGCCGAAATAAACAACCGCACAGTGGACTATTCGTATTAAAATCCTGGCAAAAAGCGAAAATTTTAAATTTGTTTAAAAACAGTAATATATATGTATTTGGATAGCCTAGTAACTCATGCATCATGCGATACATGTGTTTCGACCATAATTTATATCCGAAGGATGCAACCCTCGGCATAAAAGCAAGTTTCTTCATTTACGGCAAGAGATTTCAGCGTTTTCTGCTACTTAGTCGTGCATTTTTCACTGGCTCTTTAAATTAATTTACTGATTTGTAGAATTTTGATGTAGTAATATATATGTATTTTAATTATATGTGTCAATTAGTTTGAAAAAAATAATGTGACTTAATTTTAAAAATGGTAAACTTTGTTTTTTCTAATTTTTTTTTCAAAAATACACATTTCAAAAGGCTTTTTGAAAGTGTATCGGGACTAATTTCAACTATAATTGTAATTATCAAAGTGTTGAGTGTCTATTCCAAGAAAAAAATGTTCCCCCAACATCCACCATTTTTATAAAAAAAAATTATTTACATAGCGCCATTTTTAATTTTTCGATAATTTTTTGACGGGTGATCGCAGAAGGGATACAAACAAACGCGTTTGTATTTCTCATAAACTATAAATTATGTGCAAGTGTTTGGATAAAGGTGTATAAAATTTCATTTCAGTTAAGATTTAACATCTGTATTTTAAATTCAGTATGTAATTTCTTATTTTTCTGATGTAAATTTGCTATAAGAAGAAAATTTCTACATATTCCAAAATTGCCCTTTCTTATTCCTGTAAATAGTCCCATCTATTTCCAGCTTAATTTTCCATTTATGTCGTAAATTGTGTCCAAAGCAAAAACTCCCCATTTTTGGTTCTGAAAGGTTGGCAACTGTGACATTGAAGTGTGAGTGTGTAAACCGAAACACGTGCTAGCTCTTTCAGTCATTTTGAAGTGCTGGCTTGAAATAAATTACTTTCTCCTCCAGCTTGAAATGAGATTTTATGGGTTTGTAAGGAGACTTCTTTTAAGCAGTGTCCTTTTAGCTGCTGGTCTAGACAAAGGCTAAGGAAAAAGAGCAAGCCTTGTAGCAGTGAGACCCTACAACTTCTTCTTCCAGAGGGGTCCGATGGTGGTGTCTCTCAAAGTAACTAAATTTAGATAAGTGTAAAATCTAAAACTTTTTATGATAAAAATTGATTTATAGGCAAGTAGTATTATATTTATAAGTATTACTATAAGTAAAGTATTACATTTATATATTTTTATTGGGGTTAAGGCACAGCTACACAGCTATTTGCCTAACGGGAAGTATGCCTTGGCGGAGGGTTTTTAAGGGGCTCTAATGCGCATTCATGTGACATCTGGAGAAAACCACCCAAAACTCGACCGTTAGATGGACAGCCGCACGGTATTACTTTTATAAGTGCTATTATACAATAGTAGTACTTCCCAATAAGGGACACTCCCCGGACAAGACATTTGTTGTAAACCAACTTGGAGTCGTTTGGTGATATATCGCCAAATTTGCGACAACACGCTTTTTTATATAATTTAAGAAGTATATAACACTAAAAAGTAAGTCAAAAGTCAACAGTAATGATTTTAACGTTA